>MU224373.1:61952-115105 GCA_018584345.1 Thuja plicata
TATTGCAATATGAAATTAATCTATATGAGATATTAAGAAATGAGACAACAATTCAGTATTCTAACAATGCAAAAGTAAGTGAGTGATCAGGGGGTTTGAATGAAGAAAGAGAGTTCTTTTATAGACTTTCAGAGGATCAGAATAGAAACTTTCCTATTTTGAAATAAAACAATTAGAAAAGCCAGTTAAAAACATAAAAATTTATTGAAAAGAATTCAATAAATTGTTTTCTTCCTTCTTTAACTATTTTATCTCTTTGATTTAATATTGTTTTATTTGAATTAAATTGTTTTATTTCTCTTTAAACCACAATAAATTCAAAGTTTCCATTTCTGAATAGAAATAAGATTTTTGAGAGAATATCCAATTAATTAAATAAATATGACCTCATAATTGTTTTTTCTCAATTATCTAAATAATTAAATTCAATTATTGAAAATGAGGATATTTATTTAATAATTAAATATTATTTAATTCCTTTTCATGTGTCTCAGCTAAAGAGGGTGAATTTAATTTAATTAAAGTNCTAGGACTTTATTAATTAAATTAATTCGATCATAGGGTTTGTTTAGCCAAATAGATATTTAGGAATTAAATATGATGTATGATTAATACAGATTTAGGATTTTCTGCATTTGACACTCAAGTCGAGTAGAGTTAGTTAAAACTCAGAATTGCCTAGTACAATAGGACTTTGATGATTTAGAAGAATGACAAATGAAACAAAATTGGTTAGGGTTGCAAGATGCCAATTTTGGGGTGTTACAGACATCTCGTAAAAATAGGACCTCTCTGGAATTAGGATCAAACAACCTATATGCCTTAGCATCCTCGTAATAGGCTACAAAAATGAGGTGTCAGATCTTCCGCTCTATTGCTCTCCTTTGAGCGTGAGGCAAAAATGCCCATGCTTCACTACCAAAAATTTGGAATGAAGATACATCAAGCTTGACATGAGACCAAGCCTCCTCAGGAGTCATATGTCAAATTGTCTTGTGAGGCATCCAATTCTGAATATAGTTGGCACAATTGACTGCCTCTTCCCAAAAGGATGAATCCATGGACCTGGACTGTATCATACAATTAGCCATCTCCTGAAGTGTTCTATTCTTCCTCTCTGCCACACCATTCTATTGAGGGGTGTAGGGCACTGAAAACTAATGTTGAAGACCATGTTTAGAGAAAAAAATCCTTGAAATCTTGGTTCACATACTCCCCCCCCATTATTTGTGCGTATCCGCCAAATAGAAAGATCACATTGCTTCTCCACAAATGTCTTAAAGACCCAAAATGAATCAAAGACATCAGAATTGTACTTCAAAATGTACACCCATGTGCACCTGGAGAAGTCATCAATGAAAGTAAGCACATATATGGCACCAAAAAAAGGAGTAGGAAATGACATGAGGTCACTATGAATCAACTCCAATGGTTCCAAAGCACGAGTAGCTCATCCGTGAGGAAAAGGATCCCTATGTTGTTTTCCAAGAACACAACCCTGACAAACCCCATCAGTGCAAGTAATTTGTGGAAGCCCAAGAATAAGTTCATGTGTGCTCATCTGCTAAAGATATCTATAATTGACATGGCCCAGACGCTCATGCAAAAGTATACTCACTGAATCTACATGTGCTATAATACAGGAACTTGTGCCATCAAAAGACTCAAATCCATCAAATTTGTATAGTTGGGATGCAGTGTCAACACTCCCAATAGCCACAATCAGATCAAAATCATGTAAGTCCTGAATAACCACATCATGTGGTGAGAACTCAACTATCTTACCAAAGCTAGAGTGGAAAATCTAATAGATAGAAAATAGGTTCGTCGAAATGTAAGGGACAAAAAGAACATCTTGAAGAGAACCCCCAGCTAATGCAACATAACCAAACCCCAAAAATAAAAGATTTGATGAGTTCCTAACAAATATCTATGAAGTAGCACAAGGAGCAAGTGAGGTGACCAACTACGGAGTGTGATTCATGTGGTGAGAGGCACCGGAATCAAGAATCCAGGTGGGCCCAAAAGTCGTTGCTCAAGTAGTAAGAGCATGACCTTTCCCTACAGGGGAAGATGTGGACTGAGGAACTCAAATGTGATGCTCCTACATGACTTCCTCTAAAGCCTCCAAAGATTTCCAACACCTATAAATGGGATGTCCATCCTTTCCAAAAAAGCTACAGGTCTCAACTGATTTCTTCTTAGTCTCTAAGGTAGACTCAATAGACTTTAAAGAAGATTTACCCTTGAGAGGGTTAGCTAGAGGTTTTGAATTAGCTTTCTGTGCAGGTTTGGAGGAATACTCATTGCCTGTTGAATATTTCTTTAGTTTTGCATTCTATTTTGGTTTCCCCTGTGAAGACTAAGCAACCAATGCTTGGCTAGAAGAGCCAGAAGCATCCATCTGTTGGATCTTTGCTTGTTCCTGTGTCAATCAATCACAAAATGTCTCAAATGAAGGCATATTGTGTCTAGCACCCAAAGCATCCATGGTGTTGTAGAAAGTAGAAGAAAAGATCTGATACTATACTCTCAACTTTGAGCATATCAAGAAGATGCACTCATCATCTGTCTTGTTTCTCCCACATCCCTGTAAAACTGAGTGCAGAGATTTGAACTTCATCAAGAAATCCTCCATAGTGAGAAAGCTGATAGGAGTCAAAGTGGTCAGCTCTGCATCAAGCTGTAGTTCCCAAAACTCATTCACTGTGCCAAACAAATTAGAAAACTTACCCCAAATAGCCCTAGGAGTTGTCAAACCATCCAGGTGAAAAAGGAGATTGTCGGAGATGTTCAGTGCAATAAAGCCCATGGCTTCATCCATTTTGTTCATGTGCTAAAGAACCTCAAAAGGACACTGCAGGATAGGTTTGTGTTCATCTAGACATGACCATAATCCATGTGTCATGAGTAGCCTAGTCATATGTGCTTTCTAGGTGTGATAATTGTGTGGTTTCAGCCAGGCCACAAAGGGGTCTAACATTGAGAGAAGAAGACAAAAGTAGAAGGGTCATTTCTGAATTTAAATGATAGAAAGGAAATGAACCCCCCCATAATGTATAATTCTATCCCCCGTACAATAAAGAAAAAACTATAGAAAGCACAAAAAATGAGAAGAAAACATGAACGCCATATGTAAAGAGGGAGAAAATGGAAGCCTCTAATTCAACGCCACAATTGAGAGTCTAAATGGCCAAATCAACAATCAATACTAGCACCATTACATTTGGCTCAGAAACACCTTTCTAACAATATTTTGTTTTCTAAAACCGGACACCATATGCACAAGTTACAGCCAAAAAACCAACTGCTCCTTCAAAAATTAGCTCTCATGAAAAAAACAGGCACGGCAAATAATTTGACAGTCAAATGAACATCACAGAGCCTGGGAAAAAAGTTGATGGCCATCTGCACATCACGGGCCCGTCTTGCCAGAAAAAATAATATTGCCAGAAAATTTAAAAATATCGTCGAGAAAAAAAAATTCTGATAGGTGATGTCAGCAGTGACGTCACCTCGGTGCACCGGTGGCGGCAGGTGGCGGGTCACCGGTGGAGGTGGTGGTCGGGCGACAGCGCCGACGGGGCGGCTCTGGTGGTCATTGGGCGGTGCATTGGCGGAGGCTAGGCCAGGGTGGCATAGGGGTGGTGCTACGCGGCTGCACTATGTAGAGCGCAAAAAACCCTAGAAAAACATGATTTTTTTTGTGTTTTTTTATTTATTTTTTCTCAATTTTTGTGCCATACGGCCTAGGAGTGAGAAAACTTTTCTCAAGGGTCACTGTGACCAAAAACAACAAAATTTGTATGAATTTTGACTCTCCTGGGCCTTCTGAGTGCGATGGTGGAGTCAATTTTGTCTCAAAGTGCTCTAGAAAATAGCGCCTCCTCCAAAATGAAGGAAAAAACTTAGGGAACTTATGGCTTTCATCTGCGAATCACAGCTTCAAAAAACCCTCAGATCAGACAGTAGCAGGAAAGATTTGATACCATGTAGAAGTTGAGAAATTCAACTTCACAAATCGCTAAGAACACCTGCATGCAAATAACCTGTTGCTGAAGGGAAACCAGAGAGACAAAAGCAAAGGCTTGGAAAATCTCAGCGGTGTGAGAGCAAAATGTATTCCAAGATAATGAAAAAATAATTACAAGAGTTCAACCTTAAAGGTGAATGAAACCCTTAAAAGGTAAAATCTAGGTTGTGCAATATAATTAATATAAATTATTAATTATATACACCTAAGAGACAACTTAAGTGAAAATAGAGTACATAGACAACTTAATAATTAAATCATCATGATCTAATTAATAACTGAAGATAAATAGATACTCTAAAAACATTTTGGTTTAATGAATGCTAGGGCTAGTTTCTAGAGGGCCATGGATGTTTCATTTTTAGACTTCCTATAAAAATTTCTTGAGCTCTATCAGGATGATCTCACAGCCTATTCAAAGAAAGAAGAGCAACATTGTAAGCACTTGGAAATTTTTTTTGAAAGAGCGTTAGAATTTGGGATTTCTCTCAATCCCAAGAAATGCATCTTTGGGGTGATAGAAGGTAAGTTATTGGGTCACATTGTTTCAAAATAAGAGGTTATAATTGACCCAGATAGAGTAGCTACTATTGATAGAGTGCCCATCCCAAGAAAGGTGAAGGGAATTTAGTCCTTCTTCGAACAGGTAAATTCTCTCAGAAGATTTGTCATTAACTTTGCTGAGAAAAGTAGACCAATTTCAAAGATGTTAAAGAAGGATGCTAAAATAGAATGGGATAGGGAGGCCACCAAGTCTTTTCAAGAGATTAAGCAAGCTATTAAGGATGCCTCTGTCTTGAGAACTCCTGATTATTCAAAGCCCATGAATATTTTTTTATTTGCATCTTGTCACACTATTGTTGTTGTATTGTTACAGAAAAATGAAGAAGGGTTTGAGAAACCTATTGCCTTTTGTAGAAAATCATTACAGGATGCAAAAATCAAGTATGATATCACTAAGAAGCAGGCCTATTCATTTGTGAAGGCTATGAAAACTTTTAGGTTATATCTAATAGGTGCTATTGTAGTGGCTTATGTTCCCTCAACAACAGTTAAGGACATCTTTACTCAACAAGAGGTGTCAGGAAAAATATGTAGGTGGATTAATAGGATTAAAGAGTTCAATATATAAATCCAAATCACTAAACTGGTTAGAGGGATGGGTTTAGAAAAATTGATGGCTAGTGTAAACTTGAATGCTAATCACATCAATACCCTAGAAGAAAAACAAAGACCTTTCATCTGTAACCTTGACCATTGTGACTGGTACACTAACATTATTTATTATTTGCAAAGGATGAATTGTCCATAGGGCATGTATGAGAATAAGAAAAGAACATTAAAATTGCAAGCAATCCCATTTTCCCTGATCAGAGATGAGTTGTGGTGGAGGAACCCTAAAGAAATTTTATTGAAATGTGTTGATAAAGAACAAGTAGACATGATCCTGCAAGAGATGCATAATGGAGTGTGTGGTGGCCATTACATGGCCAAGAATACTGCACATAAGATTTTGAGATTAGGTTCTGGTGGCCAACTATTTTTAAAGATGCTTATCAACTAGTTAAAAGATGTGATGCTTGCCAACATTTCTCTAGTAAGATAAAATTCTCATGTAATATTCCCCTTACACCAGTGGAAGTTCAAGCCCCTTTTCAGCAATGGGGTATTGATTTTATAGGAGAAATAGCTACTAAGTCTAGTGGAGGACATTCATGGATCATTGTAGCTACATACTACCTTACCAAGTGGGTGGAAGAAATCCCAACTAAGAGAGCTATAATTAAAGTGGTGATTTATTTTTTACTAAACAACATAATTACTAGATTTGGGTGCCTGGAGAAGATCATCTCAGATAATGCCATGTGTTTTAAATCTGAGGAATATATCAATTTTTGTGCTAAATATGGTATTCATACCTATTACTCTACACATTACCACCCACAAGGAAATGGCCAAGCTAAATCCAATAATAAGAGCCTCCTCAAGATTATTAAAAGAGTTCTGGATACAAACAAGAAGGCCTGGGATTCAAAGTTAGCATTGGTTGTATGGGAAGATAGGGTGACATCAAAATAGACTATAGGATGTGCACCTTTTGATCTAGCCTATGGGATCCAAGCAAGATTGCCCCAAAATAATTTGATGTAGATGTACAAGTTTGTTCAGACCTATGATGATGATATTGATAATGACATGCAATTGAGAATTGATGACCTGGTGGAGTTAGATGAAGCCAGGAGGGAAGCTTCTGTAAAAATTGCAAAACTTCAATTGTAGGTGAAGAACTTGTATGACAAGAAGGAAATCTCAAGAAATTTTGATGTGGGAGATTATGTTCTCATGTGGTATGCCAGGTTGGAAGACAAAGGAAAACATGGAAAATTTTAACCAATTTGTCCGGGACCTTATATTGTCCATGAAAGGTATGGGCAAAACTCATATTTATTAAAAGATCTTATTGGAGATATTGTAGAACTACCAGTTCATGGACATTTATTGAAGTTATACTTCTCATGAAGTCTAATTATCCATGAACATTAGGATTGTGTACATAGTGTGTTTCTTTCTGTCTTAGCTTAGTTTGCTTTCCTGTTATGTGAGTAGTTTTTCTTTCTAGTAGGTTCGTCGGGTCCCCCAAGATTCTAAATTTTTGTAACACTTATAGAAGGTATTCATCCCCAGAAAGAGCCACTGTTAGGTCTGGTTTACAACTTTCTTCCAAAGCAATGGGTCCATGGCTTGTATCTGAAATAGGGTCTTGTATAATTTTTGAAACCCTTGTTGTCATGTTTCTAAGTGTGAATTTTCGTCCTAAAACCCTGTGTCAAATTGGCTTCTAATTCTCTGTTTTTTTTTCCACTTAAGTCATGTCTTGTATGTGTCCCTTTTTAAAAGATGTTCATGTTCATTAAGTTGTCGGTATCCTAACACCATGGTCTTTATTTATTTCCTAAGTTCAAAGTCTGCAAGAGTTTATTAAAGTGTAATCTGTCAATTTAATGTGTTTTGATCCAACGACTCACGCATTCCTATAATGAGAAGGTGATCAAATTTTAATCTTCAAGGCAATGCGCCATTATGCCATGTGTCTTTGGTAGGACCAGATACATCAAAGATACAGATGGAAGGATATCTGTAAGATGATTTTTCATCCAACGGCTCGCGCATTACCTTTATCCAAAAGATGTGGGTGAGTTAGCTTCAAGTGATCATGCCATTGTGATGTGTGTCCTTAGTAGGCCAAAACACAAATGAGAAGATGAAGTTAAATCGAGTACATGTCAGATTTGATCTAACTGTTGGCACAAAGGCTCACAATGAAGATGCGCATATAATAGTCTTTAAGGGAATGCAACATGCTACCATTTGGTGTCTAGTGGGTGATTAAATATTCAAGTAAATACATAGCACCTCCAGGAAGATTTGACAGTTGGCATTAACCCACAATGATAAGATGACCAAAAGATAACCTTTAAGGGATTGTGCCCTTATGACTCGTTTTCATCCTAGAAAGTTGCAAACTACTGTTACTTTAAAGCTGGTTGGGTAAAGGTGTCATAGGTTAGAGAAAATCTGACAGCTGGCGCAAAGCCTCCAATGAAAGGTGCAATGATTTTAACTGTTAAGGCATTGTGACATCTTGCCATGTGTCCTAGGAGATCAAAGCTGCAGGCCATAGAAAGGTGTTAAAGATGGTAAAAGTTAAGCAAGATTAGATGGTTGATGTAAAGATTGAAAGATAAAGTGATCAACCTTTAGTCATCAAGGGAACATGTCATTGTGATGCATGTCCTAAGTATTGGGACCCTCTGTCAGCATTAAGTAAGGTAAATATTTAGCATCTTTAAGAAGATCTAATGGTGCGTGCAAAGCATGTGATGGAAAATGACTAAGAGTTAACCTATGAGGGATTGCGACATGCTGCCACGTGTTTGCAAAGATGAATGTTGTAAAATATTTTCTATGAGTCATCTGATGTGAAGAAAAGATGTCTGGATCGACGGTCATATTTTAAAGGTGTCATTTTAGCATCTCTGAACTGTTATCCGTGAGAGTTTGAACTTAGGTGAAGTAATGGAAAATGTGTTCTCTCAAAGTAAAGAATTTAATTCTCAGAGAGTGATGGGATTGTTATGTTTTCAATCATTCAACTATTGATTATCATAATTGTTGAGTTTGTGGAGCAAAAGAAAGCTGCAGTGATTGCATTTTCAACTTCTAGGCTATTTGCAGAATGGGTTAATTTCTAGTGCAAGTTAGGTCTGAATTCCAAAATTTGAAGAATTATTATGGCTTCAAATTACTATATTTTGTCAAATTTGTTGAATCATTAGACTATAAAGATTTTAATTTCAAAATTGCGCCTAGGAGAGAATTCAAGGGTCACATAAATTATCAGGACAAAAATGTATGTGATGACGTACTGGAGCAGTTAACTAGGTTGACAAATGAATCAAAAAAAATTAATGAATTGGTCCCTAAAAGTCCACATTTGAAAACTGGTGAGGGTTTGTACGATCTAGGACAATGGGCTATGGATGCTAATATAGGCATGACTGGTTTGGCTCTATTCAGAGTACTTTTCGGCCAGAGAAATGCTTTTTCTCCTAATAGGAATATATGGAAATTTGATGTGGGCAAGTTAGTAGTGCCTGGGGTTTTATGGATATTTATATGCTTATGCAAATAGCAGACAAATATTACAATATCTCCAAGGTAGTCAGGGATAAGAATAAAAAAATCACGGTCAATATAATTGCAGAAGAGATAAGAAAAGTTTTCAAGTTGAGTCGAGAGGATGCCCAAATGGAAAAGATTGACTTCAAAGAATTCACAGAAGTATATGAATCACAAAAGGATAATCTTATAAATAGACCATTGAAAGAATACTTTAACAAAATTGGAGATCTGATCATGGTAGGGCCAAGAACCAAGGAACCTTTCAAGTTAGATTATTTCACCCCAAAGGCAATAGGAACATATAGGGCTTTATGTCAGATCTGTGGGGATGATGAAGAGAAGGAAATGCCCATCCACTACATGTTCATAATGGTACAAATTTTGCATCCCCATTTGGCCATATTTTTTGATTTTGATCCATACCTTGTAGATTTGATACATGAAGGATTGATAGTCATCCAAAACAGCAAGGTGACCAAACATTTTACATGGTATTCCCTGTTAATGCATATGTTTCTATACAAGGGGGAAGACTATTTTGAAAGAGATATGGAATTGACAAAAGGCAAAGATGATGAGGAAATGCCTGTACAACTTTGGAATGTAGACATGTCATGGGAGAACTATGTGTGTTAATTAGTGCACCTGTTATCTACAACACGACACTTCAATAGATCATTATATTAGTGAAAACCTATAAAAATAAAGGGTTTCAAAATAAACACTAAAACTGATATATTGCTTCCTATCGAGGAGGAGTTTGAAGAATGCCATAATCATGACCTTAGATTATGCACAAATCAGTGACATATACAACCTAAGAATGAAATATTGAATGAAAAACTAATCTAAATGATTAAGAAACATACATATTAGCTCTAAAATGAAGATAATAACAATGCATGATATCAAAACTAAGATGCAATATGGATTCACAAGTAATCTAAACAACATAACAATGCTTTTTAACTCTAAAAATTAAGGGCCATTTGAGCTCAAAAACTCAATATGTTTATAGAAGAAAGAGAGAGAGAGGGGACAAGGTTATTGATGGAGGTGTAATAGCCATTAATAAGGTGTAAGAGGCATTAATGCCAAAGGCATTACTGAGACATGGGCTTGAGGAATCTCCATTAATGATGCATTATTGAGAGCAATTAAGAGGCATGGTGAGGGTGTAAGTCGAAGCTTGAGAAGGTGGAATTAGAGGGATTCAAGCTTGAGATAGTTGACTTTCTCAAGTGGGTTGAATTCCTAATCATAAAATTAAGAATGTGACATCATTAGGGAGGGGATTAGGATTAGGATTAGGCTTAGCATGGGGGAATAGGTTGGGATGAATTTGAACCCAGGGTTAAGGTAGTTGAGATAGGTTAGGTTAGGGTTTAAGGGGAATATTAATAAAATGAATTATAATTAATATATTTATTCAAAAATAGGGAAATTAATTATTTAAGCTTTTGATTACTTTAGATAATTAATTAGGACTATAGCCAATTAATTAGATTAATTTAGGCTAGAAGATAGGCTTTGTCAAGTGATTAGATATAATTAGGATTTATTTAATTCATTTTAAATTAATTACCTTAGCCATGTTTTGATGTGAATTGATTTGATTTGATTGGCTTAGGTTATTAATAAAATTTAGTGATTAGATCACTTAGGAGATTAAATCTGATTTTAAATGAATTATGCCAACTGGTTGAAGAGTTGTTTGGACATAACTTGGGGGTATGATCACACTTAGGGAAAATAGGGTCTATGGTCAGAGAAAACCAAATTAGGGTGATTACATTTTCCCCTCTTTGAATAGATGTGTGAGTAGCACATTTGATTCAATGAAATTTTTTAATGTCTGACTTCAGAAAGATTAAGAATTTTTCTCATGATCGAACGAAATGCCTGATGAGATCAGTCTCACACTTGATTGAACTAAAATGATAGAATTGACTTTGAACTTGATCGAAGAATGGTCAATAAGCAAAGATCTTAAAGATACCAATTCTTAACTTGGTTGTCATCCAAAGATTGATAATACTGATTCCGAACTTGGTTGTCATCCAAAAGTCAGTATGAAGCTTCTAGGAGCTTAATAAGAATCTAAGAAAAAGTAGACATAGGATATCCAACTTGTGAGAACCAAAGCCTTCGATCCAACAGTTCCAACTTAGTTAAGGAGCTATCATCCCTTTAGTTTTTTGATAATGAAGTCATTTTTAATGTTATTTTGAGCAAGAATTTGAATAATTATAGTGTGATCATGCTCCCTTAGGAACGAAATCAAAGAAAAAAAGAATAAAATCCCTCTATTGAAAGAGCGTATCACTTGCATGGAGCGGTTAGGTAAAGAAAAAATGAATTAGAAGAAGTGAAGAAAGAGGGGTGTGTTTAAGAGTAAACACACAAGAACCAAGTTAATTACGTGAAAATGTGAGTAGTGAGACTGATAAAATAATGTTGGACCAAGATGTTGATGATTAATGTGCAAGTTGATGATATAGAACTCATAAAACTGATTGCCTGAAGCCTGCAACTTATTTGTAGAATATATAGAGCATTTATGCATTTTTGAGAACGAGCAAAAAATTTCATTATATAGTGCAGAATGGCATAGGCATGTTTGATTTGGTTCCCGATAGATCAAAAGGATAATGAAAATAGATTTTTAGTTGTCTGGAAGGAGTTTTGGAGCGTCTAAAATGCTTAAAAAGCCAATATATATATATCAAAAATCACTCTTTTACTATTCATTTTCACTTTTACCCATAGTAAATTCTAGAGCTCTGCAGAAAAGATGGTGGTCCCTATCAGGAAGCATCATTTTGAGCTCAGTCATCAACATCAGCGCCTAGCCGACTATGCACCTTTGGCAAGTACTCATAAAACTACCTCGTGAATTTTGTAATTTTAATTTTCATGCTTTCTAGTAGTTTTTGTAGCCATTTGAATTTTGAGTCGAATTTGGGATTCTGGATTGCACCCTGTTGGACCCATGTCACATTTGTTTTTTCTCGGATTGCACCCTGCTATCCAGGATTCCTGCATCGCATCCAATATCTTCTGGATCACATCCTGTGTGTCTAATTTTGTTGTCGTATGTTGCAGTTTTAGAATAGGAAATTAGGGTGTGTCGTACCCTACCATTGAGGATCGTACCCCATTTTTGGGGTCACATCTGGGATTTTTGGGATTGCACCCAGCATGCCCCATTGCATCTTGTTTTTCCAAGATCGCATCTAGTAAAGATATCACACCCTGTATATCGAGGATCGCATCTCATTTTTAGACTTAGGACTTTTGCCAACTGTGAACTGTTTCCCTTCTGCGGACCTTGAATCATGTAACTGATTATGTTCCTATGTTTTTTTCATAGAGAGAGCACTGATTTGTCTTTGTTAATTGCTATCTTTGTGTAAAATAGGTCTATTTTGAGGTAGTAGAATTTTGAGGGACATATCCAGGGCATGTTCTTCCTTTGGTCTGATAACTGATGGATGATGATCGGGACATAGTGGCCCATGTCAAATTATGATCACAGATTGATTTACCCGATATTGGGGTAAATCAAGGGTTGTTGACTGCTCTTTCCAAGAGATGGCACTCAGAGCACAATAGCTTCCATCTCCCGACCAAGGAGATGATATTCACACTAGAGGATGTGTGGTGGATACTTTGAGTTCCAGTGATGGGTCATGAGGTGTGATTTGAGGCGACTTCTACCATTGCCATTGGTGTAGCTCACTGTTTCTTTGTAGATGATACTATTGATGGGAGACATATTTTATGGGATTACATGTGCGATCACTATGATCATCTATCTATATACGTGGTGGGACTGATTGGTGGCATCCTGATCCCAGATAGGGACATCACAGTTTTCTTATAGGATGGGTTGATATGCTCAAGAAGATAGTCGTATCTAGACAAAGATTTGCGTGGGGTAGTTGTATTCTTACCCATATGTATAGGGAGATCCATGAGATTGTTATCAAGAGACCTGGAGCATGACTGTAGGGATCTTGGTTCTATAGATCTAGGCCTGGGAGCACATCCCAGTGACACGACCCATTTTAGACATGTAGCGAGCACCTAAGTAGCTTATGTGTATATGTATGCAGGTTTGATAGAGCAGCCCCATCTGGGAAAGCTAGAGTAATGGTGACATCTTTTTAATGATATGACAGTTGTAGTATAGTGGTTTTACTTGGATTGTGAGTGGGCCTCTAATAGGAGACATGTCCCATTTTTCTTCCAAAGTAGGTACCTGATCAGACAAACCAAATACATCATAGAGCATTTTTGTACATACCCGTGTATTGAGATAGTTTGGCTGACGATAGGGAAGGAGTGAGGATAGCACACTATATGCCCGGAGTCATGATGAAACATCATTGTGAGGCCCTTAGCTAAGGTATGAGACCGCACACAAGGAGATTAGAGATATGCTCAGAGTTGACTAGGATCTTTGGCTTGATGTTGCAGATGTGAGCTGTTCGGAAGGATATATAGCAGAGATTCTCCAACATCCATTTCCATAGTTTACAGTTCCTAAGGAGGCCATTCCTCATATTGAGGACCCTGTAGATTATGATCCTGACGATTGCCCTGCTAGAGGTAGAGGAGGACCATAGAGAGATAGGGGTGCTAGGGGTAGGGATGGAGGATGATATGGTGGGTGAGATGGTAGACGAGATGGTAGATTCCCTCTTCTAGATGATGGGGATGATGGTGGAGATGACAGGGGTGGTGGAGCTATGGGTAGGATTTGAGAGGTGGCCAGTGGTAGTGGGTAGGGTCAGTGCACCCGATTCAGATTTGTTGCTCCCAGGATGGATCCAGGGCCTTTACTCACAGGGGAGTAACAAAGACAGAGGAAGAAACAGTAGTAGAGGCCACAAGATAGGCCCTCTAGGTAGGATTCTAGTAGGGGTTCTGGTAGGGACAGAGATCCCTTATCATAGTGTGACCAGGAGCGAGAGCAACTCACGGCCAAGATTACTGCATTAGAGGCCAGGCTCACCAAAGCAGATGCCAGGATTAGTGTAGTAGATTCTTTTCTTTTTGATAGAGATACACAACTAGAGAGGCTTAGAGTAGAGAGAGATACACATGCTCAGACTATAGTACACTAGGTGCAGAGAGTGACATACTATTATGCCTTATATAATACTATAGTACTAGAGCACTAATACATTTGGTACCAAATTGCAATGACAGTGTCGTTGCAGTTTTTCTGTCACAACCTTGTCGTCGTCGCAATTGCGACGGTTTGTCGTCACAATTGCGACAATGACAAGGTTGTGACAGAAAAATTGCAACGACACTGCCATTGCAATTTGGTACCAAATGTATTAGTGGAGGGGCAGAGAGCCACATCTTTTTCACGGTTGGCATAGTAGTCAAAGGGGGTCATGCTACCTACAACAGCTCTATTTGTACCACCTCCTCCTCCTCAAGATATATTTTTGAGTTTATATTATATAGCTGGATCATTCTTTTGTACAATGACACTTATACATGTATATCTAATTCATCCTGATACTCTGATACTCTTTGTGTAGACTTGTGCCATTTTTCTGATCTATACCATGAACTGATATATATATATATATATATATATATATATATATATATATATATATATTATTTTNATATATATATATATATATTAGTTCATGGTATATATATATATATATATATATATGATGCAACTATTTTTGATCCTGACATGGTTTATGAGTTCTCTTTTCTTTTGATAGATGTTGTTACACATGTAATTAGGTTTATCTTGGTCTTATGTTGAGTTAGATTTTTAGATGATGACATCATTTATGCATTTTTGATTTATCACTGATATAAATGTGTTTCAAATGATACTATGTGAATATGTAAATGTTTTTTTTTCTTATGCAAGTAAAAATGTATGGATGCACTTAGGATGTAGAAATAAATGTAACTCATAAATGCTTTGTTTTTGTATTTTTCTTCTATCTCATTTTATTAATGTAAAATGTATGCTATGGATGTGTAATGATATGAATATCATTAATATTGAATTAATGTAATTAACTTTGATTTAGAAGAAAATTGAAATCATTTTGAGCTTAAATTCCTTATGCTTTTGTTTCTTTCAAAATGAATCATGCAATCCCTAAATGCAGCTATATGTAGACTGTTAGGAGTTGTCACTGATTTGTGAATATTGTAACATTTTTATCATCATTGGGCTCTTTTGGAATGGATATCACCTGATAGTACAACAATCACTAATACCCACTTATATTATGAAAGTACGAATACTATGTTTATTGGTTAAAATGTCAGAAATAGACTTTAGGTATCAAGGCATAAAAGCCAGGATGACGAGTTAGTCACCTTCCTTTTACTATATTAGATTCTGTGTAAGGTAAGATATTGGACCTACAATGACCTTGAAAATTCATATCCTTGGGTAAATTATGCTTCGTATACCTTAGTGAGAATCTGAGTTTAGAAAACAAACAAGGAAATTGTTTCAACCTCACCGTAGTTTACACATAACAAAGATCGAGATATATTCGGCTATCCACTCATGGTGGCAGCTCTTACCATTATCATCTAAGTTAGGTGAAAATTATAGGATCATTTGGAACAATCACCATATGTAAAAATCCAAGAAAATGTTATGCCCCCTATCCTTGAGACTCTTTTTCTTTGTGCAGATGTTATGGAGTAACTCGGAAGACATAACAACCATCAATTGAGAATCAATCAAAGAAAACTTATAACTATTTATATGCCCCTAGTTAAAGCATCATTAGAACATAAAAGAGTTATAATCAAACCAAAGATATAATTGCATTTAGCTGCAATCCCCTAGTTTGAGCCCCACGGTGGGTGCTAGAAATGTATGTGTTAATTAGTGCACCTGTTATCTGCAACACGACACTTCAATATATCATTATATTAGTGAAAACTTATAAAAACAAAGGGTCTCAAACTAAACACTAAAACCGATATATTGCTTCCTATCTAGGAGGATTTTAAAGAATGTCATAATCATGCCCTCAGATTATGCACAAATAAGTGACATATACAACCTAAGAATTGAAGATTTCAATGAAGAACTAATCTAAATGGTTAAGAAACATACATATTAGCACTAAAAATGAAGATAATAACAATGGATGATATAAAAGCTAAGATGTAATATGGATTCACAAGTAATCTAAATAGCATAACAATGCTTTTTATCTCTAAAAATTAAGGGCCATTTGAGCTCAAAAACTCATTCTATTTATAGAAGAAATGTGGAGAGAGTGAGGGGATAAGGTTATTAATGGAGGTGTAATAGCCATTAGTAAGGTGTAAGAGGCATTAATGAGGCATGGGCTTGAGGAATCTCCATTAATGATGCATTAATGAGAGCAATTAAGAGGCATGGTGAGGGTGTAAGTCCAAGCTTGAGAAGGTGGAATTAGAGGGAGTCAAGCTTGAGAAAGTTGACTTTCTCAAGTGGGTTGAAATCCTAATCATAAAATTAGGAATGTGAAATCTTTAGGGAGGGGATTAAGATGGGATTAAGATTAGAATTAGGCTTAGCACGGGGGGAATAGGTTGGGATGAGTTTGAACGTAGGGTTATGGTAGTTGAGATAGGTTAGGTTAGGGTTTAAGTGGAATATTAATGAAATGAATTATAATTAATATGTTCATTCAAAAATAGGGAAATTAATTATTTAATCTTTTTATTGCTTTAGATAATTAATTAAGACTATAGCCAATTAATTTGAATAATTTAGGCTAGAAGATAGGCTTTTTCAAGTGATTAGATTTAATTAGGATTTATTTAATTCCTTTTAAAATAATTACCTTAGCCATGTTTTGATTTGAATTGATTTGAATTAAATTGGTTTGATTTGATTGGCTTAGGTGATTAATAAAATTTAGTGATTAGATCAC
Source organism: Thuja plicata (assembly GCA_018584345.1). NCBI lineage: Eukaryota > Viridiplantae > Streptophyta > Pinopsida > Cupressales > Cupressaceae > Thuja > Thuja plicata. The sequence goes on from MU224373.1 coordinate 78,609, forward strand.
TTAGGAGATTAAATCTGATTTTAAATGAATTATGCCAGCCGGTTGAAGAGTTATCTAAACATAACTGGGGGGTATCATCACACTTAGCAAAAATAGGGTCTATGGTTAGAGAAGACGAAATTAGGGTGATTACAACAAGGATGCAAGTTACATAAATTTTGATATATTTTTTTCTTCTAAGATTAGGCCATTGTTGTTGAATGATGATCCTAGAATGCCTTTTTCACTTTTACAATTATTGATACCTAAAGAGTATAGTCCTGAATTGAAAATAGTGCATAATTACGGAGATGTCATTCTATACCCAGTGTCTATAGTTTTTAGAGTTTATGGTTTCAGGGGAATCCCTTATATATTACCCTGTAGAGTCCCTGCCAAATTAGGATTGGCAGAGATAATAAGACAGATTGGGGGTCTCTAGGAGGAAGCTCTGACAGGAAGAGGAAACAGAACTATTTTTCCTATAATCATAGAAGCCCAACAATTTATTATAACAAAGGGAGGGTGGAAACACCTAGAAAAATATATGGCCCCTTATAATTTGAGTATCATAATTTCAAGATGTACTGACCCTAATGCTTTCATCAGAGATATGCTTAGAGAAAAAACAAAGTGCCTGGTGTTGAATTATCAATTCAATTTTCCCGAGGACATAATCAGGAATGAGTTTGATCAGATAGAGTAGGAAATAAAGAAAGAAAAATGGCTGGCATATAAGAAAAGCCTAGATTTTGTACAATATTTTGACAAGTTATATGACCCATTGAAATATTTTCAGCCTTGGGCCAAAAAGATAGACTCTTTAATGGAGAATTTTGAGGACATCATGTAGGAACTTAATCAAAAGAGGGCCAATGTTTTACAAACAGAGATAGAAAGGGAAAATGCAATGATGAGCAGGATAGCTCCAACCATAAATGTTCCCTGAGGGAAATATGTAGTTTACCAAAGGAGAGGGTACAATACAGTCCTTCCACAAACTAAGAAGATCCTGGATCCAAAAGGAAAAAGGCCATTAGACACCCATACCCAATCATTGCCATCCCCCAAAAGGAAAAGAGTAGAGGGAGAAAAGAAAAAGCAACAGGAAAATGTATATTCTCCTTCCCAATCTCCATTATGTGTTGATGAACAAGCAGTAGCAGAACAGTTGCTACAGATGGGAGATGTTGGAAAAATAATTGTCACAGCCCAAGAACTACAAGAAGGGGTGCCTGAAGATCCAAAGCATGCTTCATTAGATTTAATTGTTGTAGAATATGCTGGGAAGGAACTGGACCCCTTAACTCAACAAACCTGCAATGAATTTCTTTTTTATGACAATTTTGTCAAGGACACAACATTCTTACAGTTTTTGTGGAGAACCCACATAGATGAATTTAAAGAAAAATGCCAAAAAAAACAAAATGAGAAACCTGCAAGGAGCAAGGAAGAGATTGAAAATGAGATCAAACAAGAAATTATATCCAAGTTTGAAAAGATAACTCCTAAGGAAGGAAGGGCACTAGTGAGGAAGGAAGGAGTACTGATACTCCCAGAGTGGGATATTGCAGATGTCATTGTCTTCAATGCTATGAGAAAGGAAATAAAGAATGTCTATGATAATGAGAAAGAGGCAAGACAGGCATCTAAAGGAGTGAAATTTGGTCAAGATCATGCAGCCCTTGTCATGTGGCATATGAGAAAGAAAATCCATAGCTTATCTAATGAAGATGATCAACCTGAACAGGTAGGTAGCCTTATTGTGAGAATAGTCTCAGATACATCAAGTGTGGATGCAGCTAACCTTACCCTGCAAAATGCAAAAGTAAGTTTTAAGGTGGATGAGAGATGAGAAGAGGCATTCAAAAGGAAAACAGACAAATGTGAGATAGTCATAAAGGCCTACAATGATAAAAATACTAAATCTATTAATAAGGACAATAGAATTGCTTTCCTTTATGGAAGACAAACAGTGCAATTTGTGCCTCAGAGGAGGATTACACAGGATCCCCATCAGCCTTCATCATCAAGTCCTATTATCACTTATCCCCCTTCCCCTGTACCATACAACCTAACCACACTAGAGGAAGTGGAGCAAGAAAAGGCCAGATTGATTGCTGAAAGAATAGAGCTAGAAAGGCAAAAGAAAGAATGGGTCAAACAATCTGTAGCTTTCAGAGAAGCAGAGGTATGGGTGAATCAAAAATATGCAGACAAGATACACATCACCCTTATGCATTATACTCATGAACTAGTGCCTACTTCCATCTATACACAAAGAAAGAAAATTGTTAGCATGATGAATGAGTACAATGCAGACAAGGACAATTGAGACCAATTGGTGAATAAATGGAAAGGGAAGGGAGGAGAATTAAAGTTCTTCCACACCACTTGTAAAAAGGAGAAAAATGTTGATATTGTTTTAACTAGCACCCATAAATGTGTAAAATTGCTCATGGACATGGACATGAACATAAGAAGGAGCATTGTCATAAGAAAAGTAATGACCCTGAAAAAGGAATATTCAAAGGACCGATATGAGATGTTTCCAAATCTCTTTAAGAAAAATGGAGATATTAAAGATGAAGCATTATGGCATCAACAAATAAATGAATCATTGGAAGTAAGGACCAATAGCATAATTACAATGGAAAGCACACTACTTTTTGACCAAACTGTTGAGATAGTAAGTAAAGCCAGAGCATTTTTTGCATTTTGGTCACAATAAATTGAGAAGGAAAATGCCACATGGAGGGAGATTAACAACAGAAAGGATGAGGTCCTTAACATCAACTGGTCGAGTGATGAGGTGTACACTTCTTAGAAGGACAAGTACATAATAGTTGATCCAGGAGAAGGTGACGATATGCAGGTGGATGATGAAGGCCAATAGATTCGGTGATACAGTTAAAAGTGAAGATCCTACATCACCAACATCGAAGACAACAAACTCTAGATAGCTCACACCAAAAAAATGTTAAGCAATTGCAAGTACCAAGTGGTCAAAAGAAAAAATTTGTCAAATATCTATTGTAACAAGAGTGGTTATCACTCCATTAGCTATTTTGTCTTTTTAGTGAGTCATTGATTTTGTCCTAATTCCAAATGATCTGAAGCTTGTTGCAATCCTCTTCTATAAAAGGATTTCCAAGATCATTAGAAGGGGATAGAAAATTTATATTGTAAACCATTTGTAAATTTTTTAGTGAAGATGGGAAAGATAGCATAATTTGTACTAGATAGTGTAAGAAGTCAGAAATAAAAAGTTGAGAGATCTTTTGCAGGTTATTGAAGAGGTTATCTCTGAGTACTTTTTGTATACTGAAATAAGATTTTATGAATTTAATACAAAGATCTAGATTCCAATCTCTCTCGTGTTATGTTTCATATGAGTTATGAATTTTCTGATTCATTAGCATAGTTTTCTCCGTGTTTATGTACTTATTTGAGAGTTTTGATCTAGGATGGGATTAAATTAGGCTCTGATTTGGGCAAAGATTCATCTGACACATGCTAGGATTCTATTAGTAGTAGGAGTTTTGGGATGGTTTTATTATGATTTGAAATCTTTGGTGATCATTAATTTCACTATACTATATGTAAGTCAGACTATATAGCCCAATGGATAAAGCACTCATCTGAAGTTGATAAGTTTTGTTTTATTGCATATCTAAGTTGCACATTGACTATGTTTTCCTATAAGAAAACATTTAAAATCCATTAATTCTACATTTGTGTAAGTTTGTTACAATTTCTATCTCATGCTCCATTTCAATGTTGATGTTCAATGGATAATTAGCCAATTATCTAGTATCTCCTAGTCATGTTGAGTCATTGTGAGATCACTGCTTGACAGTACCAGATTTGATATATCAATAGGTATAACAGGGTATCCCCCCTTGGTGTAGCAGAACCTAAAGAGTAGAAGTATTAAGAGAGTGCTTGTTAGTTGGTCCTTTTCTTGCATGAACAAATATTTGGAGGTGGCTCCTCTATAAAATAGTCATAAAGAGAAAAGGTTGGTGTTGTTTCTATTGTAACACAAAAAGAAACAAACAAGAATCATTCAAATTCTCACTAATATATGCAACAAGTCTCCCTTCTTTACTCAAGACAACTCCAATTGCATTTCTACTAGCATCCAAATCTACTTGGAATACGTTGTTGAAATCAGGTAAAGGTAACATAGGTTATTCTATTACCTTATTCTTCAAAAACTCAAAAATCTTTTGTGCTTCATCCATCCACTTGAATTGCTTCTGATAATCCATCACGGTCTCAGTCATCGGTCCATAGACTGAACTGATGTTTCTAATGATTTTTGGTAAAAATAGCCAACCCATGAAATGATCTTACTTCTCCACCTTCCTTTGGTGTAGGCCATTCAAGAATTGCTTTCACTTTCTTAGGACCCATCATCAATCCTTCATTAGATATCACAAATACCAAATATACTAATTAATCTTTCATGAAAGTACACTTCTAGAGGTTTATTAGCAACTTCTCTTCCCTTAAAATTTGAAATACTTTTCTAAAATGCCTCAAATGATCCTCATTTCTCTTACTAAAAATCAAGATACCATCCAAATACAAAATGAAAAACTTATAGGTAAGAATTTGTTCACAACTTCATACATCAATCTCATGAAAGTACTCGGTGCATTAGTCAATCCAAAAGGAATTATTAACCATTCATATATAATCCTTCATTTGTATTTAATGCAGTCTTCCACTCATCACCTTCCGTGATTCTGATATGATGATATCCACTCTTCAAATTAATCTTGGTGAAATATATAGCTCTACTCAAATAATCCATTAAATCATCCATCCTCGATAAAGGAAACTAGTACTTGATTGTGATCTAGTTGATGGCTCTTGAATCCATACACATCCTCCATTGTTCATCTTTCTTTGGTGCTAACACTATAGGTACTTCATATGAATGCATACTTTCCCTAATTAAGATTTGTCACGAAAATTTTACTTACCTATTGACTTCTTCATTTTCTACTAGTGTCATCCGATATGCTACCTTGTTAGGTAAACTAGAACACGGTATCAAATCCATGTAATGGCTAATTATCCTCATAGGTAGTAATCCATTATGGATATTATCAAATATGATGTATGCATACTCACTCAAAAATCTATTAATTCAGTTGGATGTTCCTCTATCAGTACAATCTCATTTTCCTTCTTGGGTAGTAAAGTAAAACACACATTATTGTGCCTCATGCCATCTAAGAAATTACTGCCATCCACTAAGAAAATTCTTGCACTAGTACTAGAAAAAACAAAATAGTGATCAATTCTAGGATATATCACTCACCAAAGTATATGTTATATTCATGAAGATACAAGACGTTGAAACAAAGGAAACCTGATTAGCCCAAGGTAAGGTGCCAATTTGTGATCTTCACAATGTAGGGTCTTGGATTGGTCTTCCTTTCCCTAAGAGAAATATTCTTAAATGATATGAAAGAGATTAATAAAATCCATGAAAGCAAGTGCTATGAAATGAAAAGGAGGTAAATGTACTCACCTTCAAGACTAGAAGAGGATACAAGTTTAGATTTGCAAATGGGATATCAAACTATTTCACAAACTGGAACGGAGGTGGATCTAGAATCAGGAAGCTAGAGAATGTAGAATTTGAAAATTTGGAGGTCTCAAGAGTAGGTGGACTTCATTGGTAGAGGTTGACATAGGTACATGTCAAACTTGACTTGTAAGTGGACCCAAAAACTAGAAGTGGGTTCTACAAATAAAGAGTATGCCTTCCTAGATCTATCACTAAAACACACACTACAATAGGGGGTGCAGGTCGACCTAAACCTATACCTAACAATTTTAGAACTTGGAATAAAATATAGATCTAGAAAGTTCTCTTAAAAGGGTCCTTGGACCTTCAACTGAATTTGTGGATCTAAGTCTACACCTGCACATCAAAGAGAGGGAAAATGTTGGGGGGAGGGTGCTTGCCTTTGTCAAGCCCACTTTTAGGAATTAAACTTGAATTTAAATAAAGGAAATGAAATTCTAACATTTATTAATGATTAAATATAACAATGGAAATCTATCATACCAATGCACATGCAATTGGGCTTAGTATGTGATCAATTATGTTTATGCAATAGCCTTAACTCAATACAAAAACTAAAAGGAAATCATGTCAGACAAAACCTCAGTAGATGCTTGCAATTCGCCTGAATCTAGGAATGAAGAGGAATAATAAGACTTGAATAAGTGTAGATCCCCTCCTTTTATAGCCAAATCCTTTCGTCTCCAAGAAGCTAGAACTATGGGAGGAAATACATGCTTGACTGAATGGATAGATGCTTTCTTGAATTCCTTGATGCTTTTACTTGAGTGCTTGAAATAGATTTCTTGTTGTATGTGTGATTGCAGATTGAATGTACATGATCGAATGAAGTGAGAAGGCAGCCTTTTATAGTAATTTTGTGCATCAAAATCAAAAGGTTTGACTTTACTATACAGGAAAAGGCCAACACCTTACATTAGGCTCATGAGCCAATCATAATTCACCTCCCTAGGTATAGGTCAAGGTTGACTTGAACTAGGTACAGGTCAAGGTTGACATGTACCTGGAGGTGCAAAAATCAAGGCAAAAAACTTGGATCCCGTGAAATATTGTAGGGGTTGATAGAAATATGGTTAAATAAGCTGGAATATCAGTCGTAAATGCATTTAAATATTAGAGGGAATTGAATTTTGTGAGTGGACGGATAAATGGGAAATTTTGCATAAAAATTAGGGGCAGCTTAGAATTTTGTGCAAGATTGGAGGAAGAAAGAGGACCTTAATTTAAATTATGTATACTATTAGATGCAATATGAGGTCTTAATGCAAGAAACACATTAAGGAGGGCTAAAATGGACCCAAAAAGTGTATAAAAGTAAGTGCTTATTTTTTAGGATGGTATATTTAGTCCCCACTTTAGCATGAGTAAGAGACAAGCTCATGCTCACAGTAAAGTAAGAGATAGACGAAAGAGAGAGACATATGATTGCAGTGAATAGGAAAGAGATAAGACATCACCAAGTATAAGGACATAAGTCCCCAAACTAAGAATCCTAACTCCACATCTATGCACAAGGGCATAAAGACACCAACATCAAAATAGGTTAGTTCTAAATCAAAACTCAAAATCAACTAGTGAAAGAGACCTCAATTAGAAAATATCTCTACCACTACTATTATTTTTGGAGAGAGAGAGAGAGAGAGAGAGAGAGAGAGAGAGAGAGAGAGAGAGAGAGAGAGAGAGAGAGAGAGAGAGAGAGAGAGAGAGAGAGAGAGAGAGAGAGAGAGAGAGAGANCACTATCACATGCATTTATATTGGGGGGTTTTTTAATGGGCAAAACAAAATAGGAAATATATTTCCTAAATAGGGGGGAGGGGGATTATTTTGGGGTGAGGGTGAGGTTTTATATAGGAAAATAGGTGTGGGGTTATTGGAGGGGGTGAAAAAAAATGAGTTAGGGGCAATATCTTTTGAAAATAGGGGGATTCTTTAGTATGACATGAATGCACATGCTCTGATTCAAGTTCACTAAGTCAATCACCCATGATGGAGAAAGGGAGAGAGAGAAGGGAGAGAGAGAGAGAGGGAGAGAGAGAGAGAGAGAGAGAGAGAGAGAGAGAGAGAGAGAGAGAGAGAGAGAGAGAGAGAGAGAGAGAGAACACAACTAGACATAATTGCAATATCAACTCAATTTTCTTAGCATTTAGGTAATCAAACTAATCCTTTTATTATTTCTTTCACAACAATGTGGTGAATCTAGTATGAATAAAACCCCATGTAGGTATCCGTATGTGTACTATGTATGTGCATATGAGAAATAATATACATTGAAACTCACTTTTCAATTGTCCCTTGAATTCAATAATCTCATACAAAATATTTGATATGCTTTAATCCACCCTTAATTTTCATTTACTCCACACATTGTAACTATTATTGCATTTATGTATTATAACATCACCCAATATACATGTTTAAAAATAGAATGAATTCCCTAGAAAGAAAATTATAAACTTACAAAAATCAAGTCAAGTAGATTACTCAAAGGACATTCAAACCATATGATTTTGAAGAATTCATGATATTCCTATGTGTATTATGAAGGTATCAAAATACACTATTGGTGTGGGAGTAAAATAGGACATGGAGGATGTTGATGAAGAGGGTATTCATAGGTATACTATGGAGGTGGAACAAACTCCTTTGCCCATAGATTCAAATTACCCTTCATGGATAATTTTGATACCTACAATTATGTTGTCTCCAATTGTCAAAACACACCATTCTATGAAGGAAAATTTATATATGGAAATGAAAGAATTGAATCCCTAATTGTGAAATATTTTCTTGAAATATAAGGTTCCAAGTGGTCTTCCTAATTGATTCTTTTTAGTCATTCTTAATGGCTTTGGGAACTCTTTCATAATGCACATATTTTATTTCTACTTGATTCATCTAATATTCTCACAATATTTCAAGCTAAACAACTCAATAAAATCCAAGTTCACTATATGTGCAACTATATATAACCATAAAACCAAAAAAATAAATTCTATTGTAATTATCTATATTATCAACTTATGCAGTCATGTTGGGATGTCGTAGGTTCATTAGGACTACCTTATTTTTAGGAATGTTACTTTTTGACCTAGAAGAGAAGAAAAGTTCCAATAACTACATCTTCATGTAGTTAGTTCATGAGAGATAGTATGTTTCCTTATCAACAACGTGGCATCTTTATTTTGTTGATATAAACCAAAGCATGACTAATTTTCCTTTAGTTTTCTTTAGAATGTTTGTTTTTTCATTGGTGTTGACTACTTAAAAAAAATCGGTTATAAAAATGTGATTGGGTTATGTTTATTTTAAAAATCTAGTCATGGATTTTGATATTATTAATGCAATTATGGTTTTATTTTAAAAACCATTTATATTCTCTAACTTATATTTTTTGAGTAATAATGAGGTTATGCCATTGAATTTTCAAATAATATGATCATGTTAGGGTTGTTCTTTTCCTTTTTAGGTGATTGGCCACTTTTGTTTCACCCTCTTGGTGCACATGGCCAAAACAAAGATCATCGAGAATGTACCCAATTTCTTGATTGTGTGATGTGTCAATAAACCCTAAAATATTTAGTAAGTATTTATCTCACTAAGCCAAAAATAGAAAGGAACTATAAACCTATTGAATTGAAATTTTTGTTGAATAAGAAGGAGGTAGAGGATGAGACATACAATAAGTCTTTTGAACTACAATGGATAATTGAAGAACACATAGGTTCAAGTGACCAGATCACTCCTCAAATAATTGTTCCTTTATAGATGCATGAGATTAGGGAACAACCGATGGAACTACATGCTCAGTAAGAGAAAAATGATATAAATAATACAATATAGATGTATGATCAACATTTCCAACTAAAATAGTCTTCATAATATACAAATATTTGATTATTAATGAGTTGGGTATGAACTGTACCATCTTACCCTTCCCACTATGAGTAATCTGATATATGGAATAGAGATTGGTTAATTTTGAGGGAACACAAAGCAAATAATTAAATGTGCTATTATTGACCTTAATATTTCCCCTCCTAATAACACATAAGTTTTCTTACCCATCAATATGTTGTTGGAATAATGGAAGGGTGAGTAGTGAGAGGGGAGGGGTGAATCATTACCCTTAAAAACTTTTACAATTAAATATTAGTACTCATTACTTTCATAACCGACCATTGTAGCCTTTATAATTTATGCATGTAATATCATAGAATAAATGTAAATGCATGTAAACAAACATTGAAACATTTATGAAACTCATTTCCACATGAAACAACTATTTGATAATGTAGAAACCCTTGTTAGAAGGTAAAAACTATGGTGGGGATGAAACCCACAAAGATTCACTATCTGCCAAATGGAAGGTGCATGTTAAGGCTACAAGTTGTGATCACTTCTGATGATCTTACCCTATTAAGAGTAACATGTCAGAATTGTTAATTCTACTCAGTTAAGAGATTTTAGCAACATAATGTATGTCTCCCCTCAGTTAAGAGATTTACATAAAGACTATTAAGTCCATCATGTGAAAGTATTTTACTGTTTGCTACAATTGTTAGAGAGTAACAAAGTACATGACCTGATTGCTGCAATCTACATTACTGATTACAAATCCATTAAGTACACAAAATTATATCACCTCACTGTGATGGATAATACCTCTTTTGTGCTCGGTAGCCTTGTATGTAGTTCTTGATAAAATTAATTCTCCTTTATTTTTCCTTGTGCATGAAAATCTCTATCTGATCCATAGATGTCCTTGGCGGCTACAATCATCATGTTCTTGATTGATTATTACATCTATATATACAAGATTTGACCTAATTAGGTTTTACACTTTTCTAGAAAAACTCTAAGATCAAAAGTTTACAACTTAACCTTGATGTCCTAGTTTGCATGAATACAACCAGTTAACTAATTATATCCATAATTAACGATGTACTTGATCTACAAGAAATGGTTATCCAACTAAGAAAAAGGCTATTTTAAAGATTAAAGTGCTTTAGCTGACGTGTAGGTAAAAAACAATTTCGGTGAAATGTTGTCTCTCAGTGTAGACTGGTGCTCGGTGATGTCTCTATAGACTGGTGCTTGGTAATGTATCTGTAGACTGATGCTCAATTATGTCTTTGTAGACTGGTTCTTGGTTGATATACTACTTGTTGTTGAAAAAATTTTGTTGATCACTATGCTCGGTGATCACTGTGCTTGGTAATTGTTGTCGGTCGGTATTGATGTTGCTCAGTGATCATGACCGATTGATCAAAATTGTCTATTTGTAGACTAATGACAACTTCTGATCCTTTATGGATTATCAATTTCCCCCTTTGACATTAGTATCAAAAACTGATATGTACAGTATATACACCAATACAATGACTCCCCCTATGTGCATGCCTTAGTATGTAGATAGAATGTATGTACATGTTTCCCTCTTTTTTGAAAATAATGATAAAGATGTATAACTTACAGCTTGTCAAGTACGCCTGAATGAGATTTCTGAATGGTTTCCATTATCTTCTCCCATTTTTTCTTTAAGTGCTCTCAGGTCATTTTCTCCAGAGTTATTTGAGCATGCATGTCATAAATGCTTTCTGTTACTGACATCTCTAGGGTGACCATTAGAATCTTTTTCGTAGTCATGTGTGTTGTCAACAATGTGAGGTTCAATAGTAACAAGTCTTGTAGATTGGTTACTTTGTCTTTGATTTTTATTTCTTCCTTTTGTATTTCAAGTCTTAACCATTTAGATTCAATAAGCTTTTCATAATGCAGTTGGAATGCATTTGGATCGGTTGAAAGAATTTGTGCACTAGCTTTTAGATCTTCATTTAACTTCGCTATCTATTCACTATGCTTGGTAGTGAAGTTCTCTAGAGTGCACAACTTTTGAACTAGGGTAACTAATTCTAAATAACTAGTTCTAATATAGCTACTAGTTCATAAAGTTTCACCTTATTCTCTACCACTTCTTGGCTGAATTTCTTTGTGAGTTTTTTGGTGATACTTCTCTTCTACTCTTTCTTCAATGACCTTCTCGGCATCTACATTATGTGTGGTGATTGTCTCATTTAGAACTACAATTTTATCAATGATAGATTCAGTTTGATCAATATTGGTGTTAGGAGCTACATGCAATAAAATCTCCGTTGTTTCCAAGACTTGTGAATTTATGTGCTCCTTTTTGAGCTTGTCTTATTGTGATTTTATTTTTCATAGCTCACCATATCTTGTTAGTGACTTGGGATCAAGTGTTCTTGGATCATAGTCGGGTATGTCTATGATCTCATCGAGTGCGATGGGTGATTTACTTTTCTTTTTGTTGTTCTTCTTCTTCTTCTTATGAATGTTTCTTAATAGAAGGGGAATGAGGTACTATAGCAAGAGCCTTTTATTTTTCTATTTCTATCATTGATTTCTTGGGAGGTGTGGTTCCTTTTCTAGGTTTCTCGATCTGTACCTATTGGTCGGTTGTAGACATGTTTGCTTCAACCTTTTCTTGACTTGCAGTCTTTTCTACCTCTCCACTAGCCTCGGTGGGTGCTTCAATTGGTTTGTGCTCTCCACTTTTATCTGTCTTCTCCCCTTGTTCCTCACCTTTTTCCATCAGTATTTTTTCTTCATACTCAGGTGTTGTCTGCTTTTCTTCAATCATTATATTGATTTATTGCATCAATAAAGGCATATTACCTGGTACAAGTTCCTATGGAATATTTGTAGTGTCCTATTCATTTGTTTTCTTTGTGGAAATATTGACATGTTCATTAGTTGTGTCATCATCATTTGAATCACCATGAGTGATATCTTTTACAGTGATGTCTGGTGTTTCTCCTAATGATACCAATATTCCAGGAATATGATCCATGGCCTTACTTTCCTTTGTAGTTAATTCAATAGGATTGAAATCCTCAGTGTCCTTGATGAATATGTGCTCGGGGCTCAGTGTGGCCTCCTTCTCCTCAGTGTGAGAAGTCTCAGTTAGAGCCAGTATCTAGTCAGGTGGATTAAAGATTTTAGTCCAAATCTTATTTCTCTCTATTTCAATATCTTCTAACTTATCCTGCAATACTTTGTATTTTCTGTTTTTTGCAGAAAATTTATTTGTGTCCTCCTTTATTGTTGAGTCAATTTCTTCAATTGTGGAATTGGGCATGGATGCAACTAGATATCTCTCTCTCTCTATTTTTATCCATGTGAAATGCATATGACCATCTAGCTGATATCTTTTCTTAAAGCTCATGTGGAATATGACTGCTAAATTGTAGAGGTACATATTTGTAAGGTACCATAATCTTAATGATTGCCTCTTCTATTTTGTTATGATCCTTGGTAGACAAAGTTCCCCATTGTCTAATCTTATGATGTTGTATACTTCCTGTGTTAATGATTGAATCTGCAATTTCATCAATTGTCTTTGGTATTTTTTCCTTTTCTGCTTGTATTGTTTGTTCTCTTTCATATTTTCTGTATCATCCTTATCCTTTTTTCCTCTTACATATCTCTTTAATTGTCTTGGAGCTTGTTTCTTGGTTGAGGCTTTAGGCTTTCTTTTCATATATGTTCTCACAGTGCCTTTCTTTAATGGTGTTCAATATACCTTTGTTGATTTGATCCTTGTTTTAGATGCAATTGTTACTTCAGTAACTTTTGTTTTCTTGGCCTATGGTGGCTCTGCATCTAATTATGTATACTCTGAATCACTTAAATATTTACTTTCATTGACGGGTGTCTATTCCTTAGTGATGTCTACTAATTTTTCAAACTCTTCATCAGTTACCAAAAATTTATTTTGAAGTATATTCACCATTCTTGTTTTCTTCCTTCCTATTTTCTTAACTTCTAAACCAGTCATAATTCTTGACTTGGATTCCTCATATGTGCCAAATCTTCTTAAATATTTGTCAACCGGTTCATTCAGTAGGGCTTCAATAGCTTTTGTAGCCTGACCTATGTCAATTTCATATTATAATGGTGGTAACCATATTGTTCTTGTCTTGGAAGCTTTGATGAGTGTTGTGTTAGTGTCAACTACATAACATAGCTCATCCTTGTATTGTTCAACTAAATATGTAGGGATTCTTATCATCTTCTGCATCCTATTCTTGAATGTTGTGAAGTAGGCATCCAATAGGGGCTTGAAGTTATCTCCTACTGATTTAATGTAATCATTAATCTATGTTGTGATAGGTCGGTTGTTGTCCCAAGTGACATTACCAATGAAAGGAAATAAATTATAAAATTAAAAGAATGTGCACATCAGTAGGGAACCAAAATTACATGTATTATATCAGACTAATCTAATTGTTCTCATGTTTTCTTTAAGTTATTTCAGTAGTAGCTCGGCTAGATAAAGTTGCACTCTCTTCTTCACTATTTTGTATGTAGTGTCAACTAATCCACAAGAAATGTTGTTCAATCTTCTTTCTTCAAAGAATTTGTATCCAATCACATATGCACCAAATTTCATTTTAGGTTCGGTGATTGAATTGTCTTTCAGACCTCTATCGTCTCATTCGGCTTTAGTTAACTCTTCAATCTCGGGGCATCCAGGGTGTCTTAGGGATTTTTCTTTCTCAGTGATGGGGTACCTAGTCACTATGTGAATCACATCCCACGTGATTGGCTTAGGTTCATCTAACCACATCTTTCCATTATGCACTCAGCTGAGCACAATGTAAATCCATTTCATTTTGAACTCTTTTGGTAATAGTAGCGCATTGGTTAACCTTTTCACTTCAATGTCTTTGTACTTGTCCTTTAGGTTTCCATCCTTGCATAGCTTCTAATAAGCTTCCTCAAGTTCAATTTCTCCACTTTCTACAGCTTTGCAGTGGATGTATGCATGGATGTCTTCAACCAGTAAAACCCTAGGTGGGATACTCGAGAATGCTCCTTTGTCATCGGTTTGAGTAGCAACCTTAGGGAAAAACTTGTAGTTGGGTTCCTCATAGGTTGAGTTCTTTTTTGAAATGACCTTCTTGTCCTTTTCCATCTTGATCTTTGAGGTTCATGAAGTGGTTTCCATTGTTCATAAATTTAGGGCTTCTTCGCAAATAATGTGTTAGCTTAGTAAGTCTAGATACTCACTAGATGTTTTATGTGAATTCTTGAAATCTATTGGAATAGCTTTGAAAGTGTTTTGAATCAGTCTGCAATGTGGTCTCTCTGAATCACTCTTCTTTGATCTACAATTTTCTCTTTATATTTTGGGTGAACGAATGAGTTCACATTACCCTTTTTATAGAAAATACCCTAAGTGATGCATTAAATTCTTCACCTACCACTTGTTAGACTAAGAAAAGATCCTCGGTCAACACACCAAAGTCTTCAACTCAGTGAGTATACAATGCTTAGTACATAGTGTCAACTTGGTTGTTTTCCACAGCTTTACCGACGGGTAGTTTATGCTCGGTTCATATTAACCTACCAGACGAGATTCACAAAACATAACATGCAATACCATAGTGCATCTTCATTCATGCTAATTTGGCATATTCTTAATGAATATAGGGACTGGCGTAAAATACATCTTTATAGATTGCAGTTCCATACTTACTTGTATTGCTTAGCTGGGGGTGGTAGAATCACCTAATCCCATGGATGAGGTGTCACCAACTGTAGTGCTTGGTCCAACATTATCATTGTTTGAAGCTCTCCTCCACATTTTATTTCTCATTCTCATGATATCTTCAATATTATTTCCATTTGAAAAAGTGCTTGACTCTATCACCCGGTC
Organism: Thuja plicata; assembly: GCA_018584345.1. Lineage (NCBI taxonomy): Eukaryota > Viridiplantae > Streptophyta > Pinopsida > Cupressales > Cupressaceae > Thuja > Thuja plicata. The sequence goes on from MU224373.1 coordinate 93,936, forward strand.
TCTGCAGTCCTTACTTAAGTGACCGACCTTATGATAGTATAAGCATGCCATTCCATGTTTAGTCCAGTTTCTAGATCTTCTTATCCATTTCGTCACGCAGTTAGAAACTATATGTCCATATCGACCACATGATGTGCAATTTACCCAAGTGTTGTAATCCCAAACATATGTACTATCGACTCTTCTAAGTTGATATGCATTTTCTGATTCTTTGGGTTTCCAGACTTGCTTTATTCTTTTCCTGCATTTATGAAATGTGTGTCCATACATGTTGAAAGTAGGACAATGTTTTTCCATGTAATATTTCTTCTTTGGTTTGTTTAGATTTGATCTGCATTCATGTGCTTTGTGTCCATGCTTGTTACAGTTATAACAATTAGCTATGATTGTAGTAGTTTTAGGAATACCTTTTACTTTTCTCTTGCAAACATTTAATGTGTGGCCTGGTTTTCCATAGTGATTACATGAACGCTTCTTTGGTCTTGGATTTGAGTAGGCATTCCTGTGATCAGCTCAGTTTTATGATTATTCATGCTTGGTATACCCTAAACTAGTATTGTTCTTGAGTCTTCTTTGTCCATTCAGAAATTCATCCATTCTTTTTTACTATCTTCATCTTTCTTGATCATATCATTATGTAGTTGTTGAATCTTCACTTCATGCTTTAGTTTCTCATTTTCTTCTTTTAGTTCACTAATAACTTCCAAATTTCTAGCAAGTTCCATTTTCACTCAGTTGGCCTCATAACTGATAAATACTATTTGATTGGTGATCTCAAGGTGATGTTTAGTGAGTCTTTGTATCGCAGACTCTTTCTCTTGCTACTTATCAATAATCTTTCTCCTATCATCAATTGCCAAATTTATTTTTTGTTCAGTTTGTCTTGCATTATTCATAACATCAATCATTCTTACCATTTGTTTCTCTTGACCGATCTGTAGTACTTTTACTTGTTTAGTTAGATGTTGACTAATTTCATTTAGATCTGCAATGGTTCCTTCAAATGTGTCAGATGTGCTACCAGATCCAAATCCAGATGAATCAAATAAATCAGGTATCTCTTCTTCATGATAATCCATTTCATTGTAGTGAGATTCCATGACTTTTCGTTTAGCCAATAACTCTTTCATTTTGTTTCTTCCCTCTTTGTATTTCTCAAATAAAATCTGTATTTGCAACTTCTGATTCTCAATATTTTTTTATCAAGTTTATACCTTTCAATTGTAAGATATTTTCTCTCAAGTGATTAAACTTTTCCAAAATAACAGAACTAGGCTCTGATACCAATTGTTGAAATAATGGAAGGGTGAGTACTAAGAGGGGAGGGGTGAATCAGTACCCTTAATAACTTTTACAACTAAACCTTAGTACTCATTACTTGCATAACCGACCATTTTAGCTTTTCTATTTCATGCATGAAATATCATAACATAAATGTAAATGCATGCAAACAAACCTTGAAACATTCATGAAACTCATTTACACATGATACAAGTATTTGATAATGCAGAAACCCTTGTTAGAAGATAAAAACTGTCGTGTGGATGAAACCCACAAAACTTCACTATCTGCAGAATGGAAGGTGCCTGTTAGGGCTACAAGTTGTGATCACTTCTAATGATCTTACCCTATTAGGAGTATCATGTCAAATTTGTTAAGTCTACTAGGTTAAGATATTTTAGCAACACAATGTATGTGTGCACCCAGTTAAGATATTTACATAAAGACTATTAAGTCCACCTTGTGAAAGGATTTTAATATTTTCTAAAATTGTTAGAGAGTAATGAAATACATGACCTGATTTCTAAAATCTTATATTGTTGATTACAGAACCATTAAGTACACAAAATTATATCACCTCATTGTGATGGATAATACCTTTGTTCTGCTTGATAGCCTTGTATGTAGTTCTTGATAAATTAAATTCTCCTTTATCTATCCTTGTGCATGAAACTCTCTGTTTGATCCACAGACATCCTTGGCGGCTACAACCATCATGTTCTTGATTGATTATTACATCTATATATACAATATTTGACCTAATTAGGTTTCACAATTTTCTAGTAAAACTCTAAGATCAGAGGTTTACAACTTAACATTGATCTTCTAGTTTGCATGAATACAATCAGTTAACTAACTACATCCATAATTAACACTTTAATTGATCCACAAGAAATGGTTATCCATCCAAGAAAAAAGCTATTTTAAAGATTAAAGTGCTTTAGCTGATGTGTAGGTAAGATCCATTTTTTTTGGTGAAATGTTGTCTCTCGGTGTAGACTAGTGCTCGGTGATGTCTCGGTAGATTGGTGCTCGACAATGTCTTTGTAGACTGGTTCTCGGTTATGTCTTTGTATACTAGTGCTAGGTTTATATACTTCTCGGTGTTGAAAACATTTTAGTGATCACTGTGCTCGATGATCAGTGCGCTCAGTAATTGTTGTCGCTCGGTGATCATGATCGACCGACCAAAACTATTTGTTTGTAAACTAATGACAACTTCTTATCCTTTATGGATTATGATATGTGTGGTAAAGGGAAAGATTCATGAAGAGAAAAAACCCACATATGAATTCATATGATGAGAGCTTTTGGATCAATAAGCCACATTCTACATTGAAGGCATTCCAAATCAATGGGAGCATGGTCTTTCATATCATTTTTACCACATGGCATATAATTTGACCTAGAATGTGCTATTCTTGAAGATGTGGAAGAGGATGAACTATATGAAGGAAGTTGAATAAAATTCCCCCAAATAAGATTACAATTCATATACCTTCTTTACATAAAAATTATTCTCATCATGTTTTGTCTCTATGCAATAATCACATTTAGGCTTGTCCTTCCTATATGAAGACCTCATGGAAAAGGATGATGAATTTGAATCTAGTATGTGGGATTCTAAAGTTTACTTAGTGTATTGTGAACTTGTGTAGTTTTTATTCTTTTTTGTATTCCTTGTAGATGATTGAGCAACTAGGGCCTATTATCTATAACTGGAAACTGATTCAAAATGTATCAATTTGGCATTTTCCCATGATAGGGATTCATAAAACACCTCAAATAAAGTCATAGTTTGGGAAGGATCTATACTATATCAATAGTGGAAATAAATATTAAAGAAAAGAACATATTTAGGGGTCTTAAATTTTTTGTAGAATTAGAAAGATGCACTCTTTGTTAGTCTTGTCCTTGCCACAACATTGTAAAAGTGATATGATGGATTCAATTTTTCTCTAATAAGTCCTTAATGGAGGAGAAAAAATCATATACCAAGCATGTCAAATCTATCTAAAGTTGAAGTGCACAAAACTCATTAATACTAACAAAAAGCTCTTAATATTTTAGTCACATCCTAAGTAGTGGTGTAGGAATCAAGATCAAATACAAGACAAATTGAAACATGCATGACAATAAAACCCATAGTTTGATCTATCTTGTCTCCATGCAAAAGGTTCTCAAACTCAAAATCCAATTTTGGCTGGATATCATCTAAATAGGATGCTAAACTTCTTGAGGGAAAAGTAATATGGTCATCGTCATCTTATAGAAATAATATTTATGGGCTGTATGTTTCTTAATAAAGGAATCCATCATTAAATTCAGTTTCTATATTAAGAAATATTTACAAGGTAGAGTGATGCCCCCTCTTGCAATAAATATGTCAAAGACTTGGTTTAACAAAGATAATACTATGGATTTCACTTGATATTTTAGTTTATTGAGGCATTGTAATTCACATCTATACTATGATGTTTTTTTAAAAATGCCACTAGGATATCAAATTAGAATGTTGTAATAATCTACGTAGTTCATATTAGATAAGTCGGGAGAGGGCTAAAACCCTTATAGAAAAGCCAAAAGTCCAAAAAAAATGGGACTCAAAAGGAGTAAGACCACCCTAGAAAACCTGCAAACAAAATAAAACTAAAGGGCCAACAACAAAAGCAATATCACATGCACAACAATTGAAAACAAACCAACCTAAAAATTAAATCCTAAAATGTAGGAGTATTTACAACCTTCCTATCATAGTTGCGCTCCTTCAACAAATTCAAAAAGGACCTTTTTTTTCTAATTACCCTAAGTAGTCAAAGTGATGCTCTTTATTGAGAAAAAAATTGCTCAATCTATCTTGCAAATATTTATTTTTTGATGATTTATCTCAAAAAGAAGTATGGATTGATGTCAAATAAATGAATTTACTCTTACCCCTCATATTTAAGAAAGAATGTGTGAGTTACATGTTTAAAAGAAAACTTATAGTGGTTTTCATTTAATGGACCAATGGGTTCATTAAAATTCATTTTAAATTGGAGTATGAGAATTAGAGATTTTTTTTTTTTTAGGCAAAAGTGGGCAAGCCACTATAATATTTTATAAATAAAAACTGATTCAAAAAAAGCTCAACTGAGAAAGAATCAGGAAGAAAACCCAGAATCGTCGCTTTAATACATAGTCAAAATCAAAATGTCGAATAACAATTTCGATGGAGGATGACTGTGCATCATGAATACATTATGGAGTATAACCTACCTCCCATGAGTACGCATTCGGATTAGAAAATCAGTTGTGAAAATGTATTATAAATAGATAATCAACTTGTCAAAAAATCAAAAGAAAACCCAAAAAGATTCAATTCCACTTCTCACTCCTCCATGTCGTCACAGTCTCGACAGCCACTGCATGACTTAGGATCAACTTCAGTCCTAGCTTCGAGCCGCCCATGATCTGATAAACCTTGACTACTTGAAATCCAGTAATGTTTTGAAACCATACCCCAACCACGATCAGACTGTGAGGGCACCGCCGAGCTCCAACCAACACACTCGTCCACTGGGTTTTTGGGAGACCATCCCGACCTAGCTTGTTCATTATCATGAGAGGACTACAATTGGTAAGGAGTCAGAGATAGCCAAGCATTCCAGTCATCCCCCCTTGCAATCGGTCGAGTTGATGACATCTGATGCAGTCCCAAAATTTGAGGCGAGTTTGAAAATCTTAGCAGGTCCAATATCGCATACCCAACTTTCCTCGCTCTATCCTCCAATTGAAAACTGAGAACACGAGCAGTGACTTGTAACGCAGCTTTCATGTGAGAGGAGTTTTTTCCAACTACTTTTTTTAGGGCTTCGTATGTGACCAGGATGCAAAGGAATTAGGGATATTAGGATGCAAAGGAATTTGAGAGTTGGTCAAATTAGATATGAAGATTAGCAAAACATTTAATATTCTGATGACTATTATAAAATTGGAATGATATAAAACACAAATGATGAAAGATGAAACTGACATGAAAAGAATAAATAAGTTTGAAATAACAATGTTATAAATATATCCATAATAGTATTCTAAATGGAACGCAAATGACTCACTTCATTAATTAAAATTATAAAAGACAACAATTGTGTCCGATTTTTTTTTGTACGTATGAGTTAGTGAGAATGTTTTCAAATGTGCCCAATGACTATAGAGTAGACTAGTAGTTCTCAAATAAAACACTATATTTACTTTAGCCTATTCTATGAAAGAATATGAGTGGGGAAATAGAAAGGTATAAATTGACAAAATTATTAAATGAATCTATCTAATAATATATAGATGTGTATCTAGAAATTTATGGTTCTAGACGTAGAAATGGTGTTAGTGGACATAAATATTTCTCTAGAGAAGTTATGTTTGTTATTAAATGAAGTATGTGGGAGTGGGGTGCTATCGTTATATTGTAAGGAATTGTTATTGTACTATAAGACATGGATGTTGTTTTACAAACCAAATCACATATTCCCCCTATTTTGATTAAAGACTCTATATAACTTTAAGATATCCTTCACTACAACTTCTAGTTCCTCTTACACTTCAAGGATTACAATACCTATAGTATATAGTGAGAAATATTAACTTAGAGCATGAGGTGAAAGTAGGAACCTATGTTTTATGAAAAATCTACCTTAGTTTGTCCAATAGTAGGAGCTTTGCAACCTCAACAATAGAATATGTTTGGAAATTGATTAGTGTGTATAGACTTCGTAAAAGACCATTAGTTAACCCTATTACAAGTTTTCTATGTAAAATGTTTGGGGAAATAAGATACAAAAATGATCACAAGGGGGTGTTCAAAGATAGGAAATGACTCATAATTGGCTACAATAAGGATACAGAGTATTCACATATTTCAAAATAGTTATGGATGGGGAAAGGAAGATTCTAATGGTGTGAAAATGAGAAATACAAGAATAGATGTAAGGAATTGAAGGAGACAGGAAACTATACCTATCCCATGATTTCAATCCCCTAAAAATGTGTTTTATAATAATTGGTCTTGAGATTTTAACTTTTCATGCTTGCTCTATAACGACTTTTTTACAGATTATTTGTGTGTTGAAGAAACCAAAATGATAATATGTTTTTCACAATCTCATGAAGACTAAACACCGAAAATCAAAAGAAGGAAAGATCACTATAATGATTCTATGATTTCAATCCCAAAAATGTGTTTTATAATCATTAGTTTTGAGATTTCAACTTTTCATCCTTGCTCTATAATGAATTTGTTATATATTACTTCTATATTGAAGAGAAGAGAACAAGATGATACTATGTTTTTACAATCCTATCTCATAACATAATAGAACGGAAAATTGACTTATAAATGAAAGCCATACAAATTTAATTGGTAAACATTTTCTGAACTTAAAAGACTACTATTTTTAATGCATTTCTTCATATCCAAGTACAAACAAATCAGGTGACTATCAAGACGGCCCATCTCCTCAATCTCCAAGATTATTAGGAAAAAATGTTGTGCCATGTTGCTCTTGTTCTGCCTACCTCGTGCTTGTCCACATAAGCGTGTCTAGTATACATGACATCTTGTCGATGTAGTGCCATTTCACATTAATTCCCCATCTACTCTTTCAACCCATATCATAAGCAGTAGTTATCTCTATAGACTCAATTTTCAAGAATATGTTAAATTAAATAATGGATCTACAATATTTTAAAAACAACTAGGCTTAGAACGATGGATGAGCCTCATCCCTAGGGATCAACTCAGCTAGCAGTAGTGGAATATTTACAGATAGGCATCGAATTTCAATGTTTGTAGAGCCCATTGATTCATACTCTCTTTCCAACAAGCTCAAGCTTCAATGGTATGCTCTTTTTTAAAATGTTATTTATTTTCAATATGCCTTGAAGAAGTAGGACTTAGTTGAATATACTATTCCAAAACATATTTTGATACTTTTGAGGACCATATAGTATATTATTCCATTTCTCAATAGTTTCTCAAATTTCAAGAATTGGGTATTAGTCACATCTCAAAAAAAGAACATTTGCTAAACCCTAATGAAGATGACATCTTCAAAGTCATTGGCAAAAGCCGAGAGTTTTAAGGTCAAAACGTCAGGTTTTCCATTCTATATTGCTCAGAAGTTCAAAAACTTTATGCAGTACTAATGTGCCAAAAAGTTGCTGACAAATATTCTCTTTAATGAAAAGGTTCAATTCTGAACAAAGTTATTATGCACTAAACATGTCCTATTATGTCAAGGCTAGCGAGAATGGCGTAATTGGGATTTCATTACACAAAACATTATTCCAAGGCACACTTAAAGAGCACAGCAAAAGGCAATCCAGAATGACCCAATAAAATAAAATTAAAAGCAACATCATCTAAAAGTTGCCATCATATCTAACATAATTGCCTGACACTCCAATAACGCATTATGTATGCAACATTAGAATAAGAAATTTTCTCTGCAGCAACTATTAAATAAATCTGCATCTCATGCCCATGACAGTTCTGATCCTAATTGGTAATACTGAAAAAAATGCAGGAATCACTTCCTCATATAGATATATACTAACCCATTTCACTTGTTTAGTATGGAGATCTTTTCCTTTTTCAATATTTTACATAGAAATCAGAAAGCAGCGAACAGCACGTCGACTGAGATAAAAGAATCTCTGTGCACATATTTCAGCACTGGGAATCTGGGCACATTTTGGCGTGTAGTATTTGGACGAGCATTTGAAGACGTATCTTACGACACGCTGGTTTAACATGGGATGCTGCTGCTCATATCACAGACCATGAGCACTTGCTGACGTAGTAATTGTATTCCATTCTTAATTTTTTCCCCCTTCCCTTGTTGCAGGCATTATTTTTTCAATTCTCGTTGAACACACCAAAGAAAAAAGAATGCACATTGGATGCTCCAATGAAATGGGTATAAAGTAAGGGTATGTAAGGGTATGTAGGGTATGTATGTCTGGTTTGTAGTATAATAAATGCTTCTAGCAAGGAGTATGGGGAAGTCCCATATTACTGTCACCATATGTAGACCCAAAAACATATGGCTGGTATAGTGGACTATAAAAGGACATTTCCTTTCCTTTCATAGTTGTAGTTTTTTTGGTATTAATTTAGTTTAATGATCACTATTTTTCATTCGTGCATAAACATGTACTGATATTATTGTCTCCCATACCACATGTTCTCCGAGATAAGTAATTTTTTTTTTAAATAAAAAAGAATGATTTTTTTTTTTGGGCATTTGTTATTTGATTCTAGATTTGATGAAATTTTGTTTATTCTTTTGATGGAGTATTTTTCATTCATAAAGTTGTTTTAGCTATGTATTAGGTTGAAACCTCTTCGACTAAGAGGCAAGACTAATGAGTATGCAATTCACCAAATTCACTTGGGCACGATCCCCGCCTCATCCCCTATGGTGCCCAAGCCTTGCACTCATTAAGACTTGATCCCTAGTGGACTCACTAAGAACCATTCAACTTCACTAGTAGACCAAGGGACCGTTGATAATTCATTCATTTTTCAACAAGTGAAATAATTATTTCCAAATAATGCAATGTTTGTGGGTGATTAGTGTGTATAATCTTATTTCAAAAGTCAATAATTAGAACTTATATTATTGTAAGGCAATAATAAATAATTACTAAAATACAAAAGTGAAATGAAAGTTTATTCCATGCAAATGATATAACTAAAATGTTCATTAAATTTAGACCTATTACAAACCATATACATGCACTCATATGATTGTTTCCCGTACTACAACATATATTCTTGGAGAAAAGTATTTTTTAAAGAAATTAAAAAAATATTTCCTTGCACATATGTTATATAAGTTGTTATTTAATTAATTCATTTTCAACTAGGGTTATAATCTTTTTCAAACAATGATTATGACATGCATTGTTTGTGGGGGATCAATAGGTATAGTTTCAATAGAAAAGTCAACACCAAGAGTTTATATTATTTTTAGGCAATAATAAATTACTAGCAAAATACAAAATTGAAATTAAGTTTTCTTGCATGCAAATGATATAATTGAAATATTTATTAATCTCTAGACCTATTTTAAACTAAATATATGCAAACATTAAAAAAAATATCAATTCTAAAATGTTCATACGATTGATGAACACATAAATATAGCAATCTAATGGTATCTTTAAGATGATAAGTCATCAAACTGATAGCATAATAGTAGCGTAAGAATGAATGTTCAAATAAAATAAGAGACATTTCATTGATAGAATTTCTAAGAGAGAAATCAAGGGCCTCGATGGATTGCTTAATGGATGGTTAACGTTGATTATGATCAATGTTGTTGTCACATGATAAGTGTTTCATGACATGTAAGATGTAAGGTTAGGGAATGACGGGCTCATAACATTAGGCCATATCCTTATGTGAATGTTTAAAATTGTAAGATATAGTATGAAAAGGATCATGAAGATGCAAAGCTAATTTGATTTTTGTAATTCTTGTCTCATTTATTAATCATGGAAATTGTCTAGGTTTAATGAATACAAGATCTTAGTTAGTCATGTGACCCTAAACAATTTGATAAGTTTATTAGGTGTATAAAATGCATAACTACAAAATAATTTATTTGCGTGAAAAAAAAATGCCACTGGTTCTTATTGAAATATTTCTTAATGGTTTAAGAGATAATAATATGGTTCTAGATAGGTCTCTTAAGAACCCTATAATAAAAAATTCTACCAAACTGTGATGGAGTAGTTCTAAGAGTTTTGGAGGGCCTACATCCTTTCATGGATATTCTATTAATCCAAAATATACTCTCATAATTTTTACGACTCTACACTCTTTGATAGTGGAAAGATTAGACATATTATTGCAAAATCATTTGAGAGTGGTGCACATGTTCCAAGAGACTTGTTATTTGTTTTATACCTCAGAAGGTAAAAGTATTTATTCTTTCATTGTGGTAGGAAGGTGAATGCTAAGGATTATAAATTTATTTCTTAAAATTTTCAATCCCTTTATCATACATGGTTTTTGTTAGGTCTTTTAACAACCCTAATAACTCAGAACTACCAAATTATGATGGAGGAGTTTTTAAAGTTTGTGGTGCCTATAGATGCTCTATATTGATCTGCAAGTATGTTTATATTGTCTGTCTAAAATAACATTTATTAGCTGTCTTCAAATCCATACCATTTAACAATGGAAATATTACATAGATTATTTAGAAAGTATCATTTTAGGGCATTGTGAATGTGCGAAGAGCCTTGTTTTCCATTCTATGCCCAAATTCAGTATAAAAACACATCAATGTGGATGCATGAATCATAGTGGAGGCCTTCATAATTATCTTAGGTGTGTTGATCTCTCTATTTGGGAAGTGTCTAGTTAGATATCTTAAATTTCTCCAAAGTAAAAAAATATAAAAACTTCTATATTTTCTCTCTATTTGTCTTCTAAATTTCCTTTTTTCAAGTACAAGTGGATTTTGAGACCATTCATAGTACCTTATCTCAGTTTTTCAATCCTAAATCATTTGAAAATGCCAAATTTGAATGTTTTCTTACAAATATCTCATTTGAGTGTAATACTTTGGTACCAGGAGGAATTTTATGTTCTCTCATATGTCACGGTAGTGAATAACTAAACTAGAATATTCAAGTGGGTTGAAAAACACTAAATTAGAGGCTAGAATTTATTTCATAGTTCTTTGAATCCTTCCAAGCTACATTGCATCAAGTAAATATCTTAAGGTCTCTAAGAAATAAATATGTTCAAACTTCTATGTACTTACTATTTTGATTGACTTGATATACGGTACTATGAATGTCTCAATTTTACCTATTTATGTAGACATAAAGTCCACATATACAATCTTATCATTATGTATTCTTTTTACTCTAGACCATTTTAACATGTAAAAATATATGAATTTTGCAAAATTATTTATTTCAATGTAGTTAAAAGGTTTCAATCAATTCTTCATTTCTTCACCCCATGGGATTAAACTAAATTTATTGGTATGTCAAGGTGGATATTGAATGCTATTGGATGCCTTGATTGATTTCATAGTTCTTTTTGATGGTCCTTTCAACCCAGTCAACAACAAAGCCATGTGTTTCGACCCAACTCTTCTTGAAAGAGGGATACCAAGGGATCTTAGTCCTCGCAAGTTGTGTGATTGACAAATCACAATGGTGTTGGAACAATTGGGTGAACACAAGGTTATTATATTCAAGGGGCCTACTAGTTTAACAAGTACCAAACTGGGGAATCTCCAAGTTCTAAACTCTTAACAATGAAATAAAATGAAAAAGATAGATCAAGGATAAGACAGGAAGAAGAACCCATATTTTACTAATGCACATCATCAACTAAATCCAAGAAAGTATTAGGCACATTTTACCATCAATATATTTGATTATCAAACATAATATAATAAGGCACTAAGATTCATACCAACATGATATTATTTCCAAACTCCCACATTAATCCTCATATACAATTATCATGCATTAAATGATTCATTGTTGGAAATGTTCAAAATAAACAAGCATGTATCAATCTTGGAGAAAGGGCAATATGAAACTAGAAAATAATTATTCATGGAAGAGTATGCATCTTTGGGAAAATAATATTGAGCTTGTTCTTTTTATTGGTCTTCAAACTAATCTAACAATTCATTGGTACATCTCTTGTAACATGCACAAAGTATTATTTCAAAACATTAAAAAAAAAAAGAACATAGAACAAAGTCTTAGAAAATGATAAATCAATAAGGGCCTCAAATATTAAATTTGTGGACCATCACGATGACCAAAAATCTTACATTTATAGAGATCTAATGCTCTTTTTAAAGGATAAGAGAGAAACCCCTGCCTAAATCTGAAATCCTGGAGAGGAATGGTGTGCACACCACCTTTTGCACTATGTATGCCCTTTGCCAACTACCTTTTAGAATTGTTACCCCTGATTTTTGACTCATACCCCACATTTTATCATTACCTAAAATCAGGAGTTTATCCTCTTAGAAGTAAAATGTCTGCAAATATTTTTTAGCTTGTTTTGAATTTCCTCCTTGTCACTTGAACTTGAATCTTGAACTTGTCTAGTTCAAGGTTCAAGGTTCAATGTGGCCTTGCGGTGTATTTTTTCTTTCTTCGCTTTTATGTGAAAATGAGCGGTGCAGTCTGCAAAGTCCACTATCCCGTTGAACTCTTAATCTTGAACTTGTTTAGTTCAAGGTTCAAGGTTCAATTGTGGGCTACATCTTGCATAAAGTGTGTAGCATTTAGGTTTTTACCACACACATGGTCTTTTATAAGCACACCAAAAGGAAGTAGTGTTTTTTTACCCATTAAACTTAATTCGTGAACTAATCTTTTTCAAATTTCACAGTTCAACCAAAGCTTAAGTGGTGAAAAGGTGAAAAGACAGTGGCGACGTGAGAAAAGTGACAACTGGCGAGTAATGATTTTATCCGCGTATGTTTAGGATATAATCATCATTAGACGTGACACTTTTATGTCATTTAAAACATTTAAGAGGTGCAATATTTAATGATCGCATCAAACAAAAACTCTTGTCACACTTAATTAAAAGCCCGCATTGCCATTTAATGCAAAGCCTACACATTTTGTGGGAAAATGAGTTATAAAATAAGAGTGTGTGATGTCAGTCTTCTGGTGAAATTTTTTGATGAAATTTAAATTGGCGGAGCAGAAGAAGGTATAATCTCATCCTGTGAAGCTTAGAGTGTGCAGAATTTCCAGGTTAGTGTTTTTCTTTTCCAGAGTCCCTATTCAAAGTTGAAGCCATTTAAAAATTTTCATATTGAAAGGCTATGTTTTCCTTCTGCAATTTTGGTCTTTTATAAGTCTTTCCCATAAGAAATATAAAGTCCCCACTCCCATATTTTGGGCCAACCTCCCCTTTGGTTAGTTCACTTCCTGAATGTGATGAAACAATGATAAAAATGGGTGCCTTAGAGGAAATTTGCAGTAAAATCAAAAGCCCTATTTCTGGTTCTATAATGGAAAAGGTGGTGTTAAGTGGTTTAGCTGATGTAGTGGCATTTCCCCTAGTAGCCCCTTGTCTTGAGTTAGTAATGGAATGTGTCAGAAGGTATGATATGGAGGAGATATGTATTAAGAAAATTGACGGAAGCCCTCTAATCTTCATTAGCTGAGATATTATTCTCACAGCAATGGGAATTCTAGAAAAAGACCCTTATGAAGGATGGACCATTGCTTCCTCCTACTATGTTTTCTCATCAAAGAAACAGGTTTACAGGACTGAAATTGTCAAAAAATGGTTGGTAGAAGAAAAAAGAGGAGGGTCAAGGATTCCCAAACCCCTTACAATAGATCATTTGAAGCCCGAAGTTGCAGAATTGGTGATTTTGTTGAATAAGATCAAAGGTAATAACCACACCTATTATTGGAAAGACTGGATGTATTCCTTTATCCAGATAAATTTGGAAGGGGAAAATTCCATTGATTGGGCAGATTGTATAGTTGATGAGCTTCATCATCAACTGCTAATTATTTAGAAAAAGTCGGTGGTTTTTATGTCTTCGTATCTGTTCTATGCCTTAGCTTGTAGTAGAAAATGGGATGTTTTATATCATGAGTTACCTGTCCCTAATATGAAGGTGTATGATTATTATTGCCATTTGCAGAAGGAATTCCATGTTGATAGTTTTATGGAGGTAAATGGTATTTTTCTGGGAAGGTTGATTTTTGAACTATAGGGGAACATTAAGAAGAGAATGTCAAAGGAGGCTAAAAAGTTTGTCAATGTCTTTGGAAGTTTCTTCATACAATTTAGAAGATTTAGTTACATTAGAGTTGGTAGATTTGAGGGTGAGCCATTCAAATTGCCCATATATGCTCTGGATTTTCATGTTGTAACTGAAGTTCGGCACCAGTTGGCTCATGTGCACAAAGACCTCAAAGACAGAAAGGGAAGGGCCAAATCTAGTTTTCCTATAGAACGATGTTTTTATTCCTGTAAGAATTCTTCGGATGCTCTTAATTTAGAGCAGGAATTGAACAAGTTGAAACTGAAAACCTTCAAGGCTAGGAGGGATTTTGACATCAGAGCATATGCTGCCTGACATTTTAGTTTACCTTCTAAATTTCACCATGTCCCTGAAATGGAAGATTTCTGGGAAAACTAGGCAGATGATTTTGAGGTCAGAAGGAGATTGTGGTGTAAATTTACACTTGTCCAAATAGTTAACCTACAAATAGGCATTGATGCCAATGGAATAGAAGAGGGGGAAGATGAAGACATAATTGATGAGCAATATAAATAAAAGGTTCAGGGGTTACCACTTCATGAAATTGACTAGAATATAGAAGAAAGGGAGAGTATTCACATTAAGACACTCAGTGTTATAAAAAGAACCGAAAGATGGATTGCCAGCAAAAGGCCACCTCCTCACAGAAGGAACAATACTAGGGGATAAGCTCTTAAAGCTCATAATGAAAATGTTAACCCATGTTCTAATGAAAATGTTTCTGTTGCAGGTCCTTCTAAAACTAAAAACACAGAAGTTGTTGAATCTAAAGCTAAAAAGAAGAGGTCTCCTCGTCCTGTTCCACCCACAAGGACTTCCAATAGAAAGGCTCATAAAGAAGAAGTCAAGTCAGCTAGAGAAAAAGAAGTAATCAACCTCGAGGAGATGGATACTATGATGGCAGATAAGAATTCACAAGACTCTGTATCAGAGGAAGGTGTTTTAGGAGGAGATAATCAATAATAAGTCAAGGATTCCATGATCTCTATGCCCACTAGTCCAACACAGGCTCTAGAAGATTCTCAACAGTCACCAATTCCCACTTTGAAATAGTTGGAAACATCCATCAGCAGAAAAAGGAATGTCTTGCCAATAACACTACCTATTGAAGACACGGTAAGGAAATGTCTGGGTTCCTCAGAGAAACCAAAGAGGATCAGGATGGAATCCAGCGTGGACATTGATGAAAAAATAGGGCACTGGTATGTAGAACATGCAGTTCCCAAGAATGATAAGGAAATATCTGAAGCTACTATAGATGAATTCACAATTGAGAAGATAGACCTTGGATATGCAACTAGAGTGGCTAATGTGAAGCACTTGTAGAAGTCTACAAAAAAGATCATACACAGGTCTTTTAAAGATGAAAAAGATAAGAATGTGATCAAAGCAACAATAAAAAAGATGGCTAAATTCATACAAGAGGTTCGGGATCCTAATCCCATCCCTTTGACTATAGCTTCATAGTCATTTGATCCATGATCACCAGAGGTTAGGAAAACCCTAAATCAAATTCAGAAGAATAAACTGATTGTGGATGCCTACACTAAATGGATCCAAGCCATGATACAAAAAGGAAGCAATTATATCAATCAGCTAATTAAGACTCGTGAAGTTGCTATCTCAATTGTTGCAGAAATTTTGGTGGAATTAGAAAAATGGGAAAAAGAAAATAAAAAATGGCTAAAGGTAATGAATCAAGTCTATGAGATAGAGAAATATGGAGTGAGCAAATTTTTGACCGAGAAACCTATTCGAGGATTAGATGAAGATACTCTCTATGTCTCCATCAAGAGTATAGAGTGGAGAAACTCCATTATTAAATCCAGTCATGATAGGACCACTTATCTATTAAGTGAATCAAAAGGGTTGATGGACACTATGCAAAAAGATCTCAAATGTTTGAATGTTTCACTCATAAAAGAGGATACTCAAAGTGTCAAAGGAGCAGATGAGTTGCTAGTGGAGTTTGAGCATGAAATTGTTGCCATCAGAGATACAAAAGATATTACCCCAGATGATTTCATAGCCCTTTCCAATATGGATGCAATTTTGGTGGTATGTACCTATCACCTTGATGTGCATATATAGAAAATCACCTCGGTCTGCAAAGATAAAAAGTTTCTGAAGCAGAGGGTAATTCATATTACCTTGCCACATCAGGCCACGATCAGTAGCGTTGCAAAGACGCACAAAGAATGGAGAATTCCAGTGTTTCTGACACTTCACAGGACCAATCTAAGGGATCCAGTGTATCCACCACTCTGCGATCATGCTTTGCAGATCACAGAGTAGTGGTGGTTTTTCTTAGTTTATGTTTTCTTTGAATTTGCGCAGTTTTTGTAAAACAGTTATATACTGAATCTCGTAGAGTGTATCTCAGCATGTTAGTTCCTATTTTCTAAAGACTGACAGCTATTTATAGATGAGATAATTTGTATTTGGATGATGGTAATTTTGTTTAAGCTAGGCCTAAGACTTAATATTTTTTTTTAGTGTCTTTCAGTTAGTTTGTTGTTCGAGAAGGAAACATGGAAGTAAATTTTTGATATGAATGGAATAAAAATTTATGCTTTGTGAATTTGTTGGTTTATAATAGCGTATTGATCTTTGTCTGGATATTTTTTGAATATCAAAAATATGTTTTCAAGTGGATTTATATGTAGTGTGTTTAGTATAGTTTGTTCTTAGTAGCTAGTTTATTTTAAAAATTGAAGTCTGTGAGCTTCATTTGGTGTTGAAATACCTATCTTTCTTTTAGTTTTCATAGCATGTTGATGTATGGAATGCTGTAAAATCCTTATTCGCTATCTGGTTAAAAGTGTATGTGTTTGCAAAAGCAATGTATGATTGTCAAGAGTCATTGAAGATCAAATAGGGAGTTGTACCTTAATTCAGAGAATTATAAATTTGAATATTATAATTCAATTGTTAGTTTAAGATTGTTGTTTTTCATGGGCTTAGAGAAAGTAATTAATAATTTATAGAAAGACAAATCTGTATGCTAACAAGACTTGAATGCAATAATGGAACCATGTTAGGAGAGGTAGGTGAAGGTTGTAGTCCTTTATATTCTCTATCACCATAGAGTCTAATTTTTTCCTTAGTAATGGGGAGATTGTATTTTTCCTATGAGTCATTAAATTCAAGGCAGTTGGGGAACCCAATATGAAATGACCACCAAAACACCAAGATGTGACTAGTTTCCCTATTTTCTATTTCTAAAGCTAAGTCATGAGATAATTTAGAAACTTAGAATCACATAGTACATGAGAAAGTGAAGCAGAAAGGAGTGATGTGGGATCAAAAAATAACACAAATGGAGGCTCATCTACAACCTTTTTATATTCTTTTCAATTTTCTAGATACATACCAAGGGACTCCTCATTTGGTAGGTCTATCGATTCAATCCAAAACCTAGTCTCCTTTAATTCACTTTTCATATTTTTTACTACATCATCCATTTTATCCATCACCTTTTTGTATTGTATGTGGAAATGAACTATTGGAAATATATTGAGGCTAGGTGACTGAGAAGGGGGGGGGGGGGGGGGGCGGTGAATCAGGAACCAATAAAACTTATTCTCTTTTATCCTTTATTAGACTGCCTAATCTAATTACATGCATGGAAAAGAAAAGAAATAAACATCCACAACACTTGACACAATATTTTGTTACCTAGAAACCTTTCAAATAGAAGGTAAAACTAGGGTGGGGAATGTACCCACAAGATTTAGTAATGCAGTATAAATTTAGTCTGTTAAAGCTTACAATCGACCAATCTAATGGTCTTCCCTATTAGGAGAAATAAGGACTGTTAGGTCCACCTTGTGAAAGGATTTGTACAATACAATTAAGTATGCAACTCTATTAGGAGATTTTAAAAGGACTGTTAAGTCCACCCAGTTAAAGGATTTAGCTAATACACCTATCAGGATGAACCAGTGAATGATCTTCTTTGCAACTCTGACTTGTTGTATGAGATCCTTTGATATAATACTGATCACCTAAATGTGATAAATGAGTTTCTATTGTTCCTTTTACTTTTGTACCCTTCTAATCAATCTACTATTTCATATTTGCATGTATTCTCACTTCTTCTCTACTACTACATTTGGATAAATAAAGTATCTTACATATATATCTTATCCAAATAAATTACCTTCATAAGTCCGCTTCCATGATATAAATTACTATCCAAAAATAAGAACTAATTTGGCCCAATACTGATACTCAGGTCTAGTAATCCACTCGGGTGATATACTAACACTCGGGCAATATGCTTATACTTAGGTTTAGTAGTGGACTGACAATCTCTGGCACTTGGGTGACATTGGGTGCTTGGGTCAAATTGATCACTCGGAGCTGGTATGCAACTCAGGTAACACTGGTGACTTGGTGATATTGTTTGCCACTATCTGCTCAATCGACACTACAACTGCTCAGGAAACACTATTTCTCAGGTTACACTTCAAGCTATTGGCTCATTCAACACTATAATCAGATAAGTGACTAAGTGTTTTGGCACTAATTGACAACATGTCTTTCCATAAGGTCTACAATCTCCCCCTTTGACATTAGTTTCCAAAAACACTAATGTCAATCTCCCCCTTTGTATAGAGAAGAGGAAGATATGCATAGCCCATAATCAACAACATGTCTTTACATAAGGTCTACAATCTCCCCCTTTGTACAGAGTAGAGGAAGATATGCATAGCACATAATCCAAAACAATTTTGAAAAAACAAACAGAGTCAGTTGCAGCCAAGTTAGAGAGCAGTGGTTAAAACCCAAGCAAGTACCCAAGCACATGGTAAGGAGGAGTTTTGACTTATCAATAGTTTGATCATTTTTTTGTATGAAAAGTGTTTTTGGACACTAATGTCAAAGGGTGAGATTGTATACCTTATAGAAAGACATGTTGTCAATTAGTGTCAAAACACTTTTTCACTTATCTGATTACAGTGTTGAATGAGCTAGTAGCTTGAAGTGTAACCTGAGCAGTTATAGTGTTGCCTAAGCAGTTGCAGTGTCGACTGAGAAGATAGTGGCAAACAATATCACTAAGTCACCAGTGTTACCCAAGTTGCATACTAGCTCCAAGTGATCAATGTGACTCGAGCACCTAGTGTCACCCAAGTGCTAGAGATTGCTAGTCCACTATGTCACCTGAGTATAAGCATATTGCCCAAGTGTCATTATATCACCTGAATGGATTACGAGACCCGAGTATCAGTATTGGGCCGAATTAGTTCTTATTTTTGGATAGTAATTTATATCATGGAATCTGACTTATGAAGGTAATTTATTTGGATAGGATATATATGTAAGATACTTTATTTATCCAAATGTAGTAGTAGAGAAGAAGTGAGAATACATGCAAATATGAAATGGCAGATTGATTAGAAGGGTACAAAAGTAAATAAATTACTAGACCCAAGTCTCTACTATTATTTTTACTTTTGTACCCTTCTAATCAATCTACTATTTCATATTTGCATGTATTTGTTAGAATACTTCAGAGATAACTGAGAGGGGGGGTGAATTAGTTATCTGCAACTTTAAATATTTATCTTATACTTATTAATCCAGATTGATACAAAGTAAATGCACATATAGATAACACTTTACACAACACATCAATTTGGTTACAGGGAAACAAAATGGTAAAAACCCCGGTGGGAATTAGTACCCACAAAGAACTATATTGTTTATAGTGATCCTTGTTAAAAGATCTTCCAACCCTATTAGGAGTTGTACATTACAATGCAGTAGTATAGTGACCTGGTTAAGGGTCAAACCCTGTTAGGAGTCTTTTACAATAACCCTATTAGGGGTGGAGGACTCACTATCCAAGTGGTGAAGGCTACAACCTTCTGGTTATTTGATACACACTGTATTAACAAGATGAACTATTGTTTGTGACACTGCTTGTCTGATCAGTTCCTGTTATGCGCTGATTCTTTAACCTCTTGTAAAGAACTATAACAATCATATCTATATTCTGAAATCTTCAACTTTAATATCTATATTATCAACATATGATAAATATAGCTCTGCTACTTTAACACTCTGCTCAGCTTTTCTAATCTCTGGCGTTCGCAACTCTTCTTATTACAAATGACCTTCTATAAGTATATACACCAAGTATGAGATCATGTGACCTATAGGACAACTCTTTTTAACATCCTTGTTGGCTCTACTAAGCACACAAGCATAATTACAACCACGCAAGTACTAACTGAATAGACGCATCATTTTACTGAGTCAGCTTCATCAATTTAACCATAACTTTGCAATCTTCTTGAAACACGTTTGGCATGTTTAGATTAATATCAACAACTCATAACTCATCATGAATATACACACACATATCCTGAAGATAGGTGCAACTCGATCAACACGTTACATACGTTAGCCTTAAACCGTTATTCTTCTAGAACTGTAACCGTCAATAACAAAATTACATATCTTTACTCAAAATTCATATCTGGGTCTGTGTGTATGAACATAGCATAGTAAACATGTCAACAAAATATATCTATCCACGCTAGTCTTCATGTCATCATATGGATAAGTACATACAAAAGTACTGCTGTGTATTATATGTTGTCATCAATGACAAACATACAATCAATCAACTATTCAAAAACAAATCTCCAACAATCTCCCCCTTTGGAATTGATGGCAACATATAATAAAAACAACTTCTGTTCATGGTGTCTTCTCTCTTTTACAATCTTCTCAATATCCTCATCAAAGATTCATCTACACTGTTGTAGTTAGTTAGACTGTGTATACTCCCCCAGAGTATAAGCTCCTTGTATGTGTTCCTTGTTTAGCTCTTTGTTTATGTTCCTTGTTTTTAGTACATAATCCCTCATTGACATCAATGGTAAAGGGTGCCATAAACCATTTTGCATAGGTACTACTCAAGAAGTAGAGTAGTCAACCATTCATCAGTCACACAAGACTGATGTACTTGCTACTTTTTCTAATCAGACTTAGGAGAGGGAATGACTCCCAACTTCTCCCTTAGATACTCAAAAGTATCCTTTGCTA
>MU224373.1:126345-139485 GCA_018584345.1 Thuja plicata
GATAAATCAGAAAGTGCATGACTGTAATGAATTCAGTCATGAAGAGTGAGATACAGTGAGGAGTAATACATTTCGGTGGGTAGGGAACCTAGGAGAGAGGGAATAGAAAAGTCCTTCTAGTTAGGGTTTGAGAGTAGCCCTAAGAGACTCAAAGGTGAGTCTAGAGAGTCCTGAATTGAATAGGATTCCAGGTGAGATTCCTAGGAGAGAGTAGGAATTTCAGAGAGTTAGGTGACCTCCCCATCAATATCTATTTGCTCAGCTGTCAGGTTAGAAAGATCCCAATTAGGAATCAAAATTTCTTCCTCAAGATCAATTTCATCAGTGGTTTTTTGTTTACCCTTGACCTTGAGATGAGGTGAAGAAATGATTTCTTTACCTTTCCCATCATCATCCTTATCCTGTCCATCCTCAGTGTTCTCCTTAGTATTCAGTTGGAATAGGTCATGGACATTCTTTGCACAACCTATAGATTCTGTATCAACTATAGAAACATTCATAGTGACCTTCTGTGACTTAGTTTGGCCTGGCCCAGTAGTAGGTAGAGACTGATGCTATGTTCCTACTTGACTTGATGTAGATTCTATAGTCTTTTACTTACTCAAAGATAACACACTCTGAATAGGTGATTGGGGCAGGGATGCCACCACTTCTACTGCTATCTGTTTAGCATTAGATTCTTCAATTGTCCAAACCTTAGGTAACTCTTCATATTTGACCTATATATGAGGTTCTATACCCTATCTCTCTACCTTATCTTCTTCCTTGATTTCAAAAACTATCTTTCATATCTTTTTTGTGGCCTGCACAACATCCTCTATTTTCTTGCTCAAGATTTGAAAATTCCTAAACCTTGGAGTGTGATTAGTGTCATACTGAGTCATAGCATCTTTTCCCTCTTTACTAGTCATAGAAGGCATGACTTGCTTCAATTTTTGTATTCTGATGTCCTTTTCATTCTGAACTACATTATGCCAGTGAATGGTGATTTCCTTGAGAAGGTCTTCAGTTATATGGCTTTTCAATTCAGATGGATCATACTTTCATCTTTCCATTTTCTTTAATAATGCATCCTCAATCATCTTCTACTCATCCTTGGTTTTGGTAGCATACTGTAATGATTTGAGAGATCCCATACCACTGCCTCCTTTTAAATCCTCAATCCTCTGCTTAAAGGAAGGTGGTGGCTTCTTGAATATTATTGCATCTTCTTGTTCATATTCCTTAGGCAATCTCAGTCTTCTTTTGGATCTAGTGAAAGTAGGGGTAAAGGCCTTAAGTGTTTTCTTAGGGGCTAGCCTCTTATTCTTAGGAAGTTGTGCTTCTACCTCTTCTTCTTATTTCTCAGATTCATCATCTTCTATATTTATGTCATCCCCTTTACTATCAGTGATTGAAGGAGGAGAGTCGGAAGACTTTCCATATTTCTTTCCAATATTCTCAATTCTCTTCCTTCCTTTATTCAAGATCTTTAGAATCTCAATCTCCAATGATATTCTGCCCTTTTCTTCTTCATAAGTACCAAAATATGGTGCTTTGGGATCAACAAGATCATTCACAAGAGCTTCAATGATGTCTATGGTCTCATCTATGTTAACCTCATATGCAAGAGGTTTCACCCATGCAACTCTAGGCTTGACTCCTTGAATGTATACTTTGTCATAGTCAACCAGGAAATAAATATCATCCTTGTAGTCCTCTACCAATTGTTTAGGAATTATGAACCAATTCTTCATCTTCTATCTGAAATTCTCAAAGTATGCATCCATGATGCTCTCAAAATTATCTCCTAATTCTGATATAAATTCATTTATCTAATAAACTATGGGTCTGTCCTTTTTCCATACAATGTTCCTTTGGAAAGAAAAAAATTCTGAACATAAAAGAATATGTAGACTATAAGTGAACCAAATTTACAAGGATTGGTTTTCGATTCCCGGATGCTTTCCATGCTTTTTCTCAGTTAGATGAGTTGTAACTCAACAAGGTTGAATGAAAGCTTATTCTTGACCACTTTGTATGCCAAGTCCATAGCCTTGCGTGGTACACTATTTAGTTGGCTTGAACTGTATATCTTCTATGCAATTACATGAATACCAAACTTCAATTCCATGTCTGTGACTCCATTCAACCGTATGCCTCTTCCGTTCCACTCGACAAGAGTCTTCTTGGCTAGGTCATCCCGGGGTAGGGCTTTGGTTGCCTTGGATTTGTTAAGAATTGGGTACCTTGTCACACGGTGTACCATTGTATTAGTGATATTCACTGGTTGCACCAACCGAAGATACATTTTGTGAACACAACTTAGAACAAACATAATCCACTTTATCTGAAAGTTTTGTGGCATATACAAAATGTGGGTTAAACCTTGGACTTCGAGGTGTTTGTGTTCTGACTTTGATTTCCATATAAACAAATTTTCTCATATGCTTGATTCATCTCCACTATTCCTAGCTATTGAATAGTGCAATGATATAAAGCTCAGATCTCGTTAATCAAAAGTACCTTTTGAGGAATTTAGGAATGAGCTCCCATCAAATCTGTCTCTTCTACAATTGCTGGATGAAGTTTAAACTTTGGCAGTTCATAGATGACATTCCTTACTAAAATATTGGATCCTTTCTTAACCATACTACTGAATGAAGATGCCATAATGCTCAGAGGATTGATAAAACTTTTCTACAACTAAAGGTGTCAAACAAAAATTCTCTCTATGATCTCTATTAGCTCTTAATCTCTTTGTAAACTATAAACAATAACCCTTTGATTTAACCATTTATCAGAAATTTCATCATAGATTTTCATTAAATGCTCCATACATGGTAGTTGTGATAGCTCAGTTAGTTCTCCAAGGCTTTCTCAGAAGCTCGACAAAAAATAACCTTGCTTCCTTTTAACCATACAACCCAACTTAACTCGGTTAAGCCTAAGTAACTTGGTTGTAAATGAGATCCTAACTCGATTAGAACCATAATGTGTCATAGTGCACAATATGCAGATTTGGACTTGCTAGCATATCTGGAACTGATGTATGATGGCTTGTATGTACAGTTCCATTTATCTCCTTAAATATTTATTTGGAGATGGTGGATCCACCAAATTTAGTATTTCGGGTGTCATTCGATCCTTCATTATTTTTGTTTGAATTCTTAGGATAATTCCTTACCCACTGCTGACTCATTAGTGTTCTGATTTCAGAAACTTTTTCTTTGCCTTTCTCAAAACCAGTATCCAATTTTTCTCTGTTCATGCAATTCTTTCTTAGATGACCGATTTTTTTACACACATAACATCTCTTAGTAGGATTCCTTTTTCTGAGGTGAGTCTTTGCACAATTTGCATCAATATGCACATACTCACCACAATGACAACATCTGCTCCATGTGATGGAATCCCAACCAAAAATTGCATTAGCTAGTTGTTCAGAAGAGTTCCATTTCTTAGTTCTACATGTGGAGACTTATGACCTTATTTATTACAATTGAAACATTTTCCTTCAAACTTAGGTTTCTCAGTGCATTCACTTTCCCTGTGTCTATTTTTGTTGCACCTGTAGCATTTACCATTAAAATTTGACTTTCTATTGCTCCAACACTTATTTTTTGTATGCCCTAACTTACCATAATGATTACAAGTAGGTTTTTTGTTCTTTTAAGCTCCTTGTTGTGAGGATTCACCTTATTCAGTATAACCTAATCTAGTCTATCCATGAAGTCTGAATTGAGTTTTCTCGGTCAACTAATCCATGCTTACCTGTGAATTCATCATACTCTCATTGGTTTTTTTTTCAGTATTGAGATCATTCTGCAGTCTTTCATTTTTAGTCCTCAGATTGATATATAACTTCTTGATTTTCACTATTGAGTTGATTTATCATATCTACATGCTGAAGTGACAACTGATAAATTTCTTTTTCTTTTTCCTCTAATCTTGTACTTAGCAATCTTTTATTTTCTTGTGCCATTTCTCTACCATTTTCTTCTTGGTTCTTTTGTTCCATGACTTCACATATTCTTACTGAATGAATTTCTTGTTCTCTCTTCAACTTTCTCACTTCTTCATGTAAATTGAGATTCTTTGCAAGTAGGTCTTCAATGGCTCCATCAGCATCATCAGAACTTCTTTATTTGCATAAATCTCTAATTCTTTCTTCTATGTAATTTGTATCATTCATTTGCACTGCTAAATATTTTCTTCTTTTCAGGGAATGAGAGAGTTGCTCCTTGAGTTTTCTGATTTGATCCATGGGTACTTGTAGATCTAGCCTTTCATTTTGAATGGATTTCTCAAGTCTGTATATTTCCATTACCTCTGATCTTTGCTCAAGTTATTAAACTTCTAATAAGAAAACCTTTAGCTCTGATAGCAATTGTTGGAAATATATTGAGGCTAGGTGACTGAGAGGGGGGTGAATCAGGAACCATTAAAACTTATTCTCTTTTATCCTTTATTATATTGTCTAATCTAATTGCATGCATGGAATAGAAAAGAAATAAAAATCCACAACACTTGACACAATATTTGGTTACCCAGAAATCTTCCAAATAGAAATTAAAACTGGGGTGGGGATGGTACCCACATGATTTAGTACTATAGTATAAATTTAGCCTGTTAAAGTTTACCATTGACCAATTTTGATGGTCTGTCGTATTACGAGCAATAAGGATTGTTAGGTCCACCTTGTGAAATGATTTGTACAATACAATTAAGTATACAAATCTGTTTGGAGATTTGAGAAGGACTGTTAAGTCCACCCAGTTAAAGGATTTAGTTGATACACATGTTAGGATGAACCAGTGAATGATCATCTTTGTAACTTTGATTTTTTGAATGAGATCCTTTGATATAATACTAATCACCTTAATGTAATAGATGATTCTCTGTTGTTCCTTTTACTATTGTAGCCTTCTAATCAATCTTCTATTTCATATTTGCATGTATTCTCACTTCTTCTTTGCTACTACATTTGGATAAATAAAGTATCTTACATATATCTTATCCAAATACATTACCTTCATAAGTTGGCTTCCATGATATAAATTAATATCCAACAATAAGCACTAAGTCGGCCCAATATTGATACTCAGGTCCATTAATCCACTTGGGTGATATACTAACACTCATGAAATATGTTGATACTCGGACGACATAGTGGACTAGAAATCTCTGGCACTTGAGTGAAACTAGGTTGTTAGGTCACATTGATCACTCAGAGCTGGTATGCAACTTGGGTAACACTGTTGACTCGGGTGATATTGTTTGTCACTATCTGCTCAATCGACACTGCAACTACTCGGGTTACACTTGAATTTTTTGCCTCGATCAACATTTTAATCATATATGTGACTAAGTATTTTGGAACTAATTGATAATATGTCTTTCCATAAGGTCTAAAATGAACACCTCCATGTATTCATCCATAGCATCTTTACCAAAATCTAGGTAAGGAAAAAAATTCTCATCTACTATCCTAACTGATTTGACTAGTGGTGCATTTTGTAACTATCTTCAACCTATGATGACAAGAGAGACACATAAAACATTGTATTTATTGGATTCATAATTTAGGTTCTCTTTGTGTAGTGGAGGATGATATGTGTGTTGGAAAAATGTGTCTTAACCTTGTAGTTACATATGGAAGCTATTTTTAGGATGTACAAAAACTTCAAACTCAATTTTCAAGGTCTTAGAGGCTCTAGAAGGGGCTAAACCTTTTCTAAGATAAAGCTACAATGTCCCAACTATAGAGCACTTCAACGGGTTTCAAAAAAGTGGGTATAATAGAAAATTGGGTCATGATTAAAAAATTATGGCGTCCAAAAGTTGGTTCTCATGAAATAGAAATTGTAAAATGTTCAAACATGTAAATGAGTTGTAAAAGGGAGTTACACATGTAGGTATGTGTATCAAGACACATCATAGGGCATCTCTGATTGGAGATAAGATGGGTACCTCTTTTTGGGGTGATTTTAGCCCATGGTTTTGTAATAGGATTTGACGGTTTCTTGTATTGTATCTCCTTTATATTGGGTGCATGAGATGAAGATTGTGTGTAAGACTCTTATAGAATTTTAGATACATCTAGATCTTTGGTCAGTGATACTCTTGAAAGAATATTTCTCTTCAAGTATATTTTAATAAGTTTTTTATTACTAAATAATATATAGTGGATATTGATACATATATGTGCTGACATTAATGTTTTTTCATTGATGTCAAGATGTATTTACTATTAGAAATAGTGTTCCTGGTATGTTCACTGAGAAGATTATTTTGGTACAACTACTATATTTAAGATTGGATGTTGCGAAGGTAAACATGATTTCAGTGATTTATGTAGTTGATCTATGTCAAATTAAAAATGTTTTCATGATGATTTGATGATCTATGAGGGATTTATCAAAGATTGGTTTTTTGGTTTTTTAGGCAGAGACAATGTTACAATTCTTTGATCAGTGTAGATCAATTGTGCAATATTCTTGGTTGCTAACCTGGTGGTGAGTTCAAGACATAGATGTGTGTCCTCAACTTTAGTGGTCCATGATTTGGATGTTGGCTAGTTATTTTTATTTAATGATAGAGGTTGTTGTTTGGTATTCCTATTGAATAGTGGAGAGATAGTTGTGAATTCAAAGACACGGTTGTTCTTGTTGTTGTCATTTCATTTAATGTTTCTTGTTGATGTTTCTAGATTGTTTCCTATTCATGTTGTTGGGTTGCATTGGGTTATGTTATGAGATTTGGTGATTTTTCATGTTACATGTTGATGGTATTATTATTCTTAGTTGAGTTGATGGTGTAGCATGTTGTGAAGGATTAAGATATGATTTATGGATCTAGAGAATTCTCAAGGATGTTGTTATTGATCATTGTAATGTCTTAGCTAAAATTCAATGGATCACATTGTGTTTTGAGCTCTAATAAATTAATATTTTGTAATTAGGTCCATGGCTGACCTAGTTAAGATAAAGTTGAAGAAGTGTATAAAAGATGTTTATAAAAGATGTTATAATTTTGTAAATGTGTGTTTGTTATGGATGAGTGAATGTGAATAGGTATTAGTGGAATATATAATTAAGGTAGAGATTTGATGAGCTTCATTGGAACTATATTGGCATAAAAAAGATGATATCTATCAATTTGTGAGTTGTAGACTCTTGTCCCTTGTGGATTGTAATCAAAGATTATTGTTAAGTAGTGATCCTTATTTTGGGTTGAATCCCTTGTTGTATTTGAGTAGTGAGCTCTAGGAAGTGAGCCTGAATGTATGTGCATTCTCCTTTTAATAATCCTAATACCTAGTATAGTTATTTTAATAGAGTAGATTCATCTTGTGGGTTTGATCCAAACTATGTTTTTTTTCCCTTAACCGGTTTCCACATCATAAATCTTTGTGTTATGTGTTTGTTAATGTGTAGTGATCTTGCATTCATGTTTATCATTTAGATCAGAGATTAATTTTATAAGTTGGATGAAGATTTGGATTTTTGATAATAAATTATTCACTCCCCCTCTAAGTTGTGTGTGATTCCTTGATTCTAAAAATTGGTATCAGAGCTAGATACTCTCTTGGAAGCTTGATCACTTCAGGAGATCAGGGATGACAACCTTTAAGAAGGAGATTTTTAGATTTGAAGGTACTAATTATTTAATATGGAAGGTTCAAATGATTACACACCTAAAATGAATTACAGAAGAATATTTTGAATTCACAAGAAGTATTACACCCCTCCTACTCATATTTCTACTACAACTCTTGATAAGAAGAAGCAATTTGAGTACAACATGAGAGAAAAAGAAGCCTTGTTGAGAACCTTGTCAGATGTAGAGTATACAAATATCATGGAATTGGAGACTCCATATCAAATATAGATGGAGAAAGAAACTTTACATGAAGGATATGCATGTGTGATGCAAGCCAAGTTGAAAAGTTTGAAAGGTAAATATGAAGCATTAAAGATGAGAAAAGATGAAAAAATTACTTCAAGTATGTGCAAAAGGTTAACAAACTTGTTTGTGGAATAAAATGCATTGGTGGAATATTGGAGGAAGAATAAATTGGTTCTAAAATCCTAATATCATTGCCTCCTTACAATCGCAAAGTTTCTACTATTAAAGAAAATAAAACCATGGTACCTATGACAAGAGACACATTGCTTGGTAAATTATATGCTTTTGAAACGAGAGAATTCAAAGATAGTCTTCCTAAAGTTGAATATATATTTAAAGATCTTTTTTCTAAGGATAAGTAAAGATATGAACCTGGAGAAAGTTTATCTAAGTATGTATCTAGATATGCTATATAATGGGAAGAAATTAAGGATGAAGAAAGAAATCTTGAAGAGCTTGAAGCCATAATTGCAAAGAGAATACCTAAGGGATCTAGTAAGTATCTGTTATGCCCTACATACCCATCCCTACATTTTGTGTGCAAAATGTTGGGTCCCCTCGTTTCACTTTTGGCTCTTGCCTTCTTTCCTTTGCCTTTATTTTTCTTTGTTTCTTCTCCGGGTTTTCCCTCCCATGAGGTTTGTTATTCTTTCTTCTTTTGTCTTTCATGTCTCCGGGACCCAGTCCCAGAGTTGGTTGTTCTTTCCAGAGCCAGATTCCAGACTCTAGGATCCTCTGCATGATGTCTTCTCCTTGCAGGGAGGTATGGTTGCATGGGATCCCAGGGCCTGGAGTCTGGAGGTTTGCTTATTCCAAAGTCTACAGGAAAGAAGGTAACTTGCTTTTTACCTTGGTTACAAATAGAAATTACATGTCTCTATTGGAGTTACCACGATTAAAATACTTAGATCTTTTAGAGTGATTCCTTGGCGATTTGAAGTGCAATTAAGTTGTGAATTACACTGAGCTTAGGGGATAATCACAAGTTAATTTTTGGTGCTGATCAGTGATCATTTGAAGGTTGAGGCTATTGCAGAGTGGTCCTAGGGTCTTCTTTTCTTATCATTCTTTGGATTTCCAGGTAGGTTCCTTGGTTCTACTTTAGTCTTTATGGTTTTTTCTTCCTTCTGGTTTGGGTTTTTTTTTTTGCCTTTTGCGTCTTCTATTGTGGTTCACCACTAGGTTGTGGGTTCATTTTTCTAGGGGTTTGTCCACCCTCTGCGCAGGTATAGATCAGTGTATATGTTGTATTTTTCCTTAGGTCTAGTCGTGTAGATGTTGTGTAAATTTGTAAAGATCTCATAAATACTGTATCTTTGTGTATATTTGTTTTGGCCTTTAGCCCTCTATTTTTCTATATATACCCCTTGGCTCTGCCATGTCTTTGTGTATATGTGGTGTATATCCTTCCAATTTTGTGTCAAGATTTTCATGTAGTGTCTACATTTCACCTAAGTTTGGGTGCTCACCCCATGACATAATACCACCTGGTTGGAGTTCGGCTCTTTGCTTGTTTTAACCTGGCAGTTTTCTCTCTCTACCATCAATCAGCCTTTATGGCACATTTATGTCCCATGCACACATTCAAAACTATCCAAGTGGCCTCTATTTTCTTTGCATTCAGATAGTTGGCACCGTCATCGCCATAACTCCCCATTTATTACATAGCCATGTGACACCCACGTGGGCCTGACAACTCACTTTCCGGTCACTATTTCCAATGATTAGTTTCCAGAGTTCGGGCCCTTCACTCTCATCTAGGCCATATCTTACTTTTTTCAAGTATGTTGAAACCCCTGGGTCCAGATAATGGTTAAATTCCCCAAATATGCATTATACATATATCTTTTCAAGATTTTGACTCAAGCTAACTTTTCAGGTGAAGGACGTGCCTTGGTGGTAAGATCTCCGGATCCTAGAGTATTATTTATTCATGAATTCTAACAGTCACCTTACCTTGTAGGATCTCAAAAACACCACACTTTCACTATGTCAGAGGCTTCCACATCCTCACCACCTGGAAGTCCAGAGCTCTAGTCCATGGCTGTCACCAGGGCAGCCGTCACATCCAAAATTGAGAGGGCCTTGGAGAAACTGCCCCTCAACATGAAATATTTAAAAGATAATGTTGCTATGGGATCAAAGATCAAGTCCTAGGTTCAATTGGTCACCGACAGTAGCCTCGGGATGTGGTCTGAAATTTAGGCCTTGGTTAAGATGATGTTCATTCAGTGGTAGGCCCGAGACCAATTGGCCATCAATGTTGGGGAATATGGGATCCTAAAGGCAGCTTGCTTCCCATGCTCTATGCAAGCCCCAGAACTTATCCTCACCCTTGCATCACATTACAACTCTTTTTTCTGGGCCATCATGCTCCCTGCTCTGGTCTTGATCGGATATCCCACTCCCATGGTGTCTCTTGACACCGCAACTTTTTAGGTGGGATTGGGAATCCCCTAGTTTGACAAACCATTCGTTGTCACCAAATCTGATGCCTTGACACAATTTCAGTAGCTGGAGGTTATGGCCCACTAATATCTAAATAATAAATGGTTAAAGACCCCAAAGAAACATTCAAAGAGAATGAAGATAGAGATCCCCCAATCTGAATTTAAGGAAAGTATCCAAAAAAGGATCATAGCACTATGCCAGATCTTCAAGCAGCTCCATGCCCAGGAATTTTTCAGGATGGATGTACTACTTCCAACTTGGCATCTCCACCGGCGAGCAGTATTTTGATTGGGCTGCCATCATTTCAAATCAAGTGGACTCACAGTTCCTCTAGGTGGCCCAGACCCATAAGTTTTATATGAAATCCTATGTTCTCTAGGCCTTAGCACAACAATGCCTCGTTACAAATGGGCTACTCACATCAGGAAAACTTGGATTTGGCCCAGGGAAAAAGACTCCTTGGGATTATCTCCCACAAATCCAATGGGAGGCTAGTTTCCTCAACTTCTACCAGGTTAACGATGCCTTCATCTACTACAATCTTCTCACACCCACTCGGGATGCCAGGTACTACCTCTCCAAGGAGGCAATGGATCTAGTTAGAAGTTATGGCCACTAGTACATCCAATTCTAGCAATGTACTTACATTCGGGTAACCAGCTTCTCTGGGAAACCCTATTTATTGCCCAAACATTGTAGGAACGAAATTTGGAATACTGCAGACAGATGCTGAAGTTACATGCCTTATACACTATAAAGAAGGTGGTGAATGTCGCATTCCCAATAACTTGTGGGAATTACACCAGTATTTTGGCCGCAGCTAAAGAGGTAGACAATGAACTTAAAAGCCTGGGCCTAACTGAATTCTATCTAGCACGGAAAAACTTTGATCCGCTAGGCAAGATTGCAATGACACTTCCCCGGGCATCAAAGCCCCACATATTCCACATAGAGGACTTCTGGGAAGATTTCCAAGATGAATTTGAAGTCCTGAGCTGCCACTTTGTCTGAATGATAATGGGGATGATGAAAAGGCTAAAGCTCTAAAAATTCCTAGGTGACTTCTCAAACACCGAGTCCACAATAGACCCCCAGTACAAGGAAAGAGGAATAGATAAGATGGCCCTCCCTCCAATAAATTAGGATGTGTAGGAGGGGCCAACCATTGAAGATATCACCCGTGACATGCTCAAGAAAAGCTACAAATTTTTCAAAAGGGCATGTCTCAGGAGTATGCACCGAGTGGGCCCGACAGTGCTGAGATTGATCCCCGGGGCCAGAACCTATTCATAGGGAGAGGATAGAGGAAAAATAATCATGGGGAATCCTTCACGAGCCCCATCTATGACCCCCATCAAAGATCAAATGCAAGAAATGATGGCGGCCTATTAGCAGATGAAGGAGAAACTGATCACAAATTTGGCCACCCTGGTCCTCATGACCGTGCCCATTCGTCCTCCGTCTTCTCCTTCACTGGTTGAATTAATGGTTCAAGAAACATGAAGTGGAGTGGAAGAGGAGTAGGTGGCTCTTAGGGATGTAGGGTCTCCTTTGGTTACCAGGTGGAAGAAGAGGCTCAATCCAAAGCCAAGGACAGAGCCAGAGCTTGGGATACCAAACATCCCAGAAGTACAAATAATTTTTTCTAACTCACCGAAGCCAAAGAAAGAACTAGAGGACATCCTAGAGAATCCCCCTCCCCATGAAGAATTTGACGATGTGTTTAGAGCTGATGAGTTTGGAAATTTACAGTAAGAAATCACCACATAGGAAGAAGTTTCAGAGCAAGAACTAACACAGGAATAGGAAGCCCAGGTAGAGGAAGAAAGAGAGTAGGAAGAGGTGGAAACCTCTAGACTCCCAGAGATATAGGTTATGGAGGCTGAAGTCAAACAAACACAAAATGAACAAATGGCATCGACCGGGGAAATCAGACCCATGGGAACAACTGTGACCCCAACTGTCATGTTTCAAACGTCGCCACCCAAGGTAACATTCTGAGAAGTGATCACAGTGGCCCAAACATTAAATCTTGGCCTAACACCTCCCCCACCACTAGGAAACATACCAATAGAAGAAAGTTTCCCAATACCAAAAGCTAGTAAAGAGTGTAAGGAAACTCAGGTGCGGAAACAACTTCCTACACCAATCTCTAAAGGAAAGTATTGTGCAAATTATTTTAAATCCTTACAATTTTAGATTCGTTAACTACTTTAACAAAGATATTGCAACCATATACCATGCATATAGAAAATAGAGAATGACACAATGATTTACCCTGGGGAAAACCTTTCGGTAAAAAACCCCAGCACTCCAAAACCTGCACAATGTATTATCTTAAACACAATGGTTACAACACACTTGCAATGCAAGTTCTTTCAGGAGACAATCGACACACACAGACAAATCTAGTAGCACCAGATTATACCAACAATACACTCTTTTCATCTCCTTTCCTGTAACCCTAAAAAATGCTTATATCATTGCACTTTCCTTTTTAGGGAAACTCCCAAAGATAGCAGTATTAGGGTTTTACCATTCTCCAAGAAAATAGGAATCCTAAAATAGAATTGGAAGAGTGTATAGTACTCAACTTTATCAATTGTCACATGTCATTGCATGTCTTCACCTATCATTAAAATCTCCTAGAAATAGTTCTTACGTGTCATAGAAATCTGTCATAACCGTTTCAGCCATGATCTCCTTACACACAATTCAAGATGTCGACACATCAAGTGGAGTGACACATCAACATGCCAACTAGACATGTACACTCACACTTAATTACATTATTTGCAA
>MU224373.1:140563-163794 GCA_018584345.1 Thuja plicata
GATTGCTTCAAACCATATAGAGATTTCTTTAATCTACAAACTAAGGATTCTTTACCTTTAACAATGTAGTGCTTAGGCTGTGACATATAAATCTCTTCCTCCAAATCACCATGAAGGAAAGTTGTCTCCACATCCATCTGTTCTATCTCTAAATCATATGATGCAATAAGAGATAACATAAATCTAATGGATGTCAACTTTGCAATAGGAGAGAATATTTCACCATAATCTATTCCCTCTACCTGTGAATACCCCTTTGCAACCAATCTAGCTTTGTACCTTTCAACACTTCCATTTACACAGAATTTCTTCTTGAACACCCATTTACAACCAACAGATTTTCTCCCTTTAGGAAAAGGTACAAGGTCCCAAGTTTTTTTTTTCTCCAATGAACCCATCTCATCATCCATAGCCTCTATCCAGGAACTTGCATCTTCCATGCCCAAACCCTCTTTCACAGATCTAGGCTCATCAGTGTTAGTAATCAAAGCAAAAGCACAACTGGAATCTAACATAGAATAACCAAACCTTTCTGGTTGCTTTCTTTCTCTCGTGGATCTCCTCAAAGGCTGAGGTTGAGGTTGTTCTTCCTCTTCTTCCAAACTATTAGAGCTGCTAGAGCTCTCCTCATTATTAGACCCAACATGGTCTCTCTATTCAATCTTCTCAGGGGTAGGAGGAAACTGAACAACATCTTTTTCCTTTTCTTTTTCATCTGGTTGCAGCACAACAAGAGAAGATGTTAGCTCTCTGAAAATAACATTTCTACTATGCAACACTTTACTAGTCATAGGATCCCAAAGCTTGTATCCTTTCACACCAACATTGTATCTGATGAAAATACATTTGATAGCTTTGTTTTCCAACTTAGATCTTTTCTCCTTTGGAATATGTGCATAGACTTCACAACCAAAAACATGAAGATGTCTAATTGAAGGCTTCTTACCAGACCACACCTCCATGGGTGTCTTACCAACAAGAGCTGATGTAGGAGATTTGTTAACCAGATAGAAAGTAGTGGCCATATCTTCAGCCCAAAACCTTTGTTCTAAACCAGCTCCACTAAGCATACTCCTAGCCTTCTCCATCAATGTCCTATTCATTCTCTCTGCAACTCCATTTTTCTACGGGGTTTAAGGAGTTGTCTTATGTCTCTCGATTCCTTGTTCTTTATAGAACTATTCAAAATCTATGGAACAAAACTCACCACCATTATCATTTCTCACACACTTGATTCTTTAACCAGTCTGATTCTCCACGAGAGCCTTAAATTCCTTGAACATACTGAAAACCTCTGTCTTACTTTTCAGGAAATATATCCAAGTCCTTCTACTGTAATCATCTATAAAAGATACAAAATATACAAAACTATAGATAGAAGGAACTTTTACAGGACCAAATACATCAGAATGAATAAGATCCACAATACCAGAAGACTTGTGAGAACTGGAGTGGAAATGAACACGATTTTGCTTACCATAAACACAGTGTTCATAGAAATCAAATTTGAGATTACAATCATTTAGCCCCTCAATGAGATTTTTAGTTTTCAAGGTCCTAAGACCCTTCTCACCAATGTAACCAAATCTCATATGCCACAACATTTTATTTTCTACAAAAACCTTGCCTTCCAAAGTGTTTGCACCCTTAGGTACACTTACTGCACTACCATCAGAACCCATTGCCATAGTCTTCTTTACTGCTTGTTCAGATGGTGGGGATGAAGTGATAGCTGCTCTCTTCTTTGAAATAGAAGAACTATTGCACTGAGAAATGCATGCATCAAGATGAAACAAAGTACCTCTCCTAGTACCTTTAACAAGCACCATAGAACCTCTCATCTTCTTGCATCCATCTTTCAAAAAGACTACTTGCACACCTACATCATTCAGCATACTTACAAATAATAGGTTTCATGCCAAACCCAGAATGTGCATAACTCTGTTGATTCCCTTTACTCATCCATCAAGAAATTTGATAGTGACCCTTCCGTGTCCAACTATCTTTAGGTGAGAATCATCACCCAAGTACACCTTTCCACCATCAAACTCTTCATATTTTGAGAACCAATTTTGATGAGAGGTCATGTGAAAAGAAGCACTCGAGTCTACTAACCACACATCATCGGATGCATGGGCTGCCAAAGCTACAATAAAAGCATCTCCATCTTCTTGATATTTTTCAGAACCTGAATCTGAACCTTTGTTCTTCTTCTTTGGTTCTTTGCAGTCCCTCTAGAAGTGCCCAGATTTATCACAGTTCCAACATTTCACCTTGGAATTTCTAGGAGTTTTAGAAATCCCACAGGATTTGGATCTACCCTTCTTTGACTTATTGTAATTCCACTTTCCTTTGTCATTGGATCTCCCATGAATAGAAAGGGCTTCCTTAGACGAATCCAAAGTCTTTCTTCGCATCTCCTCAGATAGCTTCTTTGACTTATTGTCATTCTACTTTCCTTTGTCATTGGATCTCCCATGAATAGCAAGGGCTTCCTTAGAAGAATCCAAAGTATTTCTATGCATCTCCTCAGATAGCAGTGAAGACACCACATGATCCATATAGAATGTGACTATAGTACTTCCAAGAGCCATCACAAGATGGTCCCACGAATCCGGCAAGGAACAAAGCAGTGTCATACATCGATCCTCCTGCTCGATCTTGGCACCAGATGCTGCCAACTATGCAATCAATAAATTTAATACATAGAGATGATCAGTTATAAAATCACCTTCCTCCATTCTTAAAGAATACAACTTCTTTCTTAGGAACAACTTATTCACCAGAGATTTGGCCTGATACACAGACCCAAGCCGTGTCCACAAAGAATTTGCAGTAGTCTCATCAAGAACATTTAGAAGAACAACATCTACTAGATAGAGTCTGATGAGACCCTTAGCCTTCTGATCCTTGATCTCCTAATCTGCTTGAGATATCACTGCAGGTCTCACAGCAAGTGAAGTAGCCTCCCATATATTGCGGTCTTCAAGCATGTCTTCCATCTTGAGTTTCCACAACTCAAAATTCGTGCCATTAAATTTCTCCACCTCCATTCTACTATATGAGGAACCTGCCATCTCAATCTACAAATAAGATTCAGAATGCTCTGCACAAAAAAATCCCACTCAACTTGAGATTAGCTCAAAAAACCCTACCCAAAAACTAGGATCAAAGGTTGATCAGGCTCTAATACCACTTGTAAGGAAACTCAGGTGCGGAAACAACTTCCTACACTAATCTCTAAAGGAAAGTATTGTGCAAATTCTTTTAAATCCTTACAATTTTAGATTCGTTAACTAATTTACCAAAGATATTGCAACCATATACCATGCATATAGAAAATAGAGAATGAAACAATGATTTACCCCAGGGAAAACCTTTTGGTAAAAAACCCCAGCACTCCAAAACCTGCACAATGTATTATCTTCAACACAATGGTTACAACACACTTGCAAAGAAAGTTCTTTCAGGAGACAATTGACACACATAGACAAATCCAGCAGCACCAGATTATACCAACAATACACTCTTTTCATCTCCTTTTTGTATTAGGGTTTTACAGTACTTAACTTTATCAGTTGCCACATGTCATTGCATGTCTTCACCTGTCATTGAAATCTCCTAGAAATAGCTCTTACATGTCATAGGAATCTGTCATCACCATTTCAGCCATGATGTCCTTACACACAATTCAAGATGCCAACACATCAAGTGGAGTGACACATCAACATGCCAACTAGACATGTACACTCACACTTAATTACATTATTTGCAAGAAATACATTTTATAAAACAAATAATAAGAATAGGAATTATCCAAGGTTGAGACACCTTATTCCTAACAAAGAGTAGTAGAAGGATGAAGGTGAGACCCTCGGGGAAATGAATGATGACCTTAACATTGCTAAGGATACAGACACCGGGGCACAAGATAAAGATACCATCCAAGTAAATGTCGCCGGTGAACCAAAAGGTACAAAGAAGGAGCCAAAAGTAGCTCATACTATTGAAGGAGCACAACAAGATCCCAGGGAGGAATCACAAGAGAAGACTTTGGATACAAAGCCACCTCTACTACCATAGTGGTTGGTGGACTCCCAAAAGAGGAAGGCCTAGCAAAACACAAGGTCCATCTCTCCTTGGCAGAGATGATGGTGCAGGCACAAAATCTGCCAAAGGATAAGAAAGCTCGAATAGTCCACACTCTTCAGACTGAGCCGGGTGGAGATACAGTCATAGTAATCATGACACCTTCCCCAAATGTGGATGAGGCAATAGCTAAGGCTATAGATTACAATATCATAGAGGTATCATTGGGAAAGAGAGGAAAATATGGGGAGTTAGACCTATTAAAAGAAGCAGCCAAGGCAGTAGAGGCTCGCTATGAGAATGCAGCTCAAAAATTCAAGGTAGAGAAGGAGAAAAATGCAAATCTTATGGTGTTGCTGACTGATCTGGCCCAACCTATTAATGTCATTTCCCTGAGTGCCTCCACATCTGATACACTACTTCCTTAGGGTGACATAGACATGTTACAAATGATGAAAAGAAAGGCCTAGGGAGTCGATGAATGGGTTACCTTACAGTTGGGAAAAGTCTAGCGTTTCCTAGTGTCCACACTCCTGGACCTATATGCGGCCTGCCACATCTTACACCAAGCCGAAACCACCATCACCATCTAGGAGGGAGATATTTAAAATTACAAAGCATGGAAGGTTGAGTTGGAGGAACTCATCGGCATCAGAGAGGAGGTTGTCTTCAAGTCCAAAATTTTAGGAGAAGAGTCATTTGATTTTGTAAGTACCCAGCATTACAAACTTGACCTAACATTGGGGGTAATCAAGGAATAGGTATGTACCCTACATGATGAGACCAATGCAGTCCAATATTATTTCAATTTGTATAATTCTTTTATTTTGAAGGTCTTCGGAGCTGATCCGTTTAGCACCGACACATGCACTCCGGAGGAGTATGTTTTGGGAAAGTTTGATGAATTAATGGAATCAAGCTATCAATCCCCGGAGGGGATAGATGGAGAAAAAATGATGCGAATAACTCACATGGTGCTCAGGGGTCATGATGCAGCAAAAATGACTGAAGAGTTTAAGGAAAATGTTCCTAACCTGGGTGAGTAGATTGACGTAGCTAAGTACCGCAGGGCCGACATTAGAGACATTGATGAAGATGGGATCTCTTGTCTTCTCCAGACCTTCAATGACATAAAAAAAAAAAAAAGATTCTCTGGGTGCCAGATAAGGATTTTAGGATAAATGGTTTGTATTCTTTATTCTTTGGGAGCTTAGCTCCCAGATCCTAGAGCTTAGGATCCCACATTTTTGTATTCTTTAAGTGACTCATGTCCTAGTTCCCAAGACCGACCGGTCACTTTCAAGGTAGTAATAAAAGGTTGTCAGAAGATAGGTAACTTTAACAAGGCATGTCAGCTTGATGGTAAGGTTCTGATAGATGGTCTTCCCAAGGTGCTGCTTAAATGTTACACTTGGCACATCGGAGACAAGGTGTCACCTTCCCATTTATGAGGCATGTATCCTCGATCCTCGGGGGATTAGATTTATTCCTTCTCTTCCTAGCTCTCTTCTCAAGGATGATTCTTCCACTCCTCTCTTCTTGTCTTATTCTTATGACATGTCAGACCTTCTCCATCTCGAGGTCTTTTGTAGCGTGGTGTAGGTATTACCAGCCACCAGAAAATAGTATTACATTGTAAAAGTGTAAAATAATTTAGGTTAGTTTGAGGTTAAGTGATGTGTATAAATAATAATTCTGACCTCATTCCAAGGGTCAACAAAATTGATAATTTTGCAGTCCATAGTTAATAGCAATTTGGTTTTCTCAATTCTTAGTTGTAGAGCTCAATGCTCCGTATTTTTTAAGCTTTCAATAGTTAAATGCTCCCTGGGAGCCACCATTGTACCACACACCAGTGCTTGTTGGAAAAGATGTTAATAAAGAAGGAAGAGTTCTCTCGATGATGTTGTTAGCATTCTGTCTTCTGGGTTAATAGTATTTTATGCTTTGTATTCTTCATGTCCTTTGCTCTGGCACTTAAAGTAGATTAATGACCTCCTTTCCTTTGCTATTGATAAAATATGAACTGATGGTTGTATATTTCTTCAGTATTTAGTGTAGTGTGTTAGAGAATTGTTGATGTTTTGAATGTTGCGTATAACTACAGGTATATGATATCTTTCTGACTCTACAATATCTTTTGAAGTTTATTTGTTAAGTAAATGTGCACTTGTAGGAAACCCCACTCACTTGAATCCTTAGAAAAGATGAGTTAAGATAACCACCTATCCCCCTCAAAAAAAAATAGTCACATCTCCCAACTAAGCTCCGCACTGTCGAGACCTGACTCTCACATGCTTGGAGGCCCGGGGAATCTCATTTCCCCAGAAAACCTTTACAGGTGAAGTTGGTCGGTACCCCGGTACCCAGTGACAACTTACCTCTATTGGCAGACCCAATCACAAAGTTCTGTCAACAGAAAATGGTGCTAGAAGGAGGGCATGAACTCATTCCCCTCTGAGGATTCAGATTTTACACCACCCAAGGGTTCCCCAAGCCATAGTTTTAGGATTCAAGCCTTCAGTGGGATTGGATCATTTTCACCGGCAAGGTTTGAAAGAATCCTTAGATCAGCTCCCAATCCTGGATGATTTATCAAACTTGAGTCTCCTGCTTAGAAGAAATAGACCCTAAAAGTCAAGTCAACCACTATTTTTTGGGGATCTAGCATACCACAGAATACCCAAGTCCCCCAGATGATCTCGGGAACTAGTGCCCAACCTAGTCAAACCAACTCCCCTAATGGCTGCGTATTTTGGAAATACTGGGTCCCCAATGGGAACTTTTTTGGGTGCAACCAATGATTTACCTTTGCACCCATAAAAGATTTGTCCCCGATATGAGCTCTTAGGCTCACGAACCATAGAAGAGCATTTGCAGGCATACAAAGATACCATGAACCGACACTAGATCCATCATCAAGAAGTTGTTACCCGAATGCTCCCTCTGTCTCTAGGATAGAATGAACTAAACTAGTACCTTAACCTTCCTACAAACTCCATCAATAATTGGCAGGACATGGAGGACACCTTCCTAGCTGCCTTTCGCATACATGTGGACCTAGCATGGTCCCACAACCAGTTCATCTCCATCAGGAAGGAACCAAATGAACCCCTTGCAACATACAATCACTGGTTCCAACGTGTCTTGAAATGGTGCACAAGTCCCTTCATCTCATGCATGGAGGTGCCTATCCATACCTACCTCAATGTGATGGACCCCTTTGTTGCCACTCTCCTCTAGAGAACAACTACCTTGGGCGACTGGGATACTTTGGTGAAGGTTTACAACCTAGCCTTAGAGTTGTCCCAGGGTCTTAACAAATCCCCAGGTGGGATTGGATAGAGCATGCCATTTAACATGATACCCAGTTGAACTTCTTATGCTGGGGGATATAACCCAAATCAGGTGATGAGAGGACCCGCAATGGTCATGAATCCCCCACCATTGTTGATAGACTAGCAGGCTCGGTACGTATATCCATTGTAGACCCAGACAATACAAGGTCTAGAATCTTTTCCCTGGAACCAGCCGTAACAAACACAAAAACCACAGACACAACCACCTATAGTGCCTTTCTTTCAGTCACTGCGGCTGAAGGATTGCTGCCCTCAACTCTGGAAAATACTATTGCTTTCCCAGGGAACCAACAACAACAATCATCACACTGTGACACAAACACCCATTTCACCGTCGAGGTTGAATCCCTCTAGAAAATGTTGTCCACCCTGAATGTAGACATGGGTCAACTAAAGGAGGGGTCCTACATGCCCCAAAATTCCAATTCCCAGAGAGGGAATATTTTCTCCAGCCAACAAAACAACAATGTCAGAGGAAGAAATTATAATAATGGGGCCCAACCCAACCAATAACAATGGAATAACAATGCAAATGTCAAAGGCCCACCTCCAAACCAAAACACCAATTAGAGTGGTGCTAGACCATCCCATTTCATGCCAGTCATAGATTTCTAGCCCATGACCAACTAGTGTAGATTGCATGATACAGGCTCTCACAATGAGGTAAACTGTACCACACTACATAAATTCATCATGATTTCCTAACTGGATAGATAATAGGCCTCTAATCCTACTCCCCCAGAGCCTCCTATATAAGAGCCCACTTATGGTGCCTTCACCTATGAGACCATCTTCTTTGGGACTACTGCAGAAGATGAAGAGGAACGCAAACTACAGGGGTTCTTTGATGAATCT
The DNA here is from genome assembly GCA_018584345.1 of Thuja plicata. NCBI lineage: Eukaryota > Viridiplantae > Streptophyta > Pinopsida > Cupressales > Cupressaceae > Thuja > Thuja plicata. The sequence continues at coordinate 148,867 of MU224373.1, forward strand.
ATTCTAGCCTTTGAGGCCAATGCCTTCACAAACCCACAGGCTCCCTACAACACTTAGAGTCAGGCTAGTAAAGGACCAGTTTACACGCCCACACCTCCCAAGGACATTCCTCCCCAAGACAATACAACCAATCAGTTTGTCCCTCTAAAAGGTTCTAGCTCTAACCAAGCTAAGGACCCGGCTGAGGGAAGCCACCAATTCTCGGGAGGAAGGTTTGACATCATGAAGGCGTTAGAAAAAACCACCACCTCCATCACCTTGATGGAGGTTTTCCTGAATTGTCCCGAGTAGAAGAAGTGTCTTCTAAAGCTCTTGGGAAACCCAAAACTTGTTATTCGCCCACTCAAGACTGTCTCTTTTAAGGATGCCAATGTGGCTATCTTCTGGGGAAATACTAAAGATCCTCCCTTCCTGCTAGGTTTGAACTTATAAGAAAAGAACATACACAACTGCCTAGTAGATTCTGGGGCTTCGGGAAACATCATTCCTTTATCCATATGCTAGAAGCTCAGAATTTGCCCCACCATGTCCAATGGCGCAATAATCTAATCAGATAAAATTGCTGTAAAAATGGTGGGTGAACTGAAGAATGTCTAGATTCAACTCATCTAGGACCCTAGGATAACCAGCATAATAGACATCCAAGTGGTGGACATCCCAGAGACTTATGGGATGTTGCTAAGTTAGAATTAGTCCAAATCCCTGAATGGGTACTTTTTCACTGACTTCTCCCACTTGTGGCTCCCCTCGGAAGGAGAATCTAACAGGATCCAGGTTGAAAGTGAGCCCCATATGAAACAGGCCCTCACCAAAGTCAGGAGGGTGAATGAGTTCCTATTCTCTGAGACTTCTCCAGGAATGTACCAACCCCTTGAGATCCTAACATTTTATTTCACCCCTGGGGAGGATCCCATAGTTCTACAGAGAACTTAGGACCTAGAAGAAAAATTGAGAGTTGAGGTTAACTCTCAAGGCACTGCAGTGACCCCTGCCACACTCTTCTCTAGCACTTGGTGCTGAGTACATTACCAGAAGCATTCAAAGATAGAGTGTGAACCTTGCCTAGCCACTGCTACCCGACACATTGATTCCCTCTAGGAGGAAGAACACAGACCCAATTTCCCAAAACCTAGTACTTTTACTGAGAGCGCCTCCTTGCTGCCACATGTCTAGGAATCCCAACGTGAAATCCCTCGAGAGGAAAACCTCACCCACGTACCATCAGGGCTTGAGGAAACTCCTCCCAGGCCTCCCAAAAATAGTCCAAAGACCACTTCATCTTCCCACTTCTAGAAAATAAATGATGATTTGTGGACCCTTAAGTTTGATGGGTCCCAATCCAAGCAAGGTTGTGGGGCCAGAGTAGAATTAATCAACCCATGGAGAAAATCCTTTCTCGCATCCTATAGGTTGTAGTTCAACTACATGAACAACGTCATGGAGTACAAGGCTTTTATCCTTAGACTCCTATTTGCACTAAGAAAAGGAATCACTCACCTTCGGGCCCTGGGTGATTCAGAGTTGATTGTCAAACAAGTCCGGAGTCAATACACCTATCATGATAAGAGGCTAGCTGCATACCACAACTAGGCATGGAGCCTTATTGAGGATTTTGATTCCTTTGGCATCGATCTTATTCCCTAGAGATAGAACTATGCCCTAGATGCCCTTGCTATTTCTGCCAGTACACTTGAGCCCATGGTCGGCTCATGACTACAGAGATTTTCTATTGAGATGATCCCCACCCCATCCATTCCAGATAATGTCACCCATTTTCAAGTCTTTGAGGGTGATCAGCATATCTTGGCCTTCATGGCCAATGTTGGTGTCTTTGAGGACTAGATAGTGGAAGAGAGAGATCATGATGACACTGGGTAGGGTGATTAAGATGATGGGATCATGGACCTACCAACCAACACCATCCTAAAGGGGATGGTTGCACTTTAACGGATCTTCAACTTGGACCCTTGGGGCTGGGAAAAAATATCTTCCTCCTCTGAGGGAGGGAAATTTGAGAAAGTGAACATCGGCTATCTCGTTGAAGAGAAAATGATACACATTGGTACGTCCTACTCCCCTGGGGAGAAGGAGAATATTTTTGTGGTTCCCTAGGAATACATTGATGTGATTGTGTGGAGGTATGAGAACCTGAAAACCTATGATACATCCATTATGACTCATACTATCCCACTCAAACCTGATGCTAAGCCCTTCTGGCAAATGTAGTGACCGTTCAACCCACTGATTGAGCCTCTGATTCACCAGGAGGTTTAGAAACTACTGTTATCCCAGATAATCTTCCCAATCTGATATACTATGTGGGTGGCCAACCTAGTCCTTATGAGGAAGAAAAGTGGTGAAATTCACCTTTGCGTGGATTTCCAAAATTTGAACAAGGCCTCCAAGAAAGATAATCACCCTCTCCCCTCACTGGATGAGGTATTTCAAAATGTGAATGCATCACAAATGATATCTTTCTTGGGTGGGTACTCTAGATATAACCAAGTCATGGTTAAATTTGAGGATAGAGACAAAATGACATTTACCACCAAGTGGGGAACGTTTGCATACCGGAGAATGCCCTTTGGCCTGATTAACATAGGGGCCACATTTCAAAAGGCTATGGACATTGCATTTGAGGGTCTTGTGAATCAGTGTATAATCATCTACATGGATGATTTGATCATCTTTTCCCAAGAGAGGCATGATCATTCCACCCACCTTGTCCATATTTGTGAGAGATGTCGCCGATATGGAATATCCCTCAATCCCAATAAATGCATATTCATGGTCACTGAAGGGAAGTTGCTAAGGCATATTGTCTCTAAGAAGGGTATATCCATCAACCCTGAGAGAGTTGAAGCACTGCTAAATCTAAAAATGCCTAAAAGAAAGAAAGAAATGCGGTCTTTCTTTGGAAACATCAACTTTGTCCGGTAGCTCATCACTCGATTCGCCGAAATCATAGTAACCACTTCACAAAATGATGAAAAAAGATACCAAAATTGAGTCAAGTACTGAAGTAAAGTGGACATTCACCTAGATTAAGTAGATGATAATGGAGACACTAGTCCTTGCTAGTCTAAACTATTCCCTCCCTTTTTATATTTATTCCTTTGCTTCACCGCATTCTGCCGCGGTAGTATTGACCCAAAAGGTTGAAGGGGAGGAATGACCAATAGCTTTCATGAGCTCCCCCTTCAAGAACACTGAAGTTTGGTACTCATCCTTGGAAAATTAGGCCTTTCTCTCATTTTCTTCATGAGGAAATTCTGGCATTATATTCTCTGGAGCAAGGTGCATGCTATCATCCTAGACCAGGCAGTGAAATCTTTGTTGATGCAGAGTGAATTGGGTGAGAGACAGGAAAAATGGATGGCCATCCTCCAAGAATATGACTTAGAGATGCAACCCATGAAAATATTCTGAGGCCAAGGACTATGTAGAGCAATGGCAGAAGAGACTCCTCAAATTGAATGTCAAACATACACAGTGGAGTCTATCACTCGGGATCCATGGTACACAGATCTGGTGTACTTGTTGTTAAATAATAGATGCCTGAAGGGATTGCCTCCAAACAAATTTCATGTCTTTTAGTTGAAAAGTTTCCACTTCATGATAAGAAATGCCACACTTTTTTGTAGGAACTATGAAGGCGTGTACCTCCGGTGCATCCATAGGGTTCAAGCTACAAAAATAATTGAATAATTTCACGAGCAGTTTGGAACCGGGCATGGCTCAACTGATGCCACTTCCCATCAGATCCTCCGGGCTAGATACTATTGGCCCTCTATCTTCAAAGATGTCTATACTCACATCCAGAAGTGCCATACTTTCCAAACCATGACACATCATGAGCGAAACCCAGCTATGCCTTAACAGCCAATTTTTGAAGCTAGAGCTTTTGCCCAATGGGCATTTGAATTTATCAGGGAAATCAACCCCAACTTGTTTGCCAACCACCGGTACATCTTAACTGCTACTGATTATTGCACCCAGTGGTTTGAAGCGATACCTTGCAAAAACAATATGGCAAACATAGCTATAAAATTCTTGGAAGAAAATATGGTCACAAGGTTTGGAATGCCCTTCGCAATAGTGTGTGACAATGGTCTGACATTTTCTTTGGCATAATTACTTGAATGGACCTATGACTAGAAGATCACTCTAAAGTTCTCCAAAAACTATTACCCCCAAGGGAATGGTGTGGCTGAATCAACCAACAAAACTTTGTTTGAAGTGATCAAACATGTGTTAGAACAGAACCCCTGGGACTGGCACCAAAACTTGAGATTCACCCTCTTGGCGGATCATATCCAAAATAAGGCTACCCTGGGGAAATCCCCATTCCATCTAGTTTACAACTAGAACCTTGTGTTCCCCATTAATTTACAAATCCTATTTTTGTAGTTCATGTAGGAATTTGGCAACGAGGACAATATTGTGGAGGTTCAGCTCCTAAACTTAGTGCGGATGGAAGAACAAAGAGATGCGGCCCTTGAACATTTTGCACATCACCAAGCAGTGGTGAAATGATGGTTTGACTGGAGAGCCCAGTATAAGGCCTTTCAGATTTTGGACTTAGTCCTCTTATGGGATAAGGCCCAGGAAAAGAAAGGAAAGCACACCAAATTCCAATGACTCTGGCTCAGACCATATTCGATCTTGGAGATCTATGGGGCAAATACCTATCACCTCAATACCATGACCAGAGAACCCGTCACATTGCCCATCAATGGATAGTTTCTCAAACATTATTTCGAATGAGGTAGATTTGTCCGGAGTTGTATTGTATGTAAATATTCTTCCTTGTAAATATTTCTTTTTTGGTTCTTTTGTTTTTTTTTTTTTTTCTTTCTGGGTTCCCAATGTTTTGTTCCCCCTTTTGTAGGCTGGTATACCTCTCATAACATCTAGTCTCTGAGATGATACCTTTCGTATTATGGTGAACTTGGAATGTATTGTTAGCATGGTGGAATTGGTCTAGTCTCCAGAGTTATTTTGTAAGTTTGGTAACAAGCTATGAGTAATATTCATCAAATTTATCTCTGGAAGTCTGGCAATCAGTTAAATCAAAATTAGAAGGAACAAGTAATTTGACACACTGAGAGTAGACCGATAGCACTGGTTTATTCACCCAAGTTTGAACTTTTAAAATTCTTTCTGGGTCTGGAATTTTTCTTCCCCATTTAGAAAATTAAGGTGGACAAAAGGGTGAAAGAAGTACTGCCATTGAATTGAGCTAAGCTTGAACTTAATGGTGAAAGAAGTACCACCCTCTCATCTAGAAAAGGATAAAATAATAAGGAAAGAAAAGATGGGATAAAAACTCTGGTATCCAGGAGAAATGAGAAAATTTGATGACTTTGGATTAATAGATTTAGTGCCTCCTCTCTACTTCTCCCAAAGGTCATCATCTTGATTTCTTCCAAAGAACACACCTCACAACTAACGAAAGACCAAGGATTGGATCATGTATGAGCCAAATTTTTCTACGATACTTCACACCTTACAAATAGAATTCTCCAAGTAACAATTGGTTCCAGTTTTTCTAACCAGAGATTCTATGGTTCTCAAATGTGCTAAGGCATTCATCCAAGATACTCACCATTTTTTATGCCCTCCATACCCGTCCCTACATTTTGTGTGCAAAATGTTGGGTCCCCTATTTTCACTTTTGGCTCTTTCCTTGTTTCCTTTGCTTTTGTTTTTCTTTGTTTCTTCTTTGGGTTTTCCCTCCCGTGAGGTTTGTTTTTCTTTCTGGTTTTGTCTTTCATGTCTTTGCAACCCAGTCCCAGAGTTGGTTGTTCTTTCCAGAGTCAAATTCTGGACTCTAGGATCCTCTGCCATGATGTCTTTTCCTTGTGGGGAGGTATGGTTGCATGGAATCCCCGAGCCCGAAGTCCAGAGGTTTGCTTTTTCTGAAGTCTATGGGAAAGAAGGTAACTTGCTTTTTACATTGGGTATAAATAGAAATTACATGTCTCTTTTGCAGTTATCATGATTAAAATACTTAGAGCTTTTAGAGTGATTCCTTGGATATTTGAAGTGCGATTAAGTTACAAATTACACTGAGCTTAGGGGATAATCACGAGTTGATTTTTGGTGCTGATCAGTGATCATTCAAAGGTTGAGGCTATTGAAGAGCGGTCCTAGGGTCTTCTTTTCTTGCCGTTCTTGGGATTTCCATGTAGTTTCCTTGGTTCTACTTTGTTCTTTTTGGTTTTCACTTCATTCTGGTTTGGGTTCCTTTTTTTGCCTTTCACGTCTTCTATTGTGGTTCACCACCCGTTGGTGGGTTGGCTTTGCTAGGGGGTTGTCCACCCTTTGCACAACTCTAGATTGGTGTATATGTTGTATTTTTCCTTAGGTCTAGTCATGTAGATGTTGTGTAAATTTGTAAAGAGCTCGTAAATACTGTATCTTTGTGTATAGATGTTTTGGCCTTCAGCCCTCTATTTTTCTATGTATATACCCCTCAACTCTACCACATCTTTGTGTATATGTAGTGTATATCCTTCTAGTTTCGTGTTGAGCTTTCTGTGCATTGTCTGCATTTCACCTAATTTTGCGAGCTCACCCCACGGTAGAATACCACCTAGTTAGAGTTTGGCTCTTTGCCGGTTTCAACCAAGTTGTTTTCTCTCTCTACTACCAATCAGCCTTTATGGCACATTTATGTCCCATGTGTGCATTCAAAACTATCCAAGTGGCCTCCATTTTTTGTGCATTCAGACAGTTTTCATTGTCATCACCATAACTCCCCATTTATTACATAGCCATGTGACACCCACGTGGGCCTAACAACTCACTTTCTGGTCACTATCGCCAATGGTTAGTTTCCAAACTCTGGGCCCTTCACTCTCATCTAGCCCATATCTTACTTTCATCAAGTACATAGAAACCCCCAAGCCCAGATAATGGTTAAATTCCCTAAATCTTCATTATACATATATCTTTTTGGGATTTTGACTCAAGCTAACTTTTCAGGTGAAGGACGTGCCTCGGTGGTAATATCTCTAGATCCTGGAGTATTATTTATTCATGAATTCTAACAGTCGCCTTACCTTGTAGGATCTCAAAAACACCACACTTTCACTATGTTAGAGGCTTCTGCATCCTCACCACCCAGAAGTCCAGAGCTCCCCTCCATGGCGGTCACCAGGGCAGCAGTCAGGTCCAAAATTGAGAGGGCCTTGGAGAAACTACCCCTCAGCATGAAATATTTGAAAGACAATGTTGTTATGGGATCAAAGATCGAGTCGTAGGTTCAATTGGTCACTGACACCAGTGTCAGGATGTGGTCAAAAATGCAGGCCTTGGTTAAGATGATGTTCATTCAGCGGGCTAGGGACCAATTGGCCATCAATTTTAGGGAATGTGGGATCCTAAAGGTAGCTTGCTTCCCATGCTCTGTGTAAGCCCCCAAAATTATCCTCTCCCTTGCAACACATTACAACTCTTTCGTCTGGGATGTTATTCTCACCGCTCCAACTCCTGACTGGATATCCCATTCCGATGGTGTCTCTTGATGCCTCAAATTTTTGGGTGGGATTGGGAATCCCCCAGTTTGATGAACTAGTCGTCATCACCAGATCTGATGCCTTGGCAAAATTTTAGTAGCTAGAGGTTATGGCCTAGAAATATCTGAATAATAAATGGTTAAAGACCCCAAAGAAAGATTCAAAGAGAATGAAGATAGAGATCCCCCGATCCAAATTTAACGAAAGTATCCAAATGGGGATCATATCACTATGCTGGATCTTTGGGTAGCCCCATGCCCAAGAATTTTCAGGATGGATGTACTACCTCCTACTTGGGATCTCTACCAGTGAGCAGTATTTTGATTGGGCCACCATCATTTCAAATCACGTGGACTCATAGTTCCTTAAGGTGGCCCGCACCCATAAGTTTTATATGATGTCCTATGTTCTCTGGGCCTTAGCACAATAACGCCCTATTACAAATGGGCTACTCACATCAGGCAAACTTGGAGTTGGCCTTGGCAAAAAGACTCCTTGGGATTATTTCCCACAAATACAATGGGAGGCTAGTTTCCTCAGCTTCTGTCAGGTTAACGATTCCTTCATCTACTACAATCTTCTCACACCCACCCAAGATGTTGGGTGCCACCTCTCCGAGGAGGTAATGGATCTGGTCAGAAGTAATGGTTATTACTACATCCAATTCTAGCATCATACATACATTTAGGTAACCAGATTCTCTAGGAAACCCTATTTGTTGCCTAAAAATTGTGGGGTGCATGCCTTGTACACTATAAAGAAGGTGGTGAATGTCCCATTCCCAATAACTTGTGGGAATTACACCTACAGTCTAGCCATAGCTAAAGAGGCAGAAAATGAACTTAAAAGCCTGGGCCTAACTGAATTCTATCTGGTGTAGAAAAACTTTGATCCACTATGCAAGATTGCGACGACACTTCCTCGGGCATTAGAGCCCCACATATTCCACATGGAGGACTTCTGGGAATATTTCCAAGATGAATTTGAAGTTCGAAGCCGCCACTTTGTTTGGATGAAAAAGGAGATGATGGAAAGGCTAAAGCTCTAAAAATTCTTTGGTGACTTCTCAGACATCGGGACCACAATAGACCCCCAGTACAAGTTAAGGGGAATAAATAAGATGTCCCTCCCTCCAATTAATTGGGACTCGTAGGAGGGGCCAACCATTGAAGATATCGCTAGTGAATGTCCTGAGAGTATGCGCTGAGTGGGCCCAACAGCACTGAGATTAACCCCTGAGGATGGAACCTCTTCATAGGGAGAGGACAAAGGAAAAAGAATCATGGGGACTCCTTCATGAGCCCCATCTGTGGCCCCCATCAAAGAATAGATGCAACAAATTTTGTCGGCCTCTTAGCAGATGAAGGAGAAATTGATCATAAAGTTGGCCACCCCGGTCCTCATTACTGAGCCCGTTCATACTCCCTATTCTCCTTCACTGGCCACATTAATGGTTCAAGCAATAGGAAGTGGAGTGGAAGAGGAGTAGGAAGCTCTAAGGGATGCAGGGCCTCCTTTGGTGACCAGGCAGAAGAAGAGGCTTAATCCAAAGCTAAGGACAGAGCCAAAGATTGGGATACCAAACATCCCAGAAGTACAAGTTGTTTCTTCTGACTCCCTAGAGCCAGAGAAAGAACTAGAGCACATCCCAGAGATCCCCCCTCCCCATGAATAATTTGACAATGTGTTTAGAGCTAATGAGTTTGGAAATTTATGGGGGGACATCGTACAATCAGCAAAAGAAATCACCACATAGGAAGAAGTTCCAGAGAAAGAACCGACACAGGAACAGGAAGCCCAGGTAGAGGAAGAAAAATGGTAGGAAGAGGTGGAAACCTCCAGAGTCCCAGAGATAGAAGTTATGGAGGCTGAAGGAAAATAGACACAAAATGAACAAATGACATCGGCCAGGGAAACAGGACCCACAGGAACAACCGTGACCCCAACCGTCATGTTCCAAACCCTGTCACCCAAGGTAACATTTGGGGAAGTGATCACAGTAGCCCAAACATTAAATATTGGCCTCAAACCTCCCCCACCTATAGGAAACATACCAATAGAAGAAAGAGTCCCAACACCAGAAGCTAGTAAAGAGTAGCAACAGGATGAAGGAGAGACCCTTGAGGCAATGAATGATGACCTTAACATTGCTAAGGATATAGACACCAGGGTACAAGATACAAATACCATCGAAGTAAATGTCGCCAGTGAACCAAAAGGTACAGAGAAGGAGTTAGAAGTAGCTCATACTGTTGAAGGAGCACAAAAAGATCTCGGGGAGGAATCACAAGAGAAAAAAATTTCTGCAAAGCCACTTCTACCACCATAGTGGTTGGTAGACTCTCGAAAGAGGAAGGCCCCAGCAACACCCAAGGACCATCTCTCCTTGGGAGAGATGATGGCATAGGTACAAAATCTTCTAAAGGCTAAGAAAGCCCAGATAGTCCACACTCTTCAGACTGAGTCAGGCGGAGATACAGTCACAGTAATCGTGACACCTTCCTCAGATGTGGATGAGGCAATGGCTAAGGCCAAAGATTACAATATCATAGAGGTGTCACTAGGAAAGAAAGGAAAATAGGGGGAGTTAGACCTGTTAAAAGAAGAAGCCAAGGCAGTAGAGGCTCGCTATGAGAAAGAAGCTCAAAAATTCAAGGTAGAGAAGGAGAAAAATGCAAATCTTATGGGGTTGTTGACCGAGCTGGCCCAACCTTTTAATGTCATTTCCCTGGGTGCCTCCACATCTGATGCACCACTTCGTTAGGGTGACATAGATGCATTACAGGTGATGAAAAGAAAGGCCTAGGCGGTCGATGAATGGGTTACCTTATAGTTGGGAAATGTCTGACATTTCCTATTGTCCACACTCCCAGACCTATATGTGGCCCACCACATCTTACACTAGGTGAAAACTACCATCTCCATCTCAGAGGGAGATATTGAAAATTATGAAGCATGGAAGGTTGATTTGGAGGAGCTTATCGACATCATAGAGGAGGTTGTCTCAAATTCTAGAATTTTAGGAGAAGAGTCATTTGATTCTGTAAGGACCTAGCACTCCAGACTTGACCTCACATTGAGGATAATCAAGTAACTGGTAGGGACCCTACATGATAAGACCAATGCGGTCCAATATTCTTTCAATTTATATAAATCTTTTATTTTGAAGGTCTTTGGAGCTGATCCGTTTAGCACCGACACATGCAGTCTAGAGGAGTATGTTTTGGGAAAGTTTGATGAATTAATGGAATCAAGGTATCAATCCCTGGAGGGGATAAATGGAGAAAAAATGACATGAATAACTCACATGGTTCTCAGGGGTCATGATGTGGCAAAAATAGCTGAAGAGTTTAAGGAAAATGTTCCTGACTTGGGTGAGAAGATTGAGGTGGCCAAGTACTACAGGGCCGGCCTTAGAGACATCAATGAAGATGGGATCTCCCATCTTCTCTAGAACTTCAATGATAGAAAACAAAAATAAAGATTCTTTGGGTGTCGGATAAGGCTTTCAAGAGAAATATTTTGTATTCTTTATTCTTTGGCAGCTCAGCTCCCAGATCCCAGAGCTCTAGATCCCACATTTTTGTATTCTTTGAGTGACCCGTGTCCCAGTTCTAAAGACCGATCGGTGACTTTAAGGGTAATAATAAAAGGTTGTCAGAAGATAGGTAACCGTAACAAGGCACATCAGCTCAATGGGAAGGTTCTGACAGATGGTCTTCCCAAGGTGTCGCTTCAATGTTACACCTGACTCTCTTCTCAAGGCCAGTTCTTCCACTCCTCTCTTCTTGTCTTATTCTTCTGACATCTCAGACCTTCTCCATCTCAAGGTCTTTTGTAGTGTGGTGCAGGTAGTACCGGCCACCAAAAAATAGTATTATATTGTAAAAGTGTAAAATAAGTTAGGTTATTTTTAGGTCAAGTGATGTGTATAAATAATAAGTCCAACCTCATTCTAAGCATCAGTGAAATTGATGATTTTGCAGTCCATAGTTAATAGCAATTTGGTTTTCTTATTTCTTAGTTGCAGAGCTCAATGCTCCATAGTTTCTAAGCTTTCAGTTGTTAAATTCTCCCCTGGAGCCACTATTGTACCACACACTAGTGCTTGCTATAAAATATGTTAATAAAGAAGGAAGAGTTATCTTGATGATGTTTTTAGCATTCTATCTTCTGGGATAATGGTATTTTATGCTTTGTTTTCTTCATGTCCTTTGCTTTGGTACTTACATTAGATTAACGACCTCCTTTCCTTTGCTACTGATAAAATATGAACTGATGGTTGTATATTTCTTTCATATTTAGTGTTGTGTGTTAGAGCATTGTTTACATTTTGAATATTGAGTATAAATATAGGTAGATGACATCTTTCTGACTCTGCAGTATCTTTTGAATTTTATTTGTTAAGTAAATGCGCGCTTGTAGGAAACCCCATTCACTTGAATCCCTAGAGAAGATGAGTTAAGATAACTAGCTATCCCCCTCAAATAAAAACAGTCACATCTCCCAACTAAGCCCAAATTGTCGAGACCTGACTCTCATGTTCTTGGAGGCCCAGGGAATCTTATTTCCCCAGACAAATTTTGTAGGTGAATTTGGCTAGTACCTCGGTACCCGGTGACAACTTACCTCTATTGGCATACCCAGTCACAAAGTCTCATCAACAGTATCAAGGACAATTCCATTTGAAATTTTTTTTAGGCAATAAGATTGGTCACATTGCTTGAAGATGTCTAGATAAATAACCTAAGTACAAACCTACAAAATTCAAGTCCAAATATAATAATAGGTTTTATTATGTTGTTGATGAAGGTGTAACTGATGATGAATCTGAAAAGAGTGAAGATGAGATTTAGTTTATTGCTATCAAAGATGAGATTTCTAGTTTCTTGAATGAGTAAAAAGCCTTGGTTTCACATGTGGATAAAAAGGATAAATGCGTTATTGATATTTTTGTTCCAAACACATGAGCAGAGATAAAAATAAATTTATGGAGTTAGAGATGTATGATGGTGCTATTTTCAAATTCAATGATGACACTCATTGTATGATTAAAAGTAGAGGTTTGATTACTCTTGATGGTAAGAATAACACAGATGATGTTCTATATGTTAAAGGCTTGAAGTATAATATGTTGAGTGTTGGACAACTAGTTGATAAATGTTACAACTTACAATTCAAGGATGGAATGTGCAAAATTATTGCAAGCTTTGCAATCGATATTTCTATAGGGAGAAAGACTAAAGGGAATGTATTTTATTTGAATAATTTAGAAAATAGAAGTCTAATTTCTATTATTGATGATAGTTTTTTGTGACACAAGAGATTTTGTCATGTGAAATTTGATAACATTACGAAGATAAGACCTACAAGAGCAGTTAGTGATCGACCTAAATTTTTGAAGCCTGCTGATGTGATGTGTAAGGAATGTCAAATGGGGAAGCTGACCAAATCTATTTTCAAGAGAAAGAAATATTATTCAAGTGGACTGCTAGATTTAATTCATATAGACTTATGTGGTCCTAAAAGACCTAGACATTATTATGTGGCCATGTATTTCATTTTATTCATTTATGCTTATTCTAGAATGTTGCGGCTTACATTTTTAAAAGAGAAATATGAGGCCTTTGATAAATTCAATATTTTCAAAGCCATGGTTGAGATTGAGATAGGTATGAAGTTGAAATATTTGATATTGGATAGAGGTGGAGAGTTTACATCTAATGAGTTTAACAATTTTTGTGAAGAGCATGTAATAAATATGTAAATATTTTCTCCACAAATCCCACAAAAAATGGTATTGAAAAGACAAGAAATATAACTATCCTTGACACTACAAGGACTATGATGATTGAAGCAGATGTACCACAAATATATTAGAGATAATAAGTTAGCAATACATTTTATACATTGAACCTAGTTCAAATCAAGCATGATATTGGTAAGACCCCTTATTAACTTTGGCATGGTCATGTTCCCACAATGAAATGTTATACATTAAGAAGCACACACACAACTGAGAGGGGGCTAAATATTTTATGTCAAAATATCAATAAAATTTCATCAATTTACAAAATTTAAATCTTTGATTTGAATGATAAAAATAAAAGAAATATCTCAACACAATAAGCAACACATAACACCAATATGTTAGAAACACTGAGAGGGGGGGGGGGGGGGAATCAGTGTTTGTNTGTTAGAAACACTGAGAGGGGGGGGGGGGGTGAATCAGTGTTTGTCTATTTATTATATTTCAGCAATTTAAACATAAATAAAACATACATCCAATGAAGCTCAATACAAGAAAACATAACACATGATATGATTACGGGGAAACCTTGATCAGAGGAAAACCCTGGTGGGAATTAGTACCCACAAATATTGTACTAGTATAATGAACCTGTTAAAGTTCCTTTTCCCTGTTAGAAGCAATATTTACAATCCAAGTAAAATGACCCTATTAGGAGTCTATTACAAAACCATATTAAAGGTATATGGCTCACTACCCAATAAGATTAAGGCTACAACCTTCTGATAGTTGATATACTCTATATCAAAAGTGAACTGTTGTGATGACACTGTTGTCTGATCAATTCCATGTATGTGTTGATGCTCTTACTCTCTTAAAGAGCTTTATCTCATACTTACTTCATCATACTGCTCTTCTATATCTTTCTCATGCATATTATTTGACACTTGTAACATAACTTTACATTACATACTTATATGTTCATACCCAAAAATAAGTGACTCAAAAAAAGACTATAGTCGGCCCTAAAAACATAATACACAATGCTTTTGAGCAAGTCAGCTTAAGCATGTTTAAAACAATAATAAAGACATTATTAAAAACATATAATCAAAGGCGCTTGGCCATTACACAACAAAATAATTCATGCTGATCAAAACACTAGTCGGCTATCATGTTCTGTCTTTTGGACTGCTAGTGTACTGATCTATCTGTAACTTCTCCGTACTATCACGTCATACCATGCGTGTCTGGACTTAGTATTTGGATATCATATAAAACATATATCTAAACACACATACTCTGATTTAGTCTCTTACACGTGCACTGATGTGTTGATCGCTGTATAACTCTATCTGTCCTATTTTCCATACTTAGTCATTTTGTCTTCTAATTTATCATTGACAGAAACTTAATATGACTTTGTTGCCATGATGACAACAAAAAATAATTCATGCATCCTCAAGAAGTCAACTTGCCAAAAATTTCCCCCTTTTTCATTAATGACAACAAAGGAATGTGGCCAAGTTTCTCAAAATGACTTAACACACAAAATAACTATATATCATTGCATCTCTTAACACACACACACACACACACACACACACACACACACACACACACACACACACACACATATATATTGCTCCCCATATA
>MU224373.1:168360-184532 GCA_018584345.1 Thuja plicata
GAGTAACAATAACCATTGAAAGGTCTTACCTCTTTACAATCTCTTGCCAAATGACCATGTTTATTACATGCATAACAAGTTCTGTTAACTTGCTTGATTTCTCCTTTAGGTGGATCTATTTTAATCTTTACAATATTTTCAACTTTCTTTTCTTCTGAAGATGCTTCATGTGCTTTCTTTATTTCTTCTAATGAATTGATTTCAATTTGTGCTACACTGTATCCAAGACCAATAGTGTCACCTTTTTGCTTTTGTGCATTGAATTGAGATTGAAGTGAATTATAAATTGTGTGGATTTTATCAATCTTATCCTTTGCTTCTGTTAATTCAAATTCCATCTTCTTCTTTATGTTCTCTAATTCCAAGACTTTCATGTTTTCTTGCAAAAGTTCATCTTCTATTTGTTTTCTTTCTTTGATATTTTCTTCAATAGCAATTTGACTGTCAGTTAGCTCTTCATCTAGATTTTCAATTTTATCTTTCAGAGACATGTTATCTTCATTCATATTTCTGACCATTTTCCCTAAATCGCTTGTAGAACAAACTTTCAAATCTTTTCTCAATTTCTTGATAAGCATTTTTGAGCCATCAACTTTCGATCTAAGTTCTTAATTTTATTTTTCAGATCTCTCAAGATCTTCAAGAGCTGCTTCAAGATTCTTTTTCAAATGTTTTTCTTCTACTAAGTCCATGATCTCCTCAATTCGTTAAACTTTCTTTCAGAGGACCAGAGCTCTGATACCAATTGTTAGAAATACTGAGGGGGGGGGGTGAATTAGTTTTTGTCTATTTATTATATTTTAGCAATTTAAACATACATCCAATGATGCTCAATACAAGAACACATAACATGTGATATGATTATGGGGAAACCTTGATCAGAGGAAAACCCCGGTGGTAATTAGTACCCACAAATATTGTACTAGTATAATGAACCTGTTAAATTTCCTTTGCCCTATTAGAAGTAATCTTTACAATCCAAGTACAATGACCCTGTTAGGAGTCTTAGACCCTATTAGGAGTCTATTACAAAACCCTATCAGAGTTATATGTCTCACTTCCTAGGCTCACTTCCCAATAAGATGAAGGCTACAACCTTCTGATAGTTGATATACACTATATCAAAAGTGAACTACTATAATGACACTATTTTTTTATCAGTTTCATGTATGCGCTGATGCTCTTACTCTCTTAAAGATATTTATCTCATACTAACTTCATCATACTGCTCTTCTATATCTTTCTCATGCATATTATTCATCACTTGTAACATAACTTTACATTACATACTTATATGTTCATACCCAAATAGACGCGACTCAAAACAAGACTATAGTCGGCCCTAAAAACATAATACACAACGCTTCTGAGAAAGTCGGCTTAAGCATGTTTACAAAAATACTAAAGACATTATTACAAACCTATAATCAAAGGCACTTAGCCATTACACAACAAAATAATTCACGCTGATCAAAACACTAGTCAGCTTTCATGCTCTGTCTTCTAGACTTCTGGTGTACTGATCTATCTATAACTTCTCCCTACTATCATGCCATACCATGTGTGTCTGGACTTAGTATGTAGATATCACATAGAACATATATCTCAATGTGCATACTCTGATTCAGTCTCTCACGCATGTGTTGATGTGCTGATTGTTGTATAACTCTGTCTATCCTATTTTCCATACTTAGTCATTTTATCTTCTAAGTTGTCTTTGACAGAAAATTAATATGACATTGTTGCCATGATGACAACAAAAAATAATTCATGTAGTCTCAGTAAGTCAACTTTCCAACACAATATTTTTGACATGGAAACCATGTTAGGGGATAAACTGCAATGGGATGGTACCCGCAAGATGAATGCACCGAGTAAAAGTATTGTACCCTATTAGGAGTATTACAAAGGGGAATGCACATGAATTCAAGTACATTGCCTAGATCTCACCACTCAAATACATTAACAACAAGGCTCACTACCTTATAACATCAACCAACCATATATCAAAGAAGACTTACATCTCAAACACACAAACTGAATTTAATAAAATTTGTTATGCAAAAATAGTTCCAATGAAGCGCACATATTGTAAAACTTATAAAATCATATATATCATTTTTCCCATCAGTATAGACACTTTTTACTTAGTACACTCTCACCACTTTAAATAATTACATCTATAAATACAATCCATCAAATCATCTGTAATACATCAACCACATACCTAATTGCTAACAATTAATAAATTGCAATTAATTCCTTAATGTTATCCATTTAATTCTATCCAATACATTGAAATGACCCGTATCAATAACCTAAAACACACTCTAGATCCTAAAATCATGTACTAAACCTTTGCATCATGTTACACATCAGGTCAACTAAGACCAAATGAAGAACATGAACACGTTACATGAGAATTATGCGACCCAATCACTTTGACCAATGAAAAGAAGAAACATGATCAAAACATTATCAAGAAACATGAAGTACCTCACCAACCTTGGCATCAACACAAACTCAAGATCTAAATCCATCTTTGCACTATTCATTAGCAATAATACTTGCAACCTCTATTAATCAAGAAAATTATCTTTCCAATATCCAAATAATGAACCAATCAAGTTGAGGAAACATGCATGTTTGAAACTCATTACCAGGTTAACAACCAACAAATTTTCAACACCGATCCATAATAATCCAAAAAATTAAAATTTGTCACTTCCTGAACAACCCAAGTAACAGTATCTGATAAATAAATCATAACTCTCACAAATCATAGGTCTAAAAAATCACAACTCTAACATCTGTGAACTGACATGCATCAACTACAGACACCTAACAACACAAATGTATGATCACAACTATAGATATTCTATGTAGTATCTATACCAAGCTATTAACCCTCGGTGAACATACCAGGAACATTGTCTTCAATAGTAGAAATATGTTGACATTAATGAAAAAATATTAATGTAAACATATATATTCACAATCTAAATAACATCTCAACAATATTCAACAATTGCCCCATTTTGCATGGATGGAAACATATGATGTGAAAAACTTAATTAATGTACAAAGAAATAATATCAACAACAATTTCCATAATATAACACCTTTTTTATACAATCTCTCCCTCATAGCCTCATACAGAATATGTCAAGCCTCAAAGATTGCTTATTTTTCACATGAATACCTCTCCCCCTTTAACATCAATGGAAAAGGAAGATGTATGCACACTAAGTCATAGAGGCCAAAAATGTGAACAACATATCTCATGAAATATTTATCGTACACTACTCCCCCTAACGAGAAGACACCAAAACATCAATAGAGAAGAATAAAATCTCTACAAACACACAAGACTGATGCATCTCTAGCTCTGATCAGGAGTGATACAGTCTAAGATGGAGAAACCTAAAAGAAATCAGTCCAATCTTTGCAGCCAATACAACACAACCTAAACAATAAGCCAAGATGGATAGAAATAAGAGATCAACCTTCAATTATTATCAAAAAAATCATTTACAACAGATCTACAACATGCAGTCTCACATTCCAAGCATATAGGCCTAATTATGATCAGAAAAACCTTACAAAACCCTATCCAAACTAAATCCAAATAATCTTATGAAATCTCTTTCCCCTTAGGAACAAGTTTGTAAGCTTATAAAAATCAATCACAATGCCAAGTCGACCTAGGAAAGATCACATTTCTAAATAATTGAGAAAATGTATTACAAAAATATATCAGGACCCAAAATCATCAGTTTTAATCTCCAATCTAATAAATAAGAGATGTGATCATATAGTAAAGTAGGCCTTAAATTTATCAACAAGCTGGTACGATGCCGTACGGATATCCCCATCAGAAGATTGTAAAATGATTGGAAAACACAATGACTGACTGGGAAAATGAAGAAAAGGATTGTCTCGCAAAGAATATAAAAAATCTCATATGTGATGAATATAAAAGATGTGAAATCATATGATAAGGTTGAGAATGAAGCCACAAACACACTATAGCAACTAAAACAAAAAAGAACAACCACAGATCAACAACTAAAAGAAACACCAGATTGATCAAATAGGAAAAAAAAAAAAATTTGTTTGATGCAAGATTGCTAAGATCCCAATATGCTCCTGCATCAAAAGCCCAAGGTACTATAAAAGTGATCCTCTCACTTTTCTTTATCCAAAAGAAAACCAAAGTAGTCAACCTTAGCCTAAGAAATCCATGAATAATCTTCACCTAGTATGTTCTTCCATTTGACAAGATGTTCCATATACTTCTTAACTCTTGTACTTTGACCAACTATGTTATCTAAAATATTCTCTATTTGATCCATCTTCTTTTTAGGATAGTATTGTCCAAGATCTGATTGTTCACTGCTACTCCAATCAGATTGATGATACTCATACAAATATGCAACATTGAATACTGGTGATATATCCTTGACCTCTAGTAATTCCACTTCATATGCATTTCCTCGATCAAATTTTCTTAAGATCTTACAAGGACCAAATTTATTCATCCTCAACTTGTTATAAGTTCTAATAGGAAATCTACCCATCTGCAAGTATGTCATAACTTCATCTCCAACCTTAAATTCCTTATGTCTCCTCTTCATGTCTTCTCTCCTTTTATAAACTTGATTCAATATCTCCAAATGATGTCTCATTCCTTCATGAAATGATCTCATAACCTCATATAATTGCTCTCTTCTAGCACTCTTTTTAACATCATGACTGATATCCCTTAATTCTTTGACTCCCTTAGGATTAAAGTAAGTAACCACTTCAAATGGTGTCTTCCATGTACTCTTATTTACTAAATTTTTACAAGAAAAAACTTCTTGTAGAAAAACTAAATCCCAATTTACAGGCTTATCTCCAACTAAACACCTCAACAAGTTCCCTAAAATCTTATTCAAAACCTATGTTTGTCCATTAGTGTGTGGATGAAAAGTATAATTAAACTTTAAATCAGCTTTTAGCTTCTTCCAAAGTGTCCTCCAAAAATAATCAACAAACCTATATCCCTGTCTGAAACAATCCTCTTAGGTAATCCATGTAATCTCATAATCTCCCTCAAAAAAAAATTAGCTACATGCAATAAATCTATAGTCTTCCTACACGGAATAAATTGTGTCATCTTAGAAAATCTAGCTACAACAACAAAAATTGAGTCATAGCCTCTATGTATTCTAGGAAAACCAAGTACAAAATCAATACTTATCTCCTCCCAAGGTCTAATCAGTACTGTCAAAGGTGTATACAACCCCACATTCTAACTAGTACCTTTTGCAACTTGACATACCATACAATTTTTTTCAAAATTCCTCACATCCTTCTGAACTCATGGCCAGAAGTAATTCTCACTTACCAATGCTATTGTATTATCAATGGTAAAATGTCTTGCTAAACATCCATATGTTTTTCCTTAGCTAGATTATCTCTTATAGAACACCTAGGTATACAAAGTTGAATACCTCTAGATAACATTCTATCTTGAATTAAATAATCTAACCACTTAGTTATGTCTACAACAATAGGTTCCTTACAAGTTTTCCAAGGTTCACATAAGTCTTGATCTTCCTCATATAAGACTTTCAATTCATGAAATCCCAATATTGCGATCTTCATTTCAATCAAAAAAGTCCTTCTCCTACTCAAAGCATCATCAAATTTATTTGACACACCACTCTTATGTTTTAACACAAATGTATGTCTTTGCATAAACTCTACCCATCTCATATGTCTTTGATTCAACTTACCTTTTCTACTCAAAGACCTTTGATGATTAGTATATATTAAAAACTCCTTAGGTAACAAATAATGTCTCCATTTCTTCAAATCTTGGATTATAGAATAGAATTCTTGATTGGTGCAGGAGCACCTAGGCAACCTCCCAATATTGTTACAATTTTCTCTTGTACTGACCCTAGCCAAGTTAGTACCTTTTCATTTTGACCTTAGAAGGTCTTGCAAAGTGTGTAACTAGATGGATTAGTAGTTAGTGCTCAATCTAATCTAGGTTTTATTTCTTTCTAGTAGTTAGTGCTTGTTTAGGCATAAGGTGGGAAAATGGGTTCAAAAGTGTCTAAAAGACTTTAAGGCTTGGAAGAGGTTATTATAGAGCCTAAAAGGGTTCTTATATTCATTCTACACCATTCTAGGTCAAATTGAGGCCCACAATCATAACTATGCAAGAAGGTGCAAAAGTTGTCATAAAGTTGCTTAGCAACTTTTAATGTTGCATGACAACAAATGGAAAAAATGGATTCTATTAGGGATTTTTCTTGTATGAATCACATTGCTTGAAATGAATACTTGAACACTATGCCTTCTAATACTGATTCAGAGACAAGAAAATCCTAATTAATAAGGACTGGATAAGGTCCTTCTTCATTTTTGAGCTCCACATATACTCAGGAAGGTTTTACCGCTTTAGATTGTTGTTTACACAGTATTTGTTGATGTGGACACTGATTTTCTATGTATCTTTGTTAAACCAACTTATGAATCACCTTGCAAATAATCAAGCATAACCAAATGCAATATATAACCATACAAACCATAGTTGTAAGCATAACAAGAATCAGTGATACAAGGATTTTCATCCTTCTTCCTTTTATTGTAGGAGGGATAACCTAATGGATTCACTCTTCAAGGAATCAATAATATGGACACTATCCTACTGACATAGGTCCTTAACAAGTTTTGTTTATCTATTCTTAGTAACAAAGTATTATGATTGATTTGGTTTTGATATATTGGAATAACTTAGACAAAGATAGATTATCAGACTGCTTTCTGAACCAGTGCCTATCCTTTGGGCTACAGAGTCAAAATAAGCTAAAATCTCATATAAACAAAACACAGTAAACTACCTTACAGTTCACATATAATTCAGGTAAGTTGCCTTACAAGTTACCCTGTCACCTCAAAACTATTGTATCAAATCCTTAATCAAAGTAGTATGCTCCTTGAAATTACTTACAAAACTTAGTTCTTTCCTTAAAAGAAACTTGCAAGTAATCAAATAGTTACCTTATAACCAGAATGTTTTAGAATACCTTGTAAACTTAGCATAAAAGAGCATACACATAGAAAAAAGAGATAGCAAAGGAGGAGAGTAAAATTGCACCGTATATTATTTATATGATCCAGCTTTCTATACATGAAAGATTACACAACGTCAAAAGATAGACAGAAACCCAGAATATCTGAATTATGTGATATATTATCTTCTTTTCAAAATGTTCCAACATCAAAGACCCTTAACAATTACAAATCTTATGCTATATATAGGTTTTTGACCATCTTGGAATCCCTTAAGGATGCAACAAGCTTCGGATGGTCACTTGAAAACCTAACCCTAAAGTTACAAGAGAGATAAAAGAAAGAGAGAGAAGAAGCGGTGAAAGGACTGAGTCAAAAAGGTATAAACATATACTTCTTGTTCTTCTCCCAATCTGGCGAATGTAATCATATTTGTAGATGGTAGTTGGTAGTATTTATGCTGAGTCCGGATATTTGTTCTCACCTACTCACCTACATTCTCCTTTTGTAATAACTGTCCTTCTTGTCTTTGAACAGTGCAGTGCCAAGTGTTCACCTCACTCATCGTCCAAAATTTCTTCTTCAACTATAGGCTTCTTTTTCTTAGGTGTTGTCATGACTTCCCAAGCCTTTACTTTGTCATCTGATGGCCACTTGAAGTCTTGAGTACTTTGTACCTGTACCTTTTGCCTATCCCATCTTGCATCAGTGATGTTCTTGACATCAAGTAGGAACCTGTTGATATTAGTTTCAGCTTTGAAGGCCACATCCAATAATTTATTGAATCCCTCTACATCAACCTCTATTCCTAAAATAAAAGCCTCTTCACTAGGAATCTTTCTATCAAACTCACTCTTCCAGGCATCTATAGCCTTCACTTGGTCATCATCTCCCTTTAAGGAGGGAACAAAATTATTGAAATCACTTGAAAAGAGACTCAATTAAGCCTCTATCTAGTTCAATTTTCCTTTAAAGAATGAGAGAGCAATGTTAACTCTTTTGATCTCATCTTCAACCTCTATTACTATTGGAGGAAAGTCTGGTCTTATGGCCTGTAAAGATGACAACTTCTCAAACAAATTTACCCTAGCAGACCATTTTGTGAAGGGTTCAAAATGGCAAGGTACCCCATTACCTCAGTATGCAATACTGACAATTTGTTGTATGTATTGACTACAACATCAGCTTTGTCTTTTAGAATCTCAATTCTATGTTGTAGTATGCCTTTCAATTCCCTCAAAGCTATTGCATTTCCTTTTTCTTCATCCACCTTTTTTTCCACAGCCTCTTCTGACTTAGGCTTATCTTCAATCTGCATTGGTGGTGGTTGTGTAGGCACATACACTACCTCAGGCTTTGCCTCCAATTCATCTGTCAATGTCTTTATCAGCTGATCCCTCTGGTATAGTTGTATGTGGCACATGTCTCTGTCCTTAGACAGTGCACTTGTTTCTTCCAACAGAGTAGTATACCTTTCAGACAATTGTTTTGTCTTGTCCTCATTTAATTGAGCCCAATGTGTCATAATTTGGAAAATTTCTAAATCCCCTGTATTTTGTACAAACCACACCATCTGATTCCCCACCATATTCTCTTGAATATTCACTAATTGGGGCTTCTGGTCTTTAGGGCTTAAGCTCCACATTGCAAAGGCCTGAGACTTTGGGTTATACCCAAATCCTTTTATCATTTCTCCTACCTAGACCTCAATAACCATTTTAAGGTCTGGCTTCTTTCTAATTTGAACTATAATGAATGCAGATGCTAAATCCCATCCTTTAGCTAATAATATCCAACTTCCTAGTACCATCTTCCTGGCATCCTCAGGCGAGATATCCTCATTTTTAGGATCATAATTTTGTAAGGTCACCAGGGCTTCATTTGTAATTGTTTCTTTTCCATCCATAGTTAATTGGGACCTTACTTGCTCTGTTTTGTTCCACCTGAGGAAGTCTTTAAAGTCCTGTGTTTTTACAAAGCTATCATCATCTAGGAATTTTTGCTGATGAAGAAATCTTTCATCAACATAGGCCCTAAGTGGTACCTCAACTTCATCTTCTAGGTCAGGAAGTTGCTTCTTGCCTTCCCTGATTTCTTTTCTTAGGTTATGATCATATAACCTGGTGCCAGGTACTAAGGCCTTAGCCTTATCCTTTTTCTTACTTTGTCCTTCTACTGAAGGCTGTCCTAATTCCAACTTCTACCTCTTTGCAGCAGGTTCTTCCACATCATCTGGTTGTGTAGCAACTGTTAGATCTATAATATGTCCTTCTGCTCCCTACAACTGTGGGATCTTAGCCATTTCTTACTCTGAGGCTTGTTGTGGTGGAGGATTCATAGGAGGACGTGCATAATCACTGTCATCACCACTCTCTTCTTCTGATTCTGAGTGTTCAGGTGACTGAGCACCTTTTTTATCCATGACTGTATCCAATTTCTCTACAAGCACATATTAGTTGTCTATCATGGCCTTAATCCTATCAAAATATGGGAGATCAGGGTAAAAACCCCCAAAAGACAACCCATTTCTTTTTATTTGTGTCTGCAACTTTAGCAACTCCTGGATTCTCAGCCTTCTCATATGAATGTCATCTTCATCCAAGAGGTTCCTTATTGAATATTCTTCTATGCACTCACAATGAACATTGGTATTAGGGATAGTAGGAGTATACAACTTCCTAACCCCTGCCATGAAGCCTTCTGGGTCAATGTGCCTATAAGGGGCTGCCCACATTCTGTACTTCTCCAACCACTGACCCACTTCATCTATGGCATTCTTACTAATTGTAAAATTTAAAATCTTAAATTGTCTAGGTGATATAGTCCCCTTTTTTTGTGGTGCAAACTGCTCATTATCTGTTAGCATCAGCTGCCAAATGAATTCCATAGCAGCTACTCGCATAGGCACATGATATGGTAAAAAATGGGGTGGATGAATACACCCATATACTCTGATAATGGTGAAATTCTCCTCCAAGAAGAAATCACCCCAGTTATGATTTCCAGACCAGTTTTCTTTATAATTACAGGGCCTGAGCAGTTGTATGATCTTCAATGGGACTCTAGTCTCGCTTGTCCCCAAACTCTGCACAATTGGATACACAATCCAATTTTGGAAGGCACAGTAGTCACACTCCCTGGAAGTATAATTCCAAACCCTAACCCAAAATTAGATAGGATTTGGTTCTATCTGATAGACTCTCTGAGGAGACAATTTATGCACATCCATGATTACAAAATTGAAATATAAGAGAAGGTGCATTAGGACTGAGTAATGCAAAAATTTAGGCTCCTTCTCCTTGGGGTTTTTTAATCTTTTTTGGGTTGCAACAAAACCCTCATGCATTTTGTCAATTATATGTTGTATGTAATCATAGCTAGTGCTTAAATGCACCTCTTGTAGGTCTAGTACCATCATTAAGATGCCATAACTGATTCTCTCTGCATCTCCATCTATCCCTAGCACTCTACATAGGGCATAAGTGTTATACTTAATGTAGAAGTGTAGGTCCTTGTAATTATATGGATAGGGCTCAACCATAGGACCTAAGTAATTTTTTATTTCTTTTAACATATGCTTCTGCAGTACACCTTTTGCAATACCAGGCTTAGAACTATATCTCTTCTCCTACTTTGTCATGTCAATTTTGGTAGACATGGTGTTGAATAAGCCAAAGGCTTGCATGAATGAGTTCCTATTTAAAATTAGCAGGGCAGTACCATCATCCCTTTTGATGGTCTTTGTCAGGGCATCATAGTGATTTGCTAGGTCTAGAAATAGGTCTACATCTAAGAAAACATCAGGAGCAAGCAACCTAGCAAGACCACATGTCCAAGGGTTTGAAACTGGGATGGGCTTATCAGAATTTTTATAAAAGTAATTAAAAAGAGAGAAACCTGTTGTGCCCGGGGTCACAGCATCTTGAATGTTCTTGTACTCATCTAGGAGGACACTAGCATCGGCCTTCTTATTCTGCATTGAACCTGGCAGGAGATGAAGAAACTCATTAGAGAAACTTGCTTTTCCTTTCTGTTCCTCTCCACTCCCTCCACTTGTTGAAGTGACACTCACAGCTCTGCTCATCCTTGCAACACACTGAATCTCTTTCTTTCTTACCAATATTGAAACAAATCTATCTCAAATATCAGTTGTTTGTTCTGTGCACAATCTTCTGCAATTTAAAACTCTCTGATCAACTTTGGATACACTGCAAACTATGCAAAATATCTCTCTTTCTGAAAACTAGAAACTTGGATTTGAAAAATGAAAGCACGGTGAATGAGAATGAATGCACTATCAACTCTGTATAGCCATCATTTAAAGTACACAGCTCATAATTTGGAAACATCAGTTCTTCCATTAATTCGCCATGCTGTGAACTTGAAAAACCTAGCCGTAGTTGCTAAAGTTGACAGGAAATCAAATTTTTAAAAATGAATCCTCAGAGCAATCATATAACATTTAAGAGAGCTGACATGTCACATTCTAATTCATTGTCTATCTCACATCTCAGCTACTCTTTTTGCACAGTAATCAAAATATGAGCCTGTGATTGGTTGCCGAGAGATTTACTCTGTCACATCAAAAAACTGCCACCATTTTTTAGATTTTGTAATCAAGCGACTGCGTGACTGCATTAAGTCTCTTTGTCATGGGCCTCTGTTATTAACCATGGTTCAATCTCAAGACTTGGTGATAATGTGCTTTCTTAACTTTGGTTGACCCAAGTGATCATCTGGCGATCACGCGACATAACTTAAATCATAGTCGCACACAGTTAACCTTAACTCACCATTCTTTCTGAGACTTCATGACTAACCGTTACCATTAACCTTCTCAGTTATCTCCTTGTCGCTGAGTGTTTAATTTTTGTTTCAAGACTTCGCAACAATGCCTAGTCACCCAGTCGGGAGATATAAGCCCTGAGCATTCAACTTTACCTTAACATGTTATAAGTACCCCCTTTTCACTTCTGATGACTTCGCGACATACCCTAATCACCAAGTCGAGAGGTCTTTTCCCCTGGGGAACTCTTCTTCTTAGACTTTGCGACCATCGTTGGATCTTCTGATTCTTTCATCTAACGGCTGTCGCTTAATCGCTCAATATTTCTACATACCCTTAAATAATTTCTAGACACCGCGACTGGAGGGAAAGTACCTTAGTCTCAAAGTTGCTGAATCCACTTTTTCTTTCTGGCGGCCATGCGATAACCTTCTTTCAATAGCCACCCGCCTTGTGACACATGTCACTCAATCATTGGTTTACTTTCTGCATAATGGAGAACTGAGACATTATCCTGTTCTGGCGACATCCAGACTAAGCAATACTGCAAACTTCAAACGGTTAGTCGCGTAGTCTGAATAAAAATCTCTTAACTGCCATTCTATTCTGAGACCATGCGACTAAAGGCCTAACTTAACTGTTAACTTTGGCTTGATTTGGTGATAACGCGACATGAAGTAATCGCAAAGTCTGTAAAAATTTTTATAACTGTTTAATTTCTCCCACGATCACCTGACTAATAGTGGGTCCCATCTTTATAAAGCTTTATAACATGGATATTTTGCGACTACCCAACTGAAAGAAATCGCTGAGTCTCGTAACACTGAAGGAATATTCTGATTTTAAATTAGACTACGCGACACAAGGAAAAAGCAAAGTCGGGAAGACAAATGGAATATTCACTCAGGGTAACGCGACGAGGCAACTTGAATTAAAACACATCCCTTAAGTGAATGAAAAAGTAAAGCTGAAACATAAGACATGACTTAGGGTTTAATTTCATCGTTTAATCACTTGGAAGACTAAGGGTTTTCAGGGTTTTTGCAATTTGAGCAAAGTTTAGATTTGAAAACCTGAAAACATGGCATGGGTAAGGGCATAATGAACAAGAAACAACTAAATTTGAGCACCTCAGAACTCAGAGAGCAGGACAAGGAACCAGGAGAACTAGAAAAAATAGGAAATACAACCAACAGTGGCTCTGATGCGGATTGGCTAAACATAGTTTAGGACAAAGAACCACAGAATCTTTGGTTGCAGACCACCTTCAACAGAGAAAAACCTTAAAGTAGAAAGGGAAATATGTACAGAACTTACAAACAAGGGACAAGGAAAGGAGAATATAATACATACTTACTTGTGCATCTTGAACCTTTACTCAAAGAAGGGCTTCAAAAACTGCCCATGCACAGGCAACTCAAAGAGATCTCCTTTCATATTCTTCAATAAGTATGAGTCTTTGCCAAATTTTTCTACAATAATGAATGGTCCTAGTCATAAAGACTCAAACTTCTTATGCTTGCCTTTAGCCACTGCCCTTGCATTCCATTGGAGAACTAAATCATCAATTTGGAACTTTCTCTCAGTAGCCCTCCTGTCAAATAGATATTTCATTTGTTGTTGCAGCTTCACATTTTCTATCTGACTATTTCTCCTTATTTCATCTAATTCATTCGGCTGCATCATTCTATTTTGCATATTGTCAGAGACATCTAAATGTTCCTCTTGTATGTATTGGCAAATGGGAAATAAATTGTTAATAGGCAACCTCGCTTGTAAACCATACACCAACTCAAAAGGTGATTGACCAGTTGCCTTCTTAAGTGTTATCCTATCAGCCCAAAGAGCTAATCTCAGTTTTGTGTGCCATGTCCTCTTGTTTTGTTCCAGAGTTCTCTTCAATATCTTAAATATGCTTTTATTGCTAGACTCATCTTGTCCATTGGCCTGTGGATGATATGGGGATGAATATGATATTGTAATCCCATACTGCTCACAGAAACTTGTCATTTATTCTGATCTGAAACTCATAGCACTGTCCATTATTAATTTATTGGGCACACCAAATCTGGTCAAAATGTTTTCTAGCAAAAATTCAGTAACCACCTTACTAGTTGCTTTCCTTGTGGGGATAGCCTCAATCCATTTAGTAAAGTAATCTATAGAAACTAAAATCCAACTGTGCCTTGCACTAGACCTTTCTTGAAATTCATCAATAAAATCAATGCCCCATATAGCAAAAGGAGCCTCAGTGCTCACTGGGTTAAGCAATAGAGCACCTACAAATTTCAACTTATTGGAGTACCTCTGACATGGTTCACATTTCCTAACATGTGTATAGGTATCTTTGAACAAAGTAGGCCAATAATATCCTGCCCTTAAAATCTTATGGGCAATGGTCTTAGCAGAAAAATGACCTCCACATTGTCCTTCATGCATCTCAATTAGGACTTTCTCAGCTTGATATTTGTCCAGACATAGAAATAGTACACCATTCTTATCTTTTCAAAATAGCTCTCCTTGAATCAAAACATACCTTTGAGCTTGCAATCTCAAACTTCTCTTTTGATTATCAGACAGATAATCAGGACATTTAGCATTTTTGAGGAAGAAGACAATATCAGTGTAATATGGTTGCCTCTCTATACTGGTAATGGCTTGGCCATTTTCTTCTATTTGATTTGATTGCACTAAATCCAGGTTCTCCTCTGTCATAATTTTGGCCAAACCTTGACCTCTTACCAATTTGGTGATATTGATTTCCAGATTGAACTCTTGAATTCTTGTAATCCATTTGCATCTCTTACCAGTGACCTCTGACTAGGTGAGAATATCTTTCACTGCTGAATGTGGAACATAGGCCTGCACCTTGGCACACACCAAGTAGGGCCTAAAAGACTTCACAGCCTTTACCAATGCATAGGCTTGTTTTTCCATTATTTCATAGTTAAGTTTTGCAGCCTGCAAGGATTTACTATAAAAGGCTATGGGGTGTTCAAATCCTTGCTCATCTTTCTGAAACAAAATTGCAGCAATTGTTTGAAATGATGCAAATAAAAACAAGGAAAAAGGCTTAGTGTAATCTGGAGATTTCAACACTGGAGTTTCCTGCACTGCCTTCTTTATCCTTTCAAAAGCTTGCTGAGCCTCATCATTCCAAACAAACTTAGTATCCCTTTTTAACAACTTTACAATGGGCTTGACAATTTCAACAAAATTGGCTACAAATCTCCTGACAAAATTAATCTTTCCTAAGAAAGATTGTACACCTTTTAAGTTTCTTGGAGCAACTACTTTTTGAATTGCCTCTACCCTTTCAGGGTCTATTCTTACCCCTTCTCTGGACACTATATGCCCAAGCAATTTTCCCTCCTTAACTGGAAAGTGACATTTCTTGGGGTTTAATGAAACACCATATTCTAATGCTCTATTAAAAATCTTACCCAAATGATCACAATGATCATTTTCCCTTTTAGAATATGCAGTTAAGTCATCTTGGTAAACAACCATGAATAAATCAATAAACTCCTTGAAAGCAACATCCATGGCTCTCTGAAAAGTAGCACCTGCATTTATCAGACCAAAAGGCATTCTGATATAAACATATGTTCCCCAAGGAGTAGTAAATGCAGTCTTATATTGCTCTGACTCTTTGACTAGAACCTGGTTGTATTCTGAAAAACCATCCATTATTGACAGTAATTCACAACCAGTCACCTTATGCAACATTGCTTCCATATTAGGCAGTGAATAATTATCTTTCAAAGAAGCAATATTGAGATTTCTGAAATAAACACACAATCTGATGTCACCATTTTTCTTTCTAATTGGCACTAGATTTGATACCCATGTTGAATGTCTAATAGGCTGGATTATCCCAGTATCTTTGAGTTTCATTCATTCCTGCTGCATTTTGGGGGCCAACAAGGGGTTAATGGGCCTTTGTTTCTGTCTAAATGGCTTGACATCTGATTTCAGAGGAATTTCATGTTTAAAAAGGTCCTCTCTATATGCCTTCAAGTCCTCATATGACCAAGTAAAAACATGCTTGTATTTTCTCATTAACTTGATCAAGTTTATCCTTACATGAGAGTCCAGACCTTTTCCTATATAAACTATTTGAGGACTGTTTTGTGATCCTAAATTGATTTCTTCCAAATCCTCAATGTTCGCATTGCTTATCTTTGTTGAATCATTTTGTTTACTTACAAACAATGCTTCAAGTTCAACCAAACCCCTAGGAATCTGATTAGAACTCAATTGAACAACTTCATTTCCAAAGATGTAATCCTTTCCATCATCTGATTCTAATAAG
>MU224373.1:199027-220816 GCA_018584345.1 Thuja plicata
TTTTCATAATCTCATATAGCTTAATTTCAATTTGCAAAGTAGAATAGCTTCAATTTCTAGATTAAATTGCATTGAAATCATGTAGCATTCATGTTTAGGTGATCATTCATGTTTCAATTTCTAGCATGATCTTTGCATTGCATAGCATTTATCATGGTTAAAAATCCTTCGTTCTTAGATGGTCCATAGTTGTGAGGCCCTTGTCCTGAGAAAAAATTTCAAAACTCCATCTAGATAGAAGGCAACAGGTCGAATCACGCAGACAGGCAGGATGAATAACTCATATTCAGTCTTGGCTGTACCTGGTGAAGAAGGACTATGTTGAAGTGTGTGGTTGATTTAGAAGGCCAAAATTAACTCATACAATTAGTTGTTTGTTCTATGCACAATCTTCTGCAATTTAGAACTCTCTGATCAACTTTTGATACACTGTAAACTGTGCAAAATATCTCTCTTTCTGAAAACTAGCAACTTGGCTCTGAAAACTGAAAGCACGGTGAATGAGAATGAATGCACTATCAACTCCTTATAGCCATCATTCAGAGTACACAGCTCATAATTTGGAAACATTAGTTCTGCCATTAAGTCGCCATGCTATGAACTTGAAAAACCTAGCCGTAGTTGCTAAAGTTGATAGGAAATCAAATTTTCAAAAATGAATCCTCAGAGCAATCATATAATGTTTAAGAGAGCTGACATGTCACATTCTAATTCATTGTCTGTCTCACATCTCAGCTACTCTTTTTTCACAGTAATAAAAATACGAGCCTGTGATTGGTTGCCAAGAGATTTACTCTGTCACATCACAAAAATGCCGCCATTTTTTAGATTTTGTAATCAAGCAATTGTGCGGCTGCATTAAGTCTCTTTGTTTCGGGCCTCTATTATTAACCATGGTTCCATCTCAAGACTTGGTGACAATGTGCTTTCTTAACTTTGGCTGACCCAAGTGATCATTTGGCAATCACACAACATGACTAAAATCATAGTCACACACAGTTAACCTTAACTCACCATTCTTTCTGAGACTTCGTGACTAACCGTTACCATTAACCTTCTCAGTTATCTCCTTGTCACTAAGTGTTTAATTTCTGTTTCAAGACTTCGCGACAATGCCTAGTTGCCCAGTCGGGAGATATAAGCCCTAAGCATTCAAATTTACCTTAACATATTATAAGCACCCCCTTTTCACTTCTGACGACTTCACGACATACCCTAATCGCCAAGTCGGGAGGTCTTTTCCCCTAGGGCACTCTTCTTCTCAGACTTTGCGACCATCATTGGATCTTCTGATTCTTTCATCTGACGGCTGTCGCTTAATCACTCAATATTTCTACATACCCTTAAATCATTCCCAGACACCATGACTAAAGGGAAAGTACCTTAGTCTCAAAGTTGCTGAATCCACTTTTTCTTTCTGGCGGCCATGCAATAACCTTCTTTCAACAGCCACCCACCTTGTGACACATGTCACTCAATCATTGGTTTACTTTCTGCATACTGGAGAACTGAGACATTATCCTGTTCTGGCAACATCCCGACTAAGCAATACTGTAAACTTCAAATGGTTAGTCACGTAGTCTGAATGAAAATCTCTTAACCGCCATTCTATTCTGAGACCACGCGACTAAAGGCCTAACTTAACTATTAAATTTGGCTTGATTTGGCGATAACGTGATACGAAGTAATCGCAAAGTCTGAGAACATTTTCATAACTATTTAATTTCTCCCGTGATCACCCGACTAATAGTGGGTCCCATCTTTACAAAGCTTTATAACATGGATATTTTGCGACTACCCGACTGAAAGAAATCACTGAGTCTCATAACACTGAAGCAATATTGTGATTTTAAATGAGACTATGCAACACAAGGAAAAAGCAAAGTCGGGAAGACAAATGGAATATTCGCTCGGGGTAACGCGACGAGGCGACTTGAATTAAAACACATGCCTTAAGTGAATGAAAAAGTAACACTGAAACATAAGATATGACTTAGGGTTTAATTTCATCATTTAATCACTTGGAAGACTAAGGGTTTTCAGGGTTTTTGCAATTTGAGCAAGGTTTAGATTTGAAAACCTGAAAACATGGCATGGGTAAGGGCATAATGAACAAGAAACAACTGAATTTGAGCACCTCAGAACTCAGAGAGCAGGACAAGGAACCAGGAGAACTAGCAAAAATAGGAAATACAACCAACAGATTCCCTTCGAGAAAAAAATATGGGTATTTTTCATAATGGCCAATAATGATGGGAATGACATTTTAAGGAAAGGAAGATCTCATTTCCTGAGGCATAGTGGGAGAAAGTGTAATTTTTGAAGTGAATAAAAGCTTTGTGTTCTAGCTTTGTGTTCTAGTTTTATGTAACCATCGACTTGTTTTGAGTGAGTAAGTGTTTTAATGGATTGAACAGCTTGTTCTAGTTTTTGATCCATGTTGTGAAGATAATTCTAAGTTTTTTTCATTCAATGGAAAAAAATTTGAGTAGAGTAGATAGGTTTTGTAAATTATTTTGAAACTAGTATAGTTGTTGTAGGAAACAAAGTGGTTTTTGGTTTCATGGCTTCCCCATATAATATGACAGTGGAAATCACCATGGCCTAGATAAATCTTGTAGGGGAGCCTATTTATAGTGTAAATACAAAAGTAGGAGGTTGGGAGAGCCAGTTTGCTAATTTTAAAGTCATGGCCTAGGCGAGCAATGAGTGTCCCGTTAGGTGTATGACACGGAGAAATTTGAGTGCATGTGCAAGGGAGTGTTTGAGAGATTAAAACCAAGTGTGGTTTCAGAAGCCTTAAGGTCCTATAGATCCCTTATAGAGAGATTAGGTATTTCCCAATCCATCTAGATAGGTTTCTAGGTAGAAATCAGTGGACTGCATATTATGAACCAAATTAGCCCTATTTGCCCTATATTATAGATACTACTGTATGGATGACCTAGTAGCCTAAGACCTCAAAAATGTTCAAGGTCTTGGAAAATTGTATCTAAGTCTCAAGTTAGTTGTTAGGGTTATTTGGAAGTTTGAAGAAAGAATCTAGGAAAACCCTTTGAATAGGGCTAATTTTGAAATTAGGCCTAATAGGACCAAAAGAAGAGTTGATCGTGGACTTGAATGATTGGAGTTTGAACACCCATTCCAATGTAGTTGGAAAGATGTCAAAGGGATTTTTTTATGGTGGACATAACCCTTGTAGAACTGGTAAATTTATTATGAATATTTTGTACTTGGAATCATCCAAGTAAGAGTGAAGTTTAGAAGTAATTTTCTTGATTGGAAATAATTCAAGGTTAAGAATAAGGAGACTAACTCTTGGATTTGAGTTAGGATAGTATTAGACTTGGAGAATTAAGACTATTGGGGTCCTATAAGAGAGATTAGGATCCTAAGAAGACTAGGACAAGTAGATTCCTAAGTATAGTGTTTGCGAGAACACCTTGGAGCACTTCCAACAGATTGGTATCAGAGCCTGTTTGATCAGGCTTGTGGTGAATGTTCCAACCAACAGAGTGAGTAGGAGAGTCTACAATGGTGACCAATGAAGAGTTGGCAAAGAAGGTAGATGAGAAAGAAGAAGAGAATAGATTTATTAGAGATAGATTGGATCAATTAGATCAAAAGGTAGATGAAGTGGATGTGAAGACAGAAGAAGTAAAGGATAAGGTTGAACGGAAATGCAAGGAGATTGCCATAGATGATGAAGTACCCAAAGCTGACCATTTCCTTACTTAGGAACCATTCTTGAAAGCATTAAAGGCTATGTGTGGTAAATCACTATAAGTATTTCCTATCTTTAGTGGAAAGATGGAACCAGAGGTAGTCCTAGATTGGATAGAAGGACTAGAAAATCACTTTGACTGTGATGGCATAATTGAGGCTCATTAGGTGAAAGTTTGTAAAGCCAGACTAAGAGGGCCTACACTAACTTGGTGGAAGTTTATCCAAGATGAGAGAGAAAAGGAAGGAAATAATCCCACTTATACATGGAAGGCTATGGTTACAAAGGTCAGAGATGCTTATGTCACAAAGGATTATGAAATCCAACTACATAAAAGAAGACAAAGTCTAAGGCAGAAAGACTTGGATCTAAACTCTTACACTAAAGAGTTTCAAAGGCTTTACATGAGGTCTAGAGTTGTAGAAGATGAGAAAGTGAAGGTATATAGATACCTTAATGGTCTCAAAGGGCCCATACAAGATAAAATGAGTATCTTAACTCCTGATACTATTCAAAAGTGCCACCAAATTGCAATCAAATTAGAAGAGAAGCTAAGAAAGAAATAAGATTTAAGAACCACCAGAGGTAGAGGTAAGGGAAGAGAAAATAAAGGACAGAGAGGTGGATATGGGGGAAGGATTTCTGAACCAAAGACTCGATGAGAGACCAATCATACTATTGACGGGGTTTTGCTGACCGGGTCCGCCAACAGTCATAAGTTGTCACCGGGTTCTGGGGAAATCGGCCAACTTCGCCTCCAAAGGTTGTCTAGGGGAAATAAATCCTATGGACCTTCAAGAACCTAGGTGTCAGGTCACGATGGTGCAAGGATCGATTGGGAGAGGTGACTGTTTTGGAGGGGGATAGCTAGTTTCTTCAACTCATATTCTTTGGAGATTCGATTAAAGTAGGGTTTTCCCAAGCGTTCTATACTTAGCAAATAAAACGAAAAAGATCCTGCAGGGTTAGAAATATTTCATCTAACTACAGTCATGCTAAAATGTCTGAAACATCAATAATACTCTGGTAAACTATACTAAATACTGAAGAAACACATAACCATCAGCTAGCACTTTATCAGTAGCAAGAATAAAGAGGTCGTTAATCTACTTTAACATACCAGAGTAAAAGACATAAAGAACATTAAAACATGAAATACCATTAAATCAAAAGCAGGAATGCCAACAATGTTATTTCCAAGAATTATTCCTTCTTCATTAATATTCAGTCCAGCAAGCACTGGTGCATGATACAATGGTGGCTCCAGGGGAGCATCTAACTATCAAGAACAGAAAAAATGGAGCATTGAGCTCTGCAACTTAAAAAGGGAAATCACTTGGCTATTTCTATGGACAAAAAAATCATCAATTTGGCCAACCCTTGGAAATGGGCCAATTTTCCTATTTATACAACTCTTCTAACCCTAACCCTATTTTACACATTTCAATAAAATACAATATCCGGGGGCCGGTACTACCTGCGCCACCTTACAAAAGACCTAGAGAAGGAATAGGTCTGTCATGTCAGAAGAATAAGCTAAGAATATACATCAGAAGAATCAGTCTTGAGAAGAGAGCCAGAAAGGAGAAAGAAGGAGGTAGGCCCCTCGAGGATCGAGGCTACATGCCTCATAAATGATAAATGCGGTGCCCTGTCTCCAATGTGCCAGATGTACTTTTGAGCGGCACCTCGAGAAGACCACCCTGTCAGAAGACCAATTTCCAAGCCGACACCTCTTGATGTGGCCAACTACCTTCTAACACTCTTTTATTAACCACTTCTGAAAGTGACCGGTCGGCCTCGGGGACCGGGACATGGATCACTTTGAAGAATACAAAATTGTTGGATCCAGAACTCCGGGATCCAGGAACTTACATCCCCAAAAGAATAAAGAATACTCAATGATAAAGAATGCTCAACACTGGAGTTCTCCCCGGCCCTCAAAGAAAGCTCAAGGTTGCTTATTATCGCTAAAGGCCTGAGGAAGCGAAAAATGCCATCCTCATCTATACTCTTCAGGCTAGCCCGTCTGTGCCTGGCCACTTCAACTTGTTCCCCCAAGTCTGGAACATTTCCTTTGAACTCATCTACCATCTTTGCGGCATCATGACCCTTGAGTACCATTTTGGTTAGTTTTGTCATCCGGGCCCCATCCATTCCTTCTGGAGATAAATACTGGGATTTCATTATTTCATCAAAACTCCCCAAAACTGAATCTTTAGGGGTATAAGTATCTGTACTAAGGGGATCAGCCCCAGAAGCCTTTATCACAAAAGACTTGTATAAATTAGAAGAATACTTTATAGCATTTAGCTTCTCTTGCAAGGACTCTACCAGTTGCTTGGTTACCTCCAATGTGAGGTCAAGTCTGGAGTGCTGAGTTCTTACAAAGTCAAATGATTCCTCACCCAGAATTCCAGATTCAAAAATTATGTCTTTTCCCAAGGTGAGGAGCTCTTCGAGCTCTGCCTTCCACGCTTGGTAATTTTCAGCATCACTCTCCCATTGTTCAATGAGTGCTTCCGCCTGATGAATAATTTTCCGAGCTATGTATAAGTCTGGGAGAGTGGACGCTAGGAAATGTCGGGTGTTTCCTATCTGTTGGGCGACCCATTCATCCACTACTCGGGCCTTCTTTTTCATTACTCGCAGGGAGTCTATGTCACTCTACGGCAATTCTTCAATTGTGGAGGTCTCTAGAGGGGTGGCATTTATGGGTCTGGCCAGCTCGGTAAGCAATCCCATAAGATTTGCATTCTTCTCTTTCTTAGCCTTGAGCCTTTGGGCCTCCTTTTCGTATCAGGCTTCAACTGCCCTTGCTTCCTCCTTAAGCAAGTCCACCTCACCCTACTTCCCTCTCTTGCCCAGGGATACCTCTGCAACATCGTAATCTGTGGGGTCTGTAGTTGCTTCATCGGCGCCTAGGGGAGGTGTTGCTACAACAGCAACTATTTCTCCGTCCGGCCCAGTTCGAAGAGTGTGAACTGTCTGGGCTTTCTTTGTTTTTGGTGGGGCCTTTACTTGGGCCATCATCTCGGCCAGGGAGAGGGGAATCACCGGAGAAGACTGAGCCTTTCTCCTTTTGCTTTCTATTAGCCACTAGGGTGGGAGAGGTGGCCTTCCTGCTAGAACTTGTTCTGGTAATTCTTTCCCATTACCCGGTGGCTGTTGCTCCTGAGTGTCATGGACCTCATCCGTCCTCCCTGCCTCAACTTCTTCTACAACAATATTTTCTTTGTCGACCTCCATCTCCTTAGCCTTGTCCTGTATGTCTATTACTGGGTCTGGACCTTGGTAGGCTTCTTCAGGGATTTCCTCTTCAAGCTACTTCTCTTCTTCTTCTTCTTCTGGAATTTCTTCTTCTGTAGGAAGTAGGGGAGGTATCGGGCCAAGATTTAGAGTTTGGGCTGCTGTGATAGCCTGCGTGAAGGTTTCCCCCGAGAGTGGCCCTGGGAACGTGGCGGTTGAGTTTACGGTTACTCCTGGAGGTCCGATTCCCCAAGCAGATGTCGTTTGTTCACCTAGCTTTAGTTGGTCCACTCCCGGACCTTGCATCTCTTGAGCCCTGGAGATAATTTCTAGTTCTGGCTTGTTTTCTTCTATCTCCTACTCTTGCTCTTATGCAGGTTCCTGTTCCGGGTCCTCTTGGTCTGCAGCCCCTTATTCTTTCTCTGGGACATCTGTCCCTGCTTGTGTATTGTCCCCTCACAAATTCCCGAACTGATCGGTTGAAAACACATCATCAAATTCCTCTTGTAGAGGGGGACTGCCTGGGATCTCGGCAGGCTCTGCTTCTTTCTCCGGTTCCAGGGAACTAGAAGAAAGGATCTCTATTTCCCGGGGGAGGGATGTCTCCGGCACTAGTACTGGCTCTGCCTTGACCTGTTTAATGCATTTCCTCTTCCTCTGGGTGACCAAAGGTGGCCCCACATTGGCTATAGCTGCTGCCTCCATGGGGTCCACTCCCGTTGCCTTGACCATTAAGGCTGCCAGCGACGGGGAGGATGGAGGATAAATTGGTCTGGCCATGAGTGGGGGAGTGGCCAGCCTTTTTATTAACTGCTCCCTCATTTGCTGGGAGGCTGCCATAGATTGTTTGATCTATTCTTGTATCGGGACTTCTTGCACGGAGGGTGTTGTAGCTATTCCCTTTCCTTTGTCTGCGCCTTGTGAAGAAGTCCCGGCCCCCGGGGTTAATCTTGGTACCAGCGGTGGTGCTAATTTTGGTGCTAGTCGGGGAGCCTGACGCATCCTCTCGGGGCATACCTTCTTGAAATAGGCATGACTTCTCTCGACCACTTCCCGAGTGAAGTCCTCAATCATGGGCCCCTCCTGGGTGGCCCAATCCATTACTGGCAGTGGAATTTTATCAATCCCCTTTTCTTTGTACTGGGGATCTATGGTGGAGGCGGTGTTAGAGAAGCCCAGAGGGAATCTCAGGAGCTTCAGTTCTTGCATCTATCCAGCTGTCATTCTATCATAGTGCCTACTCCAGACATCCACATCATCCTGGCAATCAGCCTAGAAGTCTTCCATCTATATATGATGGGGCTCTAAAGCCCGGGGCATTGCTGTTGCAATTCGGCCATGCGGATCAAAATTTCTCCGTGCCAGATAAAATTTTTTCAAGTTGTAACTCTTCAGCTCATTGTCTTCCTCCTTCACGGTGGCCATACTATAGGTGTAGTTCCCACAGGTGATTGGGAATGAGACGTTGGGGACCTTCTTGAGGGAAAAGAAGGTGTGCAATTCCATCATTTGCTGACAATATTCCAGTAGCATGATCTTGTCCCCACAATGCTTGGGCAACAAGTAAGGATTCTCGAAGAAGCGACTGACCCTAATGTATGTATGCTGCTAGAATTGGATATAGTAGTGCCCATAACTACTAACTAAATTCATCACCTCAGTAGATAGGTGGTATCCAGCATCCCGGGTGGGCGTTAGCAGGTGGTAGTAAATGAACACATCATTTACTTGGCAGAAAATGGGGAAGCTGGCCTCCCATTGAATCTGTGAGAAATAGTCCCACGGTGCTTTTTGTCCCGGGCCAATCCCGAGAATGCCATCTGTAAGTAGGCTATTGGAGTGGGGCCTCTGCTGAGCTAGGGCCCAGAAAACATAAGAAGACATGTAGAACTTCTTCTTCTCGTTCAACTGCAGGAACTGGGAGTCGACATGATTAGAAATTATTGTCGCCCAGTCAAAGAATTCTCCCTTGGTGGTGATGCCAAGGAGGAAATAGTACATCCACTTAGCAAACTCCCAGGCGGAAGGTTGCCCAAATACCTGGGCTAATTATATTATCCCCATCTGGATGCTCTCCTTGAATTCAGAGCGGGGGATATCTATCTTCATTATCTTCGGGTCCCTCTTCAGGGCCTTGAGCCAATGGGTGTTCATGTATACCCGGGCCGCATCCTCCAGTTGCGTAAACTATTTCAAGGCGTCAGTCCTTGTGACCATCGTGGATCTTTCAAATTGCGGGATACCCAGGCCTACTTGAAATGTGACTAGGTCAAGGGAAACCAGTGGAGTGGGGTATCCCGTGGGCTCTGCAGCTGCGAGCATGACAGCCCAGACAGAAGGGTTATAGTTGGCAGCTAGGGTCAAGAAAAGCTCTGGAGATTGCATGGAGCATGGGAAGCAAGATGCCCAGAGGATTCCGGAACCCCCAACGTTGATTGTGAGCTGATCTCCAGCCTGTCGCTGGATGTGCATTATCTTTACCAGGGCCTTCATTTCTACCCAAGTTCTGACATTGGCGTCGGTCAGTAGTTTCACCTTGGACTCAATCTTTGAGCCCATAATGATTTTATCTTGTACAAACTTCATGGTGAGGGGAAGTTTCTCCAGGGCCTTCTCCATTTTTGACTTTGCTACTGCCCTGGTTTTTGTTGTGGTTGGCAATTCTGGACTTTCGGGAGAAGATAATGCGGACGCTTCAGACATGTTTGGAAGATAACTCTGGGAACCTGCGAGGCAAAGCGACCGTTAGAACAGGTTTATCAAAGTAAAATAGTTACTCCGGGGTCCGGGAAATCTTACCACCGTGGTGTTTGCCTTCCTAAAAAGTTAATATCATGCAAAGGTAACCAAAAAGCAAAACACATCATGAACTTGGGAAATTCAATATACATCCGGGTCCGAGAAATTTTATCACACTTAGAAAAGATGCGGGATGGATGGTGGCAAGAGGCTTGAAGCCCAGAGAAATGACCATTAACTGAGAATACGAAAAGGCAAGTTGTCAAACCCACGTGGATGCCACGTGCGCTGGCATTAAATGGATGTGATGGCGATGACGACGGAGCCAACTGTTCGAATGCGCAAAAAGGGAAAGCCACTTGTCTGGAATTGATTGCGTGCATGGGACGTAAATAAGGTTCTGACAGACTTCATAGAGGAGAGAGAAAACTACCTATTTGAAACCAGCCAAAAGCCGAGTTTCAAATAGGTGGTTTTCTGCCTCGAAGTGAACTTGAAGGTGAAAACCAGACATAGAGGTGACTCGACCAGCTAGCCAAGTCACCTGGGAGGATATATACAAAGCTGAATGATATACACATAGAAATGGGGAGATATACAGGGGTTTTATACAATTATTATACATATATACATGGATATACATTACGGGATGATGCCTGCGGGAAAACCACAGAAGGCAGAAATGGGTATATACAATATGTACAGTATTTACAAACAAACCAATATTTACACTATTTACAGACAAACAACTTCTACACAGAGGGTGGACAACCCTCTGGCAGAGCCAACCCACCAACGGGTGGCGAAACCAGAAGACAACAGACCAAACAAGACAGAAAGACAAAATAAAACCAGGCAAATGAAAGCAAAACGAACCAAAGAAGGCCAGGGAGGAAAATAGGAACACGAACTTGAGAACACAGAAGGTAGAGGAAAGGAAGGATTTACCACGTGAGCTCTGCAACAGCTCGAGTTGTCAATAGGTCAGAATCACCACCATGGAGCACCTGCGCTTACCTGAGAGTGACTGAAAATTTTTAAGCTCTGATTACCATAAACTTCCTACAAACGCTCTATTAATCACTTCGAAATTGCTCTTTAATTCACTCTAAGTGCTCGAAGGTTTTAATCGCGG
This sequence comes from Thuja plicata, assembly GCA_018584345.1. Classification (NCBI taxonomy): domain Eukaryota; kingdom Viridiplantae; phylum Streptophyta; class Pinopsida; order Cupressales; family Cupressaceae; genus Thuja; species Thuja plicata. Next base: position 209,875 of record MU224373.1, read on the forward strand.
TAAATGTGAAAATGACAGATGACATCTATTTATACCCGTGGTAAAAGGCAATCCTTCTCCTTCCAGCGATCTTCGGACAGGCAAACCTTCGGACTCCGGGTCCGGGGATTCCTCGTGATGATGTCCCTAAGAACATCATGGAAAAAAATCCTGGAGTCCAGAATCTGGTTCCCAACAAAAGATAACCTCCAGGACCGGAGTCCCGAAGGAGAAAAGAAAACAAACAAGATGCCACACCGGGGAAGAAAAACCCCGGAGAAAGAAAATAGAAAGGGAAAGAAAGACAAGGCAAAGCCGTAAGCAAAAGCAAAAAGGGAGGACCCAACATTTTGTACATAAAATGTAGGGACGGGGATGCAGGGCATAACAAATGGCGACTATCTGGGACAAATGCCCTTGCGCATTTGAGAACTAAAGAATCTCTGGTTAGCAAAACTGGAACAAGCCGCTTCCTGAAGCGTCTGATAGGCAAAGGGCAACATATCCGAGAGAGTCCAACCACACAGGAGTCAGTCCATAGTCCTTCATCAGTGGTTTCATGTGTTCTTTGGAAGGAGATCAAGCCGATGACCTTTGGGAGGAATAGAGAAGGGGTACTAATCACATCGAACCAGTCATCAATTTGCTCGTTTCCCCTAAAAACTGGAGTTTTATCCCGCCTTTCCTTTTGTTACTTTGCTTGTTTCTAGGTGGGGAAGGCGGTACTTCTTTCACCATTAAGCTTAAGCTTAGATAACCATAATGGCGGTACTTCTTTAACCTATCCACCTATATTTAGATTGTTCAAAGAGGGGACAAAAAACTCTAGACCCGGGAAGAATTCCTTTAGATTTTAAGACCTGGGTCAATCAAAGAGTACAACCGATCTACCCTCAGTGTGTCTGATTACTTGTTCCTTATATTATTATTTTGTTCACCGATTGCCAGATTTCTGGAGAGAACACCCAATGAAGATTCCTCAAAATGTGCCATAACCCGTGAAACGAACCCCGGAGACCAGGTCGATTCCACCGTGCTAAAGATAGATTCTAAAGTTCACCATGCCGTAGACATTGCCCCAGAGGCCAGAGTTATGCGAAGCATTCCAATCCCTACAAGATGGAGCAAAACACTAGGGCTGAAAAAAAACCAAAAGTGAAAACAAAAACAACAAAAGGGGACTGCCCCAGAGGACAGTCGACAAGACTATTTACAAGGTAGGGTACCTCGCAACGAGGCACCCGAAGGGAACTATTTACAAGTGGAAAGCTTTACATATAATACAACTTTGGACAAACTTACCCTCATTCAAAATAGTGTTTGAGAAACTGCCCATTAACAGGCAATGCGATAGGTTCCCTAGTCAAAGTGTGGAGGCGGTAAGTATTTGCCCTGCAAATTTCTAAGATCAAGTATGGTCCAAGCCAGAGCTGCTAGAACTTAGTATGCTTACCTTTCTTTTCCCGGGCTTTGGCCCACAACAGGACCAAATCCGAGATCTAAAAATCCTTGTATTGGGCTCTTCTGTCAAACCATCTTTTTACCACTGCTTGATGGTGAACGAAATGTTCAAGGGCTGTGTCTTGCTATTCCTCCATTTGCACCAGATTCAAGAGCCGAACCTCCACGATGTTATCCCTGTTGCTAAATTCCTGCATGAACTGTAAAACTGGGATCTATAAATTGACTGGGAATACAGGGTTCTGGCCATAAACCAGGTGGAATGGTGATGTTCCCAGGGTGGCCTTAATACAAATGTGATATGCCTAGAGGGAAAATTTTAGCTTTTGATGCCAATCCCGGGGATTTTGTTCTAACAGGTGTTTGATCACTTCAAGCAGATTTTTGTTCATTGATTCAGCAACGCTGTTTCCCTGGGGATAATAGTTGCTAGAGAACTTTAGTGTGATCTTCCGATTGTAGGTCCATTCGAGTAACTATGCCGAAGAGAACGCTGGACCATTGTCACATACCAAGGCAAAGGGCATTCTGAACTGTGTGATGATGTTTTCCTCTAAGAACATGATAACTACGTCTGTCATGTTGTTTTTACAAGGTATAGCTTCAGACCACCGAGTGCAATAGTCAGTAGCAGTAAGGATGTATCGGTGGTTGGAAGATGAGTTAGGGTTAATTTCCCCGATGAAGTCAAATGCCCACTGGGCAAAGGGCCTAGCCTTGTAGACTGGTTGTAAAGGCATGGCTGGGTTACGCTCACGATGCGCCACAGTTTGGCAAGTATGGAATTTCCTAATGTGAGTGTAAACATCCTTGAAGATACAGGGCCAATAGTATCCGGCCCAAAGGATTTGATGGGTAGTGGCGTCAGCTGAATCGTGCCCGGTTCCAAACTATCCATGGAATTCGTCGATTATTCTTACAGCTTGGTCTCTGTCGATGCACCAAAGGTACACTCCCTCATAGTTTCTGCGGTAAAGCATAGAGTTTTTGATCATGAAGTGTACACTTTTCATCTGCAGAGTGTGGCATTTATTGGGAGGTAACCCCTCCAAAAAAAATTTATTTAGCAACAAATATACTAAATCGGTATACCACGGGTCTTGGGTGATGGAATCCACTATGTAAGTTTGGCATTCTATGCGGGGAATCTCCTCAGCCATCGTCGGACTTAGTCCTTGGCCTCAGACTATCTTCATGGGCTGCATTTCTAAGTCATATTCCTGGAGGATGGCCATCCATTTCCCCCATCTTTCGCCCAATTCACTCTGCATCAGTAGAGATTTGACGGCCTGGTCCGAGATGATAGTGTGCACTTTGCTCCGGAGAATGTAATGCCAAAATTTCTTCATGGCACGAACTAGAGCAAAGGCCTATTTTTCTAGTGGCGAATACCGGACTTCAGTTTTCTTGAAGGGGGAACTCATGAAAGCTATTGGTCATTCTTCCCCTTCAACCTTTTGCGTCAACACTGCCGTAGTGGAATGCGGCAAAGCAAATGAGTAAATATAAAATGGAAGGGAATAGTCCGGGCTAGCCAGGACCGGTGCTTCCATGATCATCTGTTTGATCTGGGTGAATGCTCGCTTAAATGTAAAATGGAAGGGAATAGTCTGGGCTAGCAAGGACTGGTGCTTCCATGATCGTCTATTTGATCTGGGTGAATGCCCACTTTTCTTTAGGACTCCACTCAATCTTGGTATCTTTCTTCATCATCTCGTTGAGTGGCTTAACTATTTCTGTGAATCCTGTGATGAACCATCGCACAAAGTTTATTTTTCTGAAGAAGGACCGCATCTCTTTCTTACTGCCAGGCATTTGTAAGTTCAGCAATGCTTCAACTCTATCGTGGTCTATGGATATACCCTTATCAAAGACAATATGCCCGAGCAGCTTTCCCCTCGGTGACCCCAGATATGCACTTCTTGGGGTTGAGGGATATTCCATATCGACGACATCTCTCACAGATCTGAGCGAGGTGGGTGGGATGATCACGCCTATCCCAGGAAAAGATAGTCAAATCATCCATGTAGATGATAATGCACCAATTTACAATGCCTTCAAACACAATTTCTGTGGCCTTTTGAAATGTAGCCCCTGCATTGATCAGGCCGAAGGGCATTCTTCTGTACGCAAATGTTCCCCACTTGGTGGTAAATGTTGTTTTCTCTCTGTCCTCATACTTAACCATGACCTGGTTGTATCCTGAATATCCATCCAAGAAGGACATCATCTGGGATCCATTTACTATCTACAATACCTCATCCAACGAGGGGAGAGCGTGATTATCCTTTTTAGATGCCTTGTTCAAATTTCAGAAATCCACGCAAAGGTGGATCTCACCATTCTTCTTTCTCATAGGGACCAAGTTGGCAACCCACGTAGTTTGCCAGATTGGGAAGATTATCCAGGCTGACAGTAGTTTTTCCACCTCTTGACGAATCAGAGGCTCTATCAGGGGGTTGACTGGTCTTTTCTTTTGCCGGAAGGGCTTAGCATCAGGTTTCAGGGGAATAGTATGGGTCATAATGGATGTATCATACATTTTTAAGTCTTCATATCCCCAGGTGATTACATCAATATATTCTCAGAGAACCGCAAAAATCTTCTCCTTTTCCCCAGGGGAGCAGGAGGTACCAATGTGGATGATCTTTTCTTCACCGGGCTAGCCAATGTTAACTTTTTCAAACTTTCCTCCCTCAGGGGAGGATGAAACCTTCTCATGGGCCTGAGGGTCTGAGTCAAAGATTAATTCCAATGTAACCATCCCCTTTGGGATGGTGTTGGTGGGCAGGTCCATGATTCCATCGTCTTCATCACCTTGTCCAGTGTCATCATGGTCTCATTCCTCCACTATCTGGTCCTCAAAGACACCAGCGTTTGCCATGAAGGCCAGGATATGTTGGTCGTCCTCAAAAACCTAAAAATGGGTGACATTGTCTGGGATGGAGGGGTTGGGGACCATCTCAACTACAAATCTCCAGAGTTGTGATCCGGCCATCGGCTTGAGTGTGCTGGCAGAAATGACAAGGGCGTCCGGAACATAGTTCCATCGCCGAGGAATGAGGTCAATGCCAAAGGCATCAAAATCTTTGATAAGGCTCCAAGCCCAGTTGCGATATGCGGCCAGCCTTTTGTCATGACATGTGTATTGACTCCGGATTTGTTTAACAACCAACTCTGAATCACCCAGAGCCCAGAGCGGGTGATACCTTTCCTTAGTGCGAATAAGAGTCCAAGGACCAAAGCCTCATACTCCATGACATTGTTTGTATAGTTAAACTGCAGCCTGTAGGATGCGAGGAAGGATTTCCCTCGCGGGTTGATTAATTCTACCCCAGCCCCACAGCCCTGTTTGGATCGAGACCCATCAAACTTCAGGGTCCACAAGACATTGTTTGTAATCTAGGGCTGGGGAGTGGGAGCCTTCTTTAGATTACTCTTGGGGGACTTGGGGGGATCTCCCGGACTATCAGCGTGAAAGTAGATTTTTCCTCCAGAGCCTTTTGAATTTGGGATTCCCAGAGAGATGGCGCCAAAGGAGCACATCCCACAGGGACACTGGGTCTCGGGGAATCAGTTGCATGTCATTTATTCTGGAGGACATCAAGGTGCTGGTTAGTGATTGAGAGACATGGCCCACACTCCAGTTCTAAATTTTTTTGGTAGTGTACCCGGCACCAAGTGCTGGACAAGAGTGTGGCCAAGGTTGTTGTGGAGTCTTGAGAGTTGACTTCAACTCTCATTTTTTCTTCTAGGTCTTGTGCTCTCTGTAGCACGGCGGGATCTTCTCCAGGGACGAAATCAAAGGTTAAAATTTTAAAAGGTTTGTACACCCCCAGAGAAGTCTCGGAGAAAAATACTTTGTTGACCCTCCCAACTTTGGTAAGGGCCTATTTCATCTGTGGTTCACTTTTGACCCTAATCTTATTTGATTCTCCTTCCCATGGAAGCCATAGGTGGGTGAAGTCGGTCGAAAAGTATCCATTCAAGGACTTAGACCAATTTTGACTTAGTAACATCCCGTAAGTCTCTGGGATGTCCACCACTTAGATGTCAATGATGCTGGCTATCCTGGGGTCCTGGATAAGATGTATTTGGACGTTTTTCAACTCCCCCACCATTTTTATAGCTGTCTTATCCAGCTGGATCACCATACCGTTAGATGGGGTGGGGTGGCATCCAAGCTTCTGAAAAATGGACATGGGCATGATGTTACCTGAAGCTCCGGAATATACTAGGCAATTATGTATGTTCTTACCGTGTATGTTCAGGCCTAGTAAGAAGGGAGGATCCTCACTATTTTCGTAGAAGACAGCCGCATTAGCATCTTCGAAGGAGACAGTCTTGGGTGGGCGGCTGATAGCTTCCAGGTTCCCTAAGAGCTTTAGAAGAGACTTTTTCTGCTCGGGACAGTTCAACAAAACCTCCATCAAGGTCATGGAGGTGGTGGTCTACTCTAACGCCTTCGTAATGTCAAATATTCCTCCCAGGAATGGGAAATTTTCCTCCGTGAGATATTTTGCTTGATTAGAGCTAGGACCTTTTGGAGGCATGGGTCGATTAGTCACGTTATTCTGGGGAGGAGGAGTATCTTTGATAGGAGGTGTGGGTGTGTAAGTGGGTCCTTTACCAGCCTGACTCCAAGTGTTGTATGGAGCCCGCAGGTTAGTAAAGGCATTGGCCTCAAAGGGTGGGATAGATTCATTAAAGAATCCCTGTAATTCAGATTCTTCCTCATCTTCCTCGGAGGTCCCGAAGAAGATGGTGTCACAGGTGAAGGCACTGTGCATTGTTTCCTAGACAGGAGGCTCTAGGGGAGTAGTATCATGTGACTGCTACCTGTCCAGCTGGGAGATCATGATGACCTTCTCTAAAGTGGCACAATTTACCTTATTGTGCGAACCAGTATCATGTAATCTACACCAGTTAGTCATGGGCTGGAAGTCTGCGACTGGTGTAGAATGGGATGGTCCAGCACCATTTTGGTTGGTATTGTGGTTCGGAGGTGGGCCTCCAATGTTTGCATTATTGTTCCATTGTTGTTGATTGGGCCTAGACCCATTGCTGAAGTTCCTTCCTCCGACATTGTTGTTTCGTTGGCTGAAAAAAATGTTCCCCCTCTGGGAATTTGAATTCTGTTGCACGTAGGACCCCGCCTTCAGTTGGCCCATGTCCATTGTCAAGGTGGACAACATTCGCCGGAGGGATTCAACCTCGGTGGTTAACTGAGTGTTGGCATCACAATGTGACATCTATGGTTGTTGTTGGCTTCCCAGGAAGGCAGCAGTATTAGCCAGAGTCGAGGGCGGAAATCCTCCAGTCGCGGATGACTGGAAGAGTGGCACTCCAGATGGTTGTGTCTGAATCTATTGTGTTTGCTACGGCTGATTCCAAGGGAAGGCATCTAGACCCGATGTCAATTGAGTCTGGGCTGGGTAAACATACCATGCCTGTTGGTCTATCACGGGTGGCGGAGGATTCATCGCCATCGAGGGGGCACCTATTGCCAGATTAGGGTTGTATCCCCTGGCATATGCGATTCTGTCGGGGATCATGTTGAAAGGTGTGCTCTGCCCAATCCCGCCTGGATACTTATTAAGACTGCGGGATAGCTCTAGGGCTAGGTTGTAGACTTTTGCCAATGTGTCCTGGTCGCCCGCGGCAGTTGTTCTCCAAAGGAGGCTGGCAACAAAAGGATCCATCGCATTAAGATAGGTCTATATGGTTACATCTGGAGATGGGATAAAAGGGCTTATACACTGTTTCAGGGCGTGCTGGAACCTGTGGTTGAATGCTGTAAGAGGTTCATTGGGTTTCTTTCAGATGGAGATGAACTGGCTATGGGACCAGGCTGGGTCCACATGCACGCAAAAGGCAGCTATGAAGGCGTCCTCCATGTCCTGCCAAGTGTTGATGGAGTTGGCAGGCAAGTTAAGGTACCAGTTCAACTCACTTTGTCCTAGGGATAAGGGGAACATACGAGTCACAACATCTTCATGTTGGATCCAGTGTTGATTCATGGCATCTTTGTATGTGTGTAAGTGTTCCTCTGCACTTCGTGAGCCTAAGTGCTTATATCATGGGAAAATCTTCTCTGGGTGAGAGGGTAAATCATTGGTTGTGCCCAGAAAAGTGCCCATTGGGGACCCGGTGTTTTCAAAATATGCAGCCATTGGGGGAACTATATGTTGGATAGTGGTTTGGGTACTAGTTCCTAGGGCTGTCTAGGGAGTTTGAGTATTCATAGGTATGGTAGATCCCCAAACAATAGTGGCTGGTAGGAATTTCAAGGTCTGTTTCTTTCGAGCACGGGGCTCAAGTTTGATAAAGCATCCAGGATTTGCCGCGGACCAAAGGACTCTTTCAAATTTTGCTGGGGAGAAACATCCAATCCCACTTAAGGCTTGTCTCCTAAATCTACAACTCAGGGAACCCTCAGAAGGTGTAAAATTAGAATCTCTAGAACGGGATGAGTTCATGCCCTCCTTCTAGCGCCAGTTTCTATTGACAGGGTTTCGCTGACCGGGTCTGCCAACAATCATAAGTTGTCACCGGGTTCCGGGGAAATCGGCCAACTCTACCTGCAAAGGTTCTCTGAGGGAAATAAATCCTCTGGGCCTTCAAGCACCTGGTTTTTGGGTCACAACGGTGTGGGGCTCGGTTGGGAGAGGTGACTATTTTTGAGGGGGATAGCTTGTTTCTTCAACTCATCTTCTCTGGAGATTCGATCAAAGTAGGGTTTTCCCGAGCGTTCTATACTTAGCAAATAAAACAAAAAAGATCCTGCAGAGTTAGAAATATTTCATATAACTACAGTCATGCTAAAATGTCTGAAACATCAATAATACTCTGTAAACTACACTAAATACCGAAGAAACACATAACCATCAGCTAGCACTTTATCAGTAGCAAGAATAAAGAGGTCGTTAATCTACTTTAACATACCAGAGTAAAAGACAAAGAATATTAAAACATGAAATACCATTAAATCAGAAGCAGGAATGCCAACAATGTCATTGCCAAGAATTCTTCCTTCTTCATTAATATTCAGTCCAGCAAGCACTGGTGCGTGATACAATGGTGGCTCCAGGGGAGCATCTAACTATCAAGAATAGAACAAATGGAGCATTGAGCTCTGCAACTTAAAAAGGGAAATCACTTGGCAATTGATATGGACAACAAAATCATCAATTTTTCTGACCCTTGGAAATGGGCCGATTTGCCTATTTATACAACTCTTCTAACCCTAACCCTATTTTACACATTTTAATAAAATATAATATCCGGGGGCCGGTACTACCTGCGCCACCCTACAAAAGACCTAGAGAAGGAATAGGTCTGTCATGTTAGAAGAATAAGATAAGAATATATATCAGAAGAATTAGTCTCGAGAAGATAGCCAGAAAGGAGAAAGAAGGAGGTAGGCCCCTCGAGGATCGAGGCTACATGCCTCATAAATGGAAAATGCGGCGCCCTGTCTCCAATGTGCCAGATGTACTTCTGAGTGGCACCTCGAGAAGACCACCCTGTCAGAAGACCAACTGCCAAGCCAATGCCTCTTAATGTGGCCAACTACCTTCTGACAGTCTTTTATTAACCACTTCTGAAAGTGACCGGTCGGCCTCGGGGACTGGGACAGGGATCACTTTGAAGAATACAAAATTGTTGGATCTGGAACTCCGGGATCTGGGAACTTATGTCCCAAAAAGAATAAAGAATACTCAATGATAAAGAATGCTTAACACTGGAGTTCTCCCCGGCCCCCGGAGAAAGCTCAAGGTTGCTTATTATCGCTAAAGGCCTGGAGGAGGTGAAAAATGCCATCCTCATCTATACTCTTCAGGCTGGCCCGTCTGTGCCTGGCCACTTCAACTTGTTCCCCCAAGTTTGGAACATTTCCTTCGAACTCATCCACCATCTTTGCAGCGTCATGACCCTAGAGTACCATTTTGGTTAGTTTTGTCATCCGGGCCCCATCCATTCCTTCTAGAGATAAATACCAGGATTTCATTATTTCATCAAAACTCCCCAAAACTAAATCTTCAGGGGTATAAGTATCTGTACTAAGGGGATCAGCCCCGGAAGCCTTTATCACAAAAGACTTGTATAAATTAGAATAATACTTTATAGCGTTTACCTTCTCTTGCAAGGAATCTACTAGTTGCTTGGTTACCTCCAATGTGAGGTCAAGTCTGGAGTGCTGAGTTCTTACAAAGTCAAATGATTCTTCACCCAGAATTCTGGATTCAGAAATTATGTCTTCTCCCAAGGTGAGGAGCTCTTCGAGCTCTGCCTTCCATGCTTAGTAATTTTAAGTGTCACTCTCCCATTGTTCAATGAGTGCTTCTGCCTGATGAATAATTTGTCGGGCTGTGTATAAGTCTGGGAGAGTGGATGCTAGGAAACACCGGGTGTTTCCCATCTGTAGGGCGACCCATTCATCTACTACTTGGTCCTTATTTTTCATTACTCGCAGGGAGTCTATGTCACTCTGTGGTAATTCTTCAGTTGTGGAGGTCTCTGGAGGGGCGGCATTGATGGGTCTAGCTAGCTCGATAAGCAATCCCATAAGATTTGCATTCTTCTCTTTCTCAGCCTTGAGCCTCTGGGCCTCTTTTTCATATCGAGCTTCAACTGCCCTTGTTGCCTCCTTAAGCAAGTCCACCTCACCCTGCTTCCCTCTCTTGCCTAGGGATACCTCTGCAACATCATAATCTGTGGGGTCTACAGTTGCTTCATCGGCGCCCGGGGGAGGTTTTGCTACAACGACAACTGTTTCTCTGTCCGGCCCAGTTAGAAGAGTGTGAACTGTCTGGGCTTTCTTTGTTTTTGGTGGGGCCTGTACTTGGGCCATCATCTCAGCCAGGGAGAGGGGAATCACTGGAGTGGACTGAGCCTTTCTCCTTTTGCTTTCTATCACCCACTAGCCTTCGAAGGAGACAGTCTTGGGTGGGCGGCTGATAGCTTTCGGGTTCCCTAAGAGCTTTAGAAGAGACTTTTTCTTCTCGGGATAGTTCAACAAAACCTCGATCAAGGTCATGGAGGTGGTGGTATACTCTAACGCCTTCGTAATGTCAAATCTTCTGTAATGTCCCCGCCAGGGAACCCATAAGGAATCAGGTCTTTGACCTAAAATTACAATTAACAAATTTTATTTTTTTCCTAACATTCTAACTTAACATCATTACCATTTACAAAAACATTCCTTAAGGTTCCCTTAATGAATTCAATTACCATTATTAAATATTTCATTTTATTACTTAATCGAACAAATTCTATGTCCATTACAACTTCAATTTACATTGATTCCATTTCACATCAAAACCAACTACATTAATGAACTAGTGGAATTAATTTTCCTTATCGACTGACACTTAATTTACCCCTAGAAGTGAAACAAGCATAAATTACTAATCACATCCACTAAACACATTTATTCTTTCATATTTGTTTACTCCTTAACATTATCTATGCTCAACCCAATTGCACCATCAAAACTCAA
>MU224373.1:273963-286523 GCA_018584345.1 Thuja plicata
GGACTTCCCTAGAATCCATAGCTCTACACCTGCCATGGGGTGTATCAACTTGTAGCCCCATTTCCTTCATGATCTCAACTGGCATAACTGTATTAGAAGCTCCTGAATCAATCATACAATTCTTGAGAATTTTATCATTAATTATTAATGAAAGAAAGAATGGGTCCACCACCTTTGGGGAAGAAGTTACATTCAAGAATATTTGAGAAATCTCAGATGTCAACATGTCATCCTCATTTCCCTTGATAGGTGGCCTCTTAGATACATCCACTGGGTTTTGAACTTTTATTATAGGTACACTGTTTAATAATGATATCACCTTTTCCTTATGTTCCTTGATCCTCGTCATTTCCAGAAATGGTACCTTAACTGTCATCTAAGACAAACATTGACCCATGTCAACCAGAGTATAACAAATATCTGAATGTTTTGACTTATCAATGGCAACTTCATTATCTTCATTATGTTTCTTATGAAATGGCTCCTTCAACTTTTTATTTTCTGTCTTTTGAACAGGAACAATTTTCTCTTGACCCTTTTCATCTTGTATATCACTTGGCTCTACAGCTTTTGTGATGATCTTAACCCTGTTCTTATTTACATTTTCTCTGGGTTCTTCTTTCTTTTGAACATACTTGGTGTCTAGTCTATCTTCCTTTATGAAAACACCTGAGGGTTGGCTACTAGTTCCTCCTACCACCATGTTTCTTAAGTGATAATTGCTTCTAGATTTGTTTACCAACTCAGCAGTAATTCTAGCCTTTTCTTCATCTGAAGCTTTTCTTACGAGTGGAATATCTTGACCATTTTGAATATCAACTTCACTATCAGACAAGATCTGTTGGTGGTGATTTTCAACCCTTCTTTTTGAAACATAGGAATCATGATTTTCCTCCTCACTATTTGAATCAGTATCATGGCATGAATAAGTGTTAGTCATACTATGATCACATTGTTCCCCTTCATCATTTTCTTGTTCCTCATTTTCTTTTAGATCTAGGGAAATGACACAAAAATCAGGATTATGAGGAGCATCACAAGCTTCACACCAAGTCTCCTCATTGCAGAAATGGACTGAATTTCTATGAAGAGGTTCTGGAGTCTTATTATCTGTTCTTTCCCTTTTAGGTGCAGTGACAGGCTTTCCATCCTTGAACTGAGTTCCATATGGGTGATTTTGCATTCTATTCTAAGGATTGTAACTATTATTGTAAAGAGGTTTATTGTTTTGAGGAGTTCTATATTCCTTGTATTCTGGTTCTTTCAGGTTTCTCTTACTAAACCTAGGGTCATCTCTCCTATTCAACTTACCAGACACTCTTCTATTCATTTCAATATTGACTGCTATCTTATAAGAATTAGTGAGTGTTCTAGGGTTTTTATCTCTTAGAGCATATCCCATTTGGGAATCATAAGCATTTAAATAAGTTGCTAGACATACTTCCTCATCTAGCTTTATCTTTTGAAGCAATTTACGCATAGCTCTTTGAAACCTTGTGTTGAATTCTATAACCTCTTCATTGTAATTTTTCTTGATGTTATTGAACTCATTCAGTAAGAAACCCTTATTTTTCTTATCTCCATACTGATCTTTGAACAACTCAATCAACTCATCCATGGAAACAACAGAGCCATTAGCCAGGCTCCTAAACCATTCTCTTGCATCTTCAACAAGGGACTGAACAAACAGTTTCATTAGTACATCTTCATGGGTGATATTCAAGTCATCAACAAAGTCTATGTATTTTCTTAAGTGTGTCTCACAAGAAATCACATTATTACTAGCAAACTTTGGGAGCTTTTCTCCTATGTCACCCACATCTTTAGGAAGGACATTAGGGTATCCAGGGATACCAAAAAAATCAAATTGTTTATGCCTCTCATTATGTAGTGGTTTCCTTTGAAAATTATCATCTTTTTCAGCCATAGTAGCTTTTCCTCTATAAGATGTATTATTCTCTGGTCCCAAAAAAGAATACTTTGAAGACTGTAAAAAGTCTATCTTCTTTTTCATTTCAATTGTAGCAGCTTCCATTTGGGCCTTTTCCAACATTTTTTCCATAGTTTCTTTCTCAATTCTCAGTTTCTCCAAATCAATTTCTAATTTGGACATTTGTTCAACCATAGGCCTCTGAAATTTAGGTTCTTGATCTCTATGTTCACCCATCTTCTGTTTACCTTTATTTATTTGTAGAATAGAAGCTTTATGAGTGAATGGTATTTCTTTTTTTTTCTGTGACTTCTCTGTTTCTTTCATAGTTTGGTGTTTAGGGAGTCTTTTCCTATCATTATCAAGAGCCTTATGATCATTCTTTTTCTTTCTTATTTCTCTTTCCTTTTTCATTTGTTGAACTAGGGCAAGCTACTTCAATATAAACTTCTCTTCATTAGCCAGCATATCAGAAGGGTCATCTTCTAAATCTAAACTGGGTGTAGTAATCTCTTCTCTTTCATTTGAAGTAGAAGTAACTGTGGGAGTATCCAATACTCTTTCAGCAACCTCCTCATAATCTGAAGTATTTCAATCATGAGAGTGCTGAAAAGTATCCCTATCATTTCTGATATTTTTTTCTTCACCTTTTAAAGGAGTTTCATCCATATCAACTTGATTTTTCTTTTTTCTCCAAGAGGTTCCAACTCTTGAGGTCGATGGGATTCCTTCATACGATACCCTTTCTAGGTCAATTCTTACTTTTGACCTAGTATTCATTCTATAAGACATTTATTAATTTTCCACTAATCTCAAAGATTTTCCTTTTAGAGTCACCACCCAATACATTGGGATGAATAAATAACTATCTGGGGTTAATATGACAACAACAACTGGGATTTTGTAAAAATTTTGATCTTAACACACCAGAGATTTTTGAATACTTATTCAAGACTTTATAATCCTTTTTCCCCAGCGGAGTCGCCAATTTGTTAGGGATTTTTCTTGTATGAACCACAGTGCTTGAAATGACTACTTGAACACCATACCTTCTAATACTGATTCAGAGAAAAGAAAAGCCTAATTTCTAAGGATTAGATAAGGTCCTTCTTTATTTTTGAGCTCCACATATACTCAGGCAGGTTTTACCTTTTATGATTATTGTTTACATAGTATGTTATAATGTGGACACTGATTTGCTATGTATCTTTGTTAAACCAACTGGTAAATCACCTTGAAAATGACCAAGCATAACCAAATGCAAAATTTAACCATACAGACTATGATTGTAAATATAGAAAATATCAGTGATACAAGGATTTTCATCCTTCTTCCTTTTCTTATAGGAGGGATAACCTAATGATTCACTCTCTAAGGAATCACCAAAGTGGACGTTGTCCTGCTGACATAGGTCCTTACTGAGTTTAGTTTGATTGTTCTTAGTAACAAGAGTATTTTTAATTAAATGATTTTTGATATCTTGAAAAAACTTAGACAAAGATAGATTATCAGACTATTTTCTGGACCAGTGCCTATCCTTTGGGCTATAGAGTCAAATAAGATAAGATCTTATAGAAACAAAACACAGTAGGCTGCCTTACAACCCACATGCAATTCAGATAAGTTGTCTTACAAGTTATCCTATTACCTCTAAAATATTGTATCAAATCCTTAAACAAAGCAGTATGCTCCCTGAAACTACTCACAAAACTTAGTTCTTTCCTTAAAAGAAACTTGCAAGTAATCAGATAATTACCAGCTAACAACCAAAATGCTTCAGAATGCCTTGCAAACTTAACATAAAAGAGCATACACAGAGAATAAAGAGACAACAATGGAAGAGAGTAAAATTGCACCGTATTTTATTTATATGATCCAGCTTTACATACATAAAAGATTATACAACTTCAAAAGATAGACAGGATTTCAGAACATCTGAACTCTGCAATATATTATCTCCTTTTCAAAATGTTCCAACATCAAAGACCCTTTATAATTACAACTCTTTTTCTATATATAGTTTTTTGACCATCTTGGAATCCCTTAAGGATGCAACAAGCTTCGGATGGTCATAGAAAACCTAACCCTAAAGTTACAAGAGAGACAAAAAGAAAGAGGGAGAAGAAGCGGTGAAAGGACTAAGTCAAAAAGATAGAAATAGATATTTCTTGTTCTTCTCCTGATCTGGTGACTACAATCAGATTTGTAGATGATAGCTGGTAGTATTTATGTTGAGTCCAGATAGTTGTGTTTGCCTACTCACCCACATTCTTCTTTTGTAATAACTGTCCCTCTTGTCTTGAACACTGCAGTGCCAAGTGTTCACTCTACTCATCGTCCAAGATTTCTTCTTCTACTATAGGATTCTTTTTCTTTGGTGTAGTCATCACCTCCCAAGCTTTCACTTCATCATCCGATGCCCACTTGAAGTCCTGAGTGCTCTATACTTGCACCTTTTGTCTCTCCCATCTAGCATCAGTGATGTTTTTGACATCAAGTACGAACTTGTTGATGTCAGTCTCTGCTTTGAAGGCTTCATCCAATATTTTATTGAATCCTACTATATCAACATCTGTTCCCAAAAGAAATGCATTTTCACTAGGCATCCTGGTGTCAAACTCACTCTTCCAGGAATCTACAGCCTTTACTTGGTCATCATCTCCCTTTAAGGAAGGAATAAACTTATTAAAATCATTTGAAAAGAGGCTCAATTTAACCTCTATTTGATTTAATTTTCCTTTGAATAATGAGAGAGCAATATTGACTCTTTTGATCTCATCTCCTAATTCAGTTACTATTTTAAGAAAATCTGCTCTTATGGATTGTAAAGATGACAATTTCTCAAATAAATTTTCCCTAGCAGACCACTTAATAAAGTAAGGGTTCCGAATAGCAAGGTACCCCATTACCTCAGTATGCAATGCTGACAAATTTTTGTATGTATTGACTACAACATCAGTTTTGTATTTTAGAAGCTCAATTCTATGTTGTAGTATGCCTTTTAGTGCCTTTAGAGCAATTGCATTTCCATTTTCTTCATCTACCTTTTGTTCCACTGCCTCTTCTGATTTAGGCTTATCTTCAATTTGCATTGGTGGTGGTTGTGCAGGTACATATACCACCTCAGGCTTTTCTTCCAATTCTTCTGTTAATGTCTTGATCATCTGATCCCTCTGGTACAGCTGTATGTGGCACATATCCCTGTCTTTAGACAATGCACTTGTTTCTTCCAACAAAGTACTATACCTCTTAGACAATTGTTTGGTCTTGTCTTCATTCAGTTGAGCCCAGTGTGTTATAATTTGGGAGATTTCTAAGTCCCCTATATTTTGTACAGACCACACCATCTGATTACCCACCATATTTTCTTGAATATTTACTAACTGCGGCTTCTGGTCGTTTGGGCTTAGGCTCCACATTGCAAAAGCCTGAGATTTTGAGCTATACCCAAATCCTTTTATCATGTCTCCTACCTTGACCTCACTAGCCATTTTGAGATCTGGCTGCTTTCTGATTTGGTCTATAATGAAAGTAGATGCTAAATCCCATCCCTCAGCCAATAATATTCCACTTCCCAACACCATCTTCCTGGCATCCTCGGGCGAGATATCCTCATTCTTAGGATCATAATTCTATAAGGCCACTAGGGCTTCATTTGTTATTGTTTTTTTCCCATCAACTGTTAATTGGGATCTTATTTGCTCTATATTATGCCATCTTAGGAAGTCTTTAAACTCCTCTATTTTTACAAAGCTATCATCATCTAGAAATTTTTGTTGATGAAGCAATCTTTCATCAACACAGGCCCTGAGTGGTATCTCAACTTCATTTTCTAGGTCAGGCTGTTGCTTTTTGCCTTGACTAATTTCTTTCCTTAGGTTATGGTCATATAACCTAGTGCCAGGTACTAAGGCCTTAGCCTTGTCTTTTTTATTACTTTGGCCCTCCATTGAAGGCTTCCCTAATTCCAATTTTTGCCTCTTTGTAGTAGGCTCCTCTACATCATCAGGTTGGGTAGCAACTGTCAGATCTATAATGTGACCCCCTGCTCCTTGCAACTGTGGGATCTTAGCCATTTCTTGCTCTGAGGCTTCTTGTGGTGAAGGATACATGGTAGGACGTGCATAATCATTGTCATCACCACTATCCTATTTTGACTCTGAGTGTTCAGGTGTCTGAGCACCTTTCTTGTCTAGAACTGTATCCAGTTTCTCTACTAGCACATAATAGTTATCTATCATGGCCTTGATTCTATCAAAATATGGGAGGTCAGGGTAAAAACCTCCAAAGGACAACCCATTTCTTTTTATCTATTTCTCCAGCTTTAGCAACTCCTGGATCCTCAATCTTCTTGTGTGGATGTCATCTTCATCCAAGATGTTCCTTGTTGCATCTTCTTCTATGCACTCATAGTGAACATTGGTATTAGAGATGGTAGGAGTATACAGTTTCCTAACCCCTGCCATGAAGCCCTCTGGATCAATATATCTATATGGGGCTACCCCCATTCTATACTTTTCTAACCATTGACCCACTTCATCAATGATATTCTTACCAATTGTAAAATTGAGAATTTTGAATTGCCTAGGGGTTATAGTCCCCTTTTTGTGCGGTGCAAAGTGCTCATTATCTGTTAATAATAATTTCCATATGAATTCCATTGCAGCTACTCTTGCAGGAACATGATATGGTAATAAATGGGGTGGGTGAATACACCCATATACTCTGATAATGGTGTAACTCTCCTCCAAGAATAAATCACTCCAATTATGTTTTCCAGGCAAATTATCTATATAATCACAGGGACTGAGAAATTGTATAACCTTCAAAGGAACTCTAGTCCTGCTTTTTCCCAAACTCTGTACAATTGGATACACAATCCAATTCTGAAAAGCATAGTAGTCACACTCCCTAGAAGTGTAATTCCAAACCCTGACCCAAAATTGAATGGGATTTGGTGCTGACTGGTAGAATCTTCGAGGAGTTAAATTATGGAAATCCACAATTACAAAATTAAAGTATAAAAGGAGATGCATTAGGACTGAATAATGCAAAAATTTAGGCTCCTTCTCTTTTGGATTCTTTAGTATTTTTTGGGTTGCAATGAAACCCTCATGCATTTCATCAATTATGTGTTGTATTTAGTCATAGCTGATGCTTGAATGCACCTCTTGCAAGTCTAGTACCATCATTAAGATGCCAGCATTGATTTTCTCTACATCTCCATCTATCCCTAGCACTCTACACAGAGAATAAGAATTATACTTAATGTAGAAGTGTAGATCCTTAGAATAATATGGATTAGGCTCTTTCATAGGATCTAAGTATTTTCTCACTTCTTTTAACATGTGTTTCTGCAATAAGCCTTTTGCAATAGCAGGCTTTGAATTGTACCTCTTCTCCTGCTTTGTCATGTCAACCTTAGTAGACATAGTGCTAAATAAGCCAAAGGCTTGCATAAATAAATTCCTGTTCAATATTAGTAGAGCAGTGCCATCATCCCTTTTGATGGTCTTTGGCAGGACATCATAGTGATTGGCTAGGTCTAAAAATAGGTCTACATCAAGGAAGACATCAGGAACAAGCAATCTAGCTAAACCACATGTCCAAGGGTTTGATACTAGGATGGGCTTATCAGAATTTTTATAGAAATAATTGAAAAGGGAGAAACCTGTCATCCCTAGAGTCACAGCATCTCGGATGTCTTTGTACTCATCAAGGAGAACATTAGCATTAGCCTTCTTATTCTGCGTTGAACCAGGCAGGAGACGTAGAAACTCATCAAAGAAACTTGCCTTTCCTTTTTGTTCCTCTTCACTCCCTCCACTTGTCGAAGCAACACTCATAGCCCCACTCATACTTGCAACAACCTGAATCTCTTTTTTCTTAACCGATATTGAAACAAATCTATCACAGAGATCAGCTAACTGTCCTGTGCACAATTTCCTGAAATTTAGAACTCTTTGATCAATTCTGGAAACACTGCAAACCAAGCAATATATCTCTCCTTTCTAAAAACTTAGCAATTTTGGCTCTGAAAACTGAAAGCATAGTGAATGAGAATGAATGCACCATCAACTTCTTATAGCCATCATTCAAAGTACGGAACTCATAATTCGGAAACATCGGTTCTATAATTAATTCGACATGCTGTGAACTTGAATGAAAACCTATCCGTAGTTCCTGAGCTTGACAGGAAATCAAATTTTCAAAAATGAATCCTCGGAACAATCATAAAACATTTAAAAGAGATGAGATGTCACACTATGATTCGTTATCTATCTTACATCTTAGCTACTCTTCTTGCACAGTGATCAAAATACAAGCCTGTGATTGGTTGCCGAGCGATTCATACTGTCACATCAAAAAAACTGCCGCTATTTTTAGATCTTGGGATCAAGCAACTGTGTGACTGCATTAAGTCTCTTTGTCACGGGCCTCTGTCACTAACCCATGGTTCCATCTCGAGACATGGAAACAATGCATATTCTTACCTCTGGCTGACCCAAGTGACGATCTAGCAATCATGTGACATAACTAAAATCATATTCACGCACAGTTAACATTAACTCGTCACTCTTTCTAAGACCTTGCGACTAACTGTCTTGCTTAACCTTTATGGTTAATTCCTTGTCGCTGAGTGTTTATTTTTATTTCAAGACTATGCGACCACACCTAGTCGCCCAATCATGGAATCAAGTCCTGAATGTTTAACTTCACCATAATAGGTTAAATGTGCCCTTTTTCCACTTCTGACGACTGTGCGACATACCTTAATCGCCAAGTCGGGAGGACTTTTTCCTTAGGGAAATTTTCTTCTCAGACTTCGTGACCACCATTAGATCTTCTAATTTCTTCATCTGACGACCATCACTTAATCGCTATATGCTCGTGCATACCCTTAAATCATTCCCAGACACCACGACTGAAGGGAAAGTACTTAGTCTTGTTGTCGCTGAGTCTGTTTTCTACTTCTGACGACCATGGGATAATATTTTAATGTCCACCCACCTTGTGACACATGTCATACAGCCATTTGTTCACCTGCTACATAATGGAAAACTGAAACATTATCTTGTTCTAGCGACAAGCTGACTAAGCATTACTGTAAACCACAGACGGTCAGTCACGAAGTCTGAGTCAAAATCCCTTAACCACTATTCTATTTTGAGACCCCATGACTGAAGGCCTCATTTAACTGTTAAATTTGACTCATTTGGTGATAAAGTGACAAAAGGTAATCATGAAGTTTGAAGGCATTTTGATAACTATTAAGAATCTCCCGCGATCACCCAACCAAGCAGTGGGTCCCTTCTACACAAAGCCTTATAACATGGTCATCTCACGACTACCCGACATGAAGAAATCGCTGAGTCTCGTTGTGCCAAAGGAATATTCTAAATTTGAACGAGACCACGCGACATAAAGGAAAATGCCAAGTCAGGAAGACTTATGGAATATTCGCTCGGGATATCTCGACAAGGCGATTCAATTGAAACACATGCCTTAAGTGAATAGAAAAAGTAACATCAAAATAGAATGACATGACTTAGGGTTTAATTTAAATATTTAACACTTGACAAGCCCAGGGTTTTCAGGGTTTTTACAAATTGAGTTAGGTTTAGACTTGAAAACCTGAATACATGACAGAAGTAAGGCCACAAGGAATGAGAGATAGCTTAATTGAAAACACCATAGCACAAAGAAGAGGACAGGGAACCAGAAAAACTACCAAAATAAGAAATACAACCAACACCATCCACATTCATGATATTAAGGAATGAATTCCTTAAGGACTAAATAGGAAATTTTGTGGTATTATACTTAGATGATATAATCATCTATAGTAAGACAAGAGAAGAACACCTCAGATATTTTGCAAATAGTTTTCAAGAAGCTACATGAGGAGAAGTTGATAATCAACTTGGAGAAATGTGAATTCATGAAACAAGAACTAGTGTACCTTGGGTTTGTGCTATCTCAAGGTAATCTAAATATGGATCCAAGAAAAGTGGAAGTCATTCTAAATTGACCTATTCCAAGAATAGAAACTGAGGTAAGAAGATTTCATGGCTTAGAAAAGTATTATAGGAAGTTCATAAAGAAATTAAGTGCAATTTGTGCTCCTATGTTAGATACTATCAAAGGTCGGATGAAAACTAAGTTTGTGTGGAATGAGAAAGCTAACCATGGATTTGAGTTATTGAAGAAGAAGATTTCTACGAAACCAATCCTGAATTTTTCCAAGCTTTTAGAAGCTATTCATAGTGGAATGTGATGCTAGCAATATAGCTATTGGTGTTGTCTTGAGACAAGAGGGAAGACTAGTGGCTTTTCACAATGAAAAACTAAGTGAATCCAAGAAGAAGTACTCTTCTTATGACTTAGAGATGTATGCTCTAGTCCAAGCACTGAGGAAGTGGAGGCACTATTTTCTTCCAAAGGAGTTTGTAGTCTTTTCAGATAATCAAGCACTATGTTTAATTAATTCACAAGATAAGCTCAGTCATAAACATATGAAGTGGGTAGAATACTTGCAGGCCTATACCTTTAACATTAAGCATGATAAGGGATTGCAGAATAAGGTAGTAGATGCCTTAAGTAGAAGAACCCTTATAGTAAAAGAGATACACCTATAGAGAATGGGTATTGAGAGCTTCAAAGACCTATATGCAGAAGATGCTTTGCAGACATCTACAAGGTATGTCAAGAATACAATAATCATTTTCATAGTAAATTCTATGAATATACTTTGCAGAGTGATCTATTGTTTAAAGGAAGTCAGTTGTGTGTTACTAGAAGGTGTATAAGAGAAAATACTATTCAAGAGAAGCACAATGGTGAAACTAGTGGGAATTTTTGTGTAAATAAGACCCAAGAATTAGTTCAGAGGTTTTAGTTTTGGCCTAAGATGAATTTAGACATTAGGAAGTATGTATAAATTTGTGTTATATGTCAGAAGGAAAAAGGTACATCATCCAATGCAAGCCTTTACCAACCTCTTCCAATCCAAAGTAGACCATGGGAATGTTTGAGCATGGATTTTGTAGTGAAATTGCCAAAGACTAAACATGGAATGGATATCATTTATTTTATTATGGATAGATTGAGTAAGATGGCACACTTTGTACCCTACAAGATATTCCATGATTCATGTCAAATAACTCACATATTCTTCAAGGAGGTAGTCAAAATACATGGGTTACCATTGAGCATAGTGTCAAACAGAGATACCAAGTTCATGAATAACTTTTGGAAGACCCTATGGAAACATTTAGGAACCAATTTATCTTTTGGGTCTACATACCATCCTTAGACTGATGGTCAAATTGAAGTAGTTAATAGGATTCCTAGTAACCTCCTAATGTGTTTAACTAAGGAGTATGGTCAATTTTGGGACCAACTCATTGGACAGGAAGAATATTCATATAATGACACTGTGAATAGGACTACTAGTAAGAGTCATTTTGAGATAGTTTATGGAATTTACCCTAGAGGCATATATGAGTTCAAAGATATGAAGGATGGAACCAAGGGTAGTGGCTATATAGAAGATTTTGCACATTCTATGCAAGAAGTACATGAGACAGTGCGAAGGACATTGACTAAAAATATAGAGAAGATAAAGAGCAAGGTAGATGAGAGAAAAAGGGATGTCCAATTCTAAGTTGGGGATCTAGTGATGGTACTCTCAATAAAAAAATATTGTAGAAAGGAGTTCCTCATAAGATCTAGATGAGAAAAATTGGCCCATGTACCATTTTGGCCAAATATGGCACCAATGCATACAAGGTGGAGTTACCAGAGGAAAGTGGTTTATCTCTAGTGTTCAATGTGGCAGATTTGGTTTTGTACAAAGGACCAACCCCAGATCTTGACCAAAGCCTTATAGAGGTTGTAATGTCCCCGCCAGGGAGCCCATAAGGAATCAGGTCTTAAGACCAAAAATTACGACTAACAATTTTTTTATATTTTTTTTTGATCGTTACATCATTACTACTTCACATTTACATTCCTTAAGGTTCCCTCAGTGAAATCATTTACAAACATATTTACATTACTTATCCAAATTGAATTTCATTTCCTTTCTTCACTTTCACATTTAGAACTTAAGAGATAGGGTAAGAAAATAGCATTTCATTCACAATTACATTCCTTACTTTATATACTAATTCCATTTCTCCATCCTACACATTGAATAACTTATTCATTACAAACTACGTTTCAACATTAGCATAATAAACATTTTTTTTTCCTTGCAATAAAGAAGAGATAGAAAATATCATTCATCATTACATTGTATATTTCCAACTTTGTTCTTTCAAATAATAACCCTTGAAATCAAGCCTAGAACTATCCCTCCCAATTACATTTATTTTCTTTTCATTTACATCTTTATGATAATAGATCTCATAATAACAGGTACATAAATGGCCCAAAGGCACTACAACATATCTTTACATCTTTATTTTTAGTAACAATGATAAAAGTCTTCATAGAATTTGAACATATCCAAGCCACAAGTCACGAACAGGACCTCGAAATATTTTTTCCACCCAACCATGTGGAACTGATGAGGTTCCACCCCCCGTGCTAGGAGATAGAACCAAGATACTCACAAGGCCCTAAG
>MU224373.1:286573-306573 GCA_018584345.1 Thuja plicata
TATAACATAGAGGTCAAGGTACTAGGTTACCACCTAAGTGAGTGTCATCACACAACCTATATATTGGGATCCTTCCTGGCAACCATGTAACCCTGGTCCCCCCTTTATGAATAGGGATCCATCCTGGTAGTTATCCTTGGTCCCGATACTCCAATCAGGTCTATGTGGCCATTATTATGTTCTCTTTCATTATCTTTTGAATCCACCCTTCCCAGGTTAATTATTAAGGTTATCACTTTTTACAAACCCACCCATAGGATCATTTGGCAACCGCTTTAGGGTTCCAACACCTATGGTGAGTCACTCACTTAAGGTTCCTATTCCCTTACCCCATCACAAGCCATAAACACAAAATGACACTTCCATGTCCCGATTCATAGGTTTAAGAGACTCCCCTGTGCACTCAGGACCTTAGAACGAGTCCTAACCATATCCATATACATAACAGGAAACTATTGGAAGAAGTTCTAAGACAAGACATCTCAAAAGAAATCATAAAATTTTCCACATGCCTAAGAAAAACTTTCCCAAGGTTCATTTATAGGTCAAATGATCCCTCCCATGCACACAGGCCATCGAGACAAGTCCTAGCCTCAAAAACTAAACTAGAGTATAAGACAAGTGCAAACACATCATAAATAAATCATATAACCTTAACAAAACAAACAACGAATATACAAAGGTGATACCAACTTCCGCATGCACAAAAACATCATCCATCTATGGATACCTCATGATCTTGAAATTTGGTTAAGTCTAAATTTTAAGGAAATCATAAAATTAGAAATTGCATCTTAACTCCCATGGATCTGAAACCTATCCCAATCATCTTAGAAGGTACCTAAACCCTTTATACAAGTATAACTTAAAGTATAATAAAGTACATAAACTTACACTTAAATTTTATAATTGTATAAAGTTAAAATGTTATAATTGTATAAAGTTATAATTCTATAAAGCCTATTTTTCGGTTAACACTAATCTTCTCAGTTCATACAGTCTGCTCGGTTAGCATAGTCTACTCAGCTGACACTAGTTTGCTTGGTCACCACTAACTCGCTCGGTCATTACTAACTTACTCGGTCATCACTAAAGCGATGGCCATAAACTACTAAATACGACTGTCACCTTTGGCTTGATGGTAAAACTGGGAATTATGGAAACTATGGTTGCCTAGTCTGAGTGCGACCCATTTCAGATAACCCAGTTTCCCTTCAGAACTAGCTCATCAATCCATCTTATCTATCTAATAAATCTATTCTAGATCTGAGCAAATAAAACTGGTGCAAAAATAAACATGAAACTATAGGGTTGAAAACAGAAGTTCTAAAGCCTTAAGGAACTCATGGGCTTTCTAGATCAAAAAAGGAGATACAAGGTAAATACTATGGACCCTACAGCCTCTTACGAATGAAGGAAAATTCATTTACATACAACATGGCGAAATATTTAAACATAATCCTAAACTCCAAGTTACTAAAACAAGCACAACATATATATGTATAATATAACCATTCTAAAATTTATATACACAATAACACACATAGAGAACACATTCATACACAAAGAGGAAGAATAGAGATTCTTTCCAGTTTAGACCCTACCTTGGGTCCTGCAGAGAAACCTCTTCCCTTGACTGAAGAAACTCTATGAAACTTCAATCCTTGAGTAGATATCCCTCTGGAATCTTCCTCTAGAAATCAACTCCTAGCAATCCTCTCATAGATGACTTCACCAACCAGAGAGCCTCAAACTCACATAAACTCTCACTAAATATTTCTAGAGAAAATCAATTACAGACAACTCCAAAGAAAACAAGTCTTCTAAAAATTATCATCCTCCCACACACAAAAAATCTTCAAATATTTATCCCCCAACTATGTGGTTGGAGGAGTTGCTTTACGGGAAGCAACTTCTCCAACTTTCATAGTTGGTTGGAGGAACAACCAACTAATCTCCCATAAAGACTTAAACAAAGTTTTTAATAAATTTAATTAAAATATCTTTTAAACAAAAGCATAACAAGAATAATAAACAAATACCTTTCAAGAAAAACTCATAGCACAATAGGAAAAAAAGTAGCCTAACTTCTAGGAGGTCTCGAGTTCAACTCCCTCCTAGATAGCCAATTTTACTACAAAGGCCATTTCCCTTTTATTATTATTATTTTTACTTTTTTTAAAATTTAATACATACATTAAATATGCTATATTTAACTCAATTTACTTATTATAAATAATATACCATTTACACAATTAATGAAAAACATACAATTATTATTATTTATATAAGCATGGATATATGCATGTGCACCCACATATACACATACCTATATAAAATACAAATGATTATAACATAATTATTTACTATACATATAAAACATATTAGTTCTAACTCATAATGTGAACGCAGACCAACATCAAATCAGGTTCATAACATAAACTGCATTCTACTCTCCCAACTAGGATAACTTCCTAAACAGAATTCTAAGTCCATGGGTAACCTTGAGAGTAACTTGGTTATATCTCCACACATCAATAGTTCAAGGATTTTGAAGGCATGCTCAGACCTGTGTAGCCAGGTGGAGACGATGCCTGGTACCTGCATCCTGCATCATCAATTGATATGCATATACAAATATAAATATAAACCAACAGTGGAAAACAAGGAGGGAGAGTGCGACATCATGTGGATCTCCCGTAGGAGTTACTATGACTGTCCCTCCTCATCCTACACTCACATCACCCAGTGTACATCAAACCATAATAGGGTCAGTAGGGTTAAATCATAATATAAACATCATAACACAAATCAATGTAAAACATTTTACTGATAGTTCATTTCTAGCCATTCATCATTAAATTATAACTCATTTAATATGTCCAAATAACTGCAATAACCAATTATATATGCTCAAATGGAAAAAATGGATTCCCTTCGAGGAAACATTATGGGTAGTTTCCATAATGGCCTATAATGATGGGCATCACATGTTAAGGAAAGGAATATCTCATTTCCCAAGGCATAGTGGGAGAAAGTGTAATTTTTGAAGTGAATAGAAGCTCTGTGTTCTGGTTTTATGTAACTGTCAACTTTTTTTGAGTGACAAAGTGTTTTAATGGACTAAAAAGATTCTTCCAATTTTGGATCCATGTTGTGAAGATAGTTCTAAGAGTTTTTTATTTAGTGGCAAAGTTGTTTTGATTAGAGTAGATAGGTTTTGTAAATTATTTTGAAACTAGTATACTTGCTATAGGAAACATAGTGGTTTTTTGTTTCATGGCTCCCCCCATAGAATCTGACTGTGGAAATCAACATGGCCTAGATAAATATTATAGGGGAGACTCTTTATATTGTAAATACTCAAGTAGGAAGTTTGGAGAGCCATTTTCTAATTTTAAAGTCATGCCCTAGGCGAGAAATGGGTGCCTTGTGAGGTGTATGATAGGGAGAAATTTGAGTCCATGTGCAAGGGAGTGTTTGAAGGATTCAAACCAAGTGTGGTTTCAGAGGCCTTAAGGTCCTATAGATCCCTAAAAGAGAGCTTAGGTCTTTTCCAATCCATATAGATATATTTCTATGTATAAATCAGTGGACTGCATATTATGAACTAAATTAGCCACATTTGCCCTATATTATAGGATACTACTATACAGATGAATTAGGAGCCTAAGACCTCAAAAATCTTCAGGGTCTTGGAAAATGGTATTTGAGTCACAAGTTAGTTAATGGGGTTATTTGGAAGTTTTAGGAAAGAATCCAGGAAGATTTGACCTTGGAATGGACTGATTGGAGTTTGAAGACCCATTCCAATCGAGTTGGAATGATGTCAAAGGGATTTTTTTATGGTGGACATAGCCCTTGCAACACTGGTGAAGTCATTATGAATATTTTTTACTTGGAATCATCCAAGTAAGAGTGAAGTTTGGAAGTAATTTTATTGATTGGAAATCCTTCAAGGACAAGCACAAGGAGACTAACTCTTGGAGTTGAGTTCAAATAGTCTTAGGCTTGGAGAATTAAGACTATTGGGGTCCTAGAAGAGATATTGGGATCCTAATAAGACTAGGACAAGTAGAGTCGTAAGTAGAGTTTTTGCGAGTACACCTTGGAGCACTTCCATCATTGATCATACACTAAATACATTATCGTAGAATCATTAAAATTCTCACTGAAGTAAGAAATAGGTCTTCCTTCTTGAGTCAAAATAGCTCCAATTTCTTTTCCACTATCATCATAGTCTACATGAAATACCTTATTGAAATTAGGTAAAGCTAACACTAGTTGTTCTATCAGCCTCTGCTTCAACAATGAAAAACTTCTTTATTCTCCATGTGTACATTTGAAATCCTTTCTATGTCATCTCATAGTTCAAGTCATCGTTCCATAGATTAAACTAAAGTTCCTGATGAACTTCTGATAGAAAATATCAAACCCATGAAATGATCTTACCTCACCAAAATTCCCTAGTGTAGGCCACTCGACAATGAATTTCACTTTCTCATGATCCATCTTTAGTTCTTTAGAAAATATTACAAATCCAAAGTATACTAACTCCTCCTTCATGAAAGTACACTTCTTGATGTTTATCAGAAACTTATCTTCTCTTAACCTATGCAATAATTGTTTAACATGCATCAAATGTTCCTATTTTCTCTTATTAAAAATCAAGATATCATACAAATAGAAATTGACAAACTTTCCCAAGCATCTTTGTAAGACTTTATTCATTATCCTCATAAAAGTACTAGATGTATTATACAATCCAAAATGCATTACCAACCACTCATACAATCCTTCATTTGTCCTAAATATAGTCTTACACTCATCACCTTCTCTGATTCTAATTTGACGATATCCAATCTTCAAGTCTATCTTGGTGAAATACTTAGCTCCACTCAAATAATCCATAAAATCCTCCATCCTTTGCAAAGGAAACTGATACTTAATTTTAATATAGTTAATAGCTCTTGAATCAGTGCACATCCTCCATTGTCCATCTTTCTTAGGTGTTAACACTGTAGGCACTACACATGGACTCAAATTTTTTCTAATCAACCCTCTCTGTAAAAAGTTTTCTACTTTTCTACTAAGTTCTTCATTCTCTATCAGTGT
This sequence comes from Thuja plicata, assembly GCA_018584345.1. NCBI lineage: Eukaryota > Viridiplantae > Streptophyta > Pinopsida > Cupressales > Cupressaceae > Thuja > Thuja plicata. Next base: position 291,689 of record MU224373.1, read on the forward strand.
CATCCTATATGCTACTTTATTAGGAGGACTATCCTCTAGTATCAAATCCATGAAATGACTAATACTTCTCACCGGTGGCAATCTGTTAGCTACATTATATAATGTGATGTCAGCATACTCATTCAACAATCCAATGATTTATTTAGGATGTTCTTCTACCAAGACATCCTTCTTAGACTCCTTAGGTACTAAACCAAAACCAACATCATTATTCTTCATACCATCCACAAAATTCCTTACATCCACTAGACAAATTCTTCCAATAATACACACTTGACTCCTAAGGGGTTCCTCTAAAGGTAACAAATTTTGTTTCATCCCATTAGCAAAAGTACTATAGACATTCTTTCTACTACCATGCATAGCTTGCCTATTATAGTTCCATGTTCTACCCAATAAGATATGACACACATCCATAGGCATAATATCACACAAAACCTCATCATAGTACTTCCCAAAATTAGTTTTAACTAGACACTCTTCACTTACTAGTACCTTGTGTTCATCTTTTATCCATGCAACCTTATAGGATTTAGGATGCTCCATCCTCTGCAACTTCAGTTTGTGAACCAACTCCTTTTAAGAAAGATTATCATAACTACCCCTGTCCATGACAACATTACACACCTTTTTTTGTACCTTACATCTAGTTTTGAACAAATTATTTCTCTATGTAGACTCCTCTTATTCTCTATGGTATAGGATTCTCCAGTCATCAAGGTATGGATAACATACAAAAGAATGCAACAAAACATGTAGGTATAAAATTCAATACTAGAGGGATACAGATAGATCCTCCATTGCCTGAGAAGGGTGGAAAACTATGTTGAACTAGATTTTTGTAGGAGCACTCCCAAATTCTTAGAGGTACCTTAAAAAGTGTAAATAAATGGTGTTAGTCCAAAGATTGAGAAATGTGGAATCTAATTCTATCCCTAAGAGTTGACTGCTATAAAAAGACTCAATCACATGTAATACAGAAAATAAGGAAAATTACATAAAGTGAATCATTTGTTTTTCTAATGTGTTTCTTTCATGTCTAGGTATAAGTTTATTATCATTAGAAGATTAAGCATGTGCGGTAAAATGGGGCTCCCATAAGGGTTAAACCCAACATGCATAGGAGAAAAAGTTATGTTATTAAAGGGATATACTTTTGAAAATGTGAAACCTTTTATCTTACTATTTATCAATGTTGTAGATCCATGTTAAAGATAATAAACTATTAAAGGAACATGTATATGTTACATGAAACCTTTTAGTTTAAGATATAAAAAAAGGTGGGATATAATGGATGTTTAAAGAAAGAACATGGACTATATGATATAGAAGGTAAATCTGATTCATCTCAAATATAGTAATTATTCCAAATGTTGATCAAAAGAAGAATGCAAGTACACAATGAATCACAAAAGAAAAAGGAAACACAATATTTTAAATAGACAATTTCCTTAAGGAAGATGCAATCAAAATATCATAATGCACATTACAAAGGTTGATAAACACAATCATAGTGCATGATAGTTGACCATTAAAACAAATAGACTTGGATATACTCTCCATCATTACAAATAACACAAGACAATCTATTATTAACATGAATGGATAGAGACTATTATGTAAAGATCATGCTATTTTTTACTAGCCATGGGAAAAGTATATAGTATATTTGTTAAGGGACACTGATCTTAGGAGAAATAAAAACATCATTCACAATGGTAGTGGTATGATAAGGTAATACTGAGAGGGGGGTGAATTAGTATTACAACACTTAAAATAAACTTTGAGCCAAGTCAACATAAACCATAAGCATATTGAAATAAAAGAAGCATAAACAAATAACACAATACACATAACACCATTTTTTGTTGTCAAGGAAACCCTGGCCAAGGGAAAACCCCATTGGGGATGATACCCACAAGCATGCACTAAAGTATAGTGTCCCTATTAGGAGATTAATATTAAATAGTATAATTCCTTGTTAGAGGAATAAAAACCCTGTTAAAGGTATACAACACCCTGTTAAGGGCCAACTAAGTATACAACTCTTACAATATACTTCTATTACAAAGTGTTCTCAGGAATGAACAAAAAAAGCATCAACTATGCTTAGATAGTTACTTTTATAGCTCTTTAATGATCTCTGTCATTCTCTTCTCTACCACTCGCATCTCCCAAAACCATATCTCACATCATATACTTTTCTCTACAAAATATCTTCATATATATATATATATATATATATATATATATATATATATCATTTGCTAAGTCGACTCTCTTAGCTAAATATTACATAGTTGGCTCTCAATACAAAAAACATTTGATAAAGAAAATATCAAATACATAGTCCATGCTCTTACATAATCAAAATATAGATTATCAACAAAAATAGTCTATCCTAGCTTTCCAGGAGTCCACGTCATACTCCCCCAATCATCGCTTAATCCAACAGCTCTGTATCATTGTTCTGCTACTGTCATGTGTCTTTATTTCAGTGTAATTTTTTGTAAACTTTACCAAAATGAAATTGATCTTAGATGAAGGTTATATATACTCCATAGTATCTCCCTCTAAGCTCGCACATCATAACTCGTTGATCTTGATCTTTGATACTCAAAATCCCTATGTATTTCTTCTCTGTACTTAGTCGATTTTAGAATAAAATTACCAAAACTTAAGTCCAGATCAATTGATCAATATGCCAGATGTGTTTCCATAAATGCCAACCAAAAAGTGAATCATAACACACAAAATTGATCACTTGCCAACGGGAAGATGATAGTAATATGTTCAAAGAGTTTATTTTTGTGTTGAAGAAAACATTGGTCAAATAGAAACATTGAGAAGAAAATATATAAGAGTGTTAGACATAAGAATCATTTCCATCATACAAGAGTAAGTACTTGAGGTTATTCAAAAATCCCTCTATATTTTTTGTTTCAAAATGTTCAGTTATAGACATGTTTAAAACAAAATCTACCAGATATATGTGAGAATAGTGTTAAGAAATAGAGAAAAACAAAGAGCAAAAGTGCATGTAAATAACTTGATAATATCAAATAGTATAGGTGAGATCATGCTATAGTCATCTATCAAGGTATGGGGGTATGTTTCCTAAGAGAAACATAAAATTTTATAAGAAGTTGTACATGTTTAATAGAACTCGGTTATTTTAAAAATATATATATAAGAAACATATGAAATGGTGGAAAAGAAACATTGTCCCATCTGTTACAGGAGAGTCCTCATTTATTAAATTCCCAGATGTAAAATTTGTAAGAAAAATCATGTATGTTTCTTGCAAGTGAACATATACAAGGATATCAATGGGTGGAGTTGTTTTGTGTTCTTCAACACTTCAAAACTATAACACTAAGAGTTTAATGCATAGTTTCTAAATACAATGAGAAAGGGTTCAATTACATCTATGGATATGATATCATAAACTTATAATGGCTATCATTATAGAATCATGATAAAGTCAGTAAATTCATGAAAGTCTTAGTTCCACTCATGGATGATATAGGGTACACTAAGGATTTTTTATGTTTTATTTATTTTTATAAGGCAAACAAATCATTGAAGCCTCAATATAATCATGACCATATAATTTATAAGGGTAAAGGATCAAACCTAGCAACCCTCATGGAGTTCTAAAGTACCAAAAAAATTTCTTGGACTAGAGAAAAGAAAGGTAGTAATATAAGGGAAAATAAAGGTCTTTTTTCACTTTCAATAGAACATGAAGGATATGTAGAGTTGTGAATAGTAGGTATATATTTTCAATAGGTATATCATATTATTACATAAAGGAAACAAAAATCACACTCGTGACTTACAGTTGTAAAAAAAAAAGTACAAAGATACAAACTATTGATCTCTAAGTTTTGTTGTCTATTAGTGTCCCACACTTAATCATAATCAAGGTAGGTTGGTCAGTCATCATTGTGAAAGAGCCATCCTACAAAGGCTGAGACTGAGAAGTAGTTACTATTGAGAAAGTCAGAGATTGATGAGTACTCAATAAATGGCAACCAAAATGATTGTCAAGTTTAATAGAAGAGTTAGTGTCAAGCGACAACATATAGTTATGACAAGCGAGATAGTATTGACCAAGAACCAGTGTTTTCCTATGTTAACTAAAACAAATTGTGTATATTTGTTTGGAATGGCACAAACACCAAGGTAAACCATTTTGGATGACTTCTATGAAGCATTTAATGATCATGCACATAGATTTAATTCTTTAATTATGGGTTATTTTTATGACCATGCATCCCTATGCAAGGCATGCAACCAATCAAATTTAGGGATGCCTAAGCGGAAAAAGGTGATGAATCTAGATCATTGATATTGATCTAGATGATCTATATATGGGATGCTTCAAACTCTAATCTATGTGTGTAAGTATATGTGTTTGGATGTGGATGTGAAGAGTAGAGATCAGGAGTGTATGCATGCTTTTCATATCTAAAGCATTGACCAGACAGAGTGACCGAGCAGCACAGTGAGAGAAGAATAGAGATAAATCAGATTGAGAGATTAGTTAAGAGTTAGAAAGAGGAGATTTGTTATCAGCATTTGTAGTGTAGACCAAAGGATCAGGTACTGATACATTCTAGCAAGTGAATCATAGTAAGTCTCTTAACATAGTGGTCCTAACAGGCCTTTGTAAATATCTGAACAAAGTTCTTACTTTGTTGTAATTTTTAAATCCTTTAATAAGGTAGATTATATAAGTCTATAAGCTCTTAATAGAGTAGACCCCTCATAGAGTAGATCATCAGAAGAAATAAAAACTTTATAGCCCTAATAGGCACACTTTATTACTGTAGTAGTGAATATTTGTGGGTCTCATCCCCACCCCATTTTTACCTTCAAGAGTTTCTGGGTTACCAAAATATTTGTGTTATGTGTTCATGATTAGATGTTAAATCTTTAAATCATTTCAGTTTATGTTTATGAATACATGTTTGAATCAGTTTGTTTATAAATGGTAGAATTTTTATAGATCTAATTCATGCCCCCCTCACTTTGCCCCTTTCAGTTACTGCTTTCCCATATTAGACATCCAACAATTGGTATCAAAGCATTGTTCTCTTAAAAGAAGTCTAACCACTTGAGAGTTAAGATCTTGGAAATGGAGGCTTATAAGGAAACTCAGATGAAAGATACTCAATATAAAGAAGAAGACATTGAACATCTATTTGACAAAGGAGATTCAAAGAAAGTAATGCAACAATTGAAGATCTATTGGAGAAGAACAACACACTGAAAGAAAAAGTCAAAATTATGAAGATAGAAAAAGAAACTCAATCAATAACACTATGTGAGGTGATTGATTAGAAGAAGAAAGTTGAGAAGACAAGAAAATGGAAGAAGAAGACAAGAGACAGATGGCTACTATACTTGACGAAAGGACTAGTGATGTGTAGATGCTCACAAACAATCAGATGGACATGGTCAACCAACTATTATTTGCAAATCAAGAGATAAATAGAAGAAATTGAAATCACATATCCGAGGTCTGAGAAAAATCAACTAAAAAATGAGTTGAGATCTAAAATAGAACTCATTGAAAGGATAAACAAACTGAATGAAGCATTGAGATACTTTCAGGAACTAATGAGATCACCAAGAAGGAATAGTGACACATCTTGACTTGGAAATACCAAGCACTAGTCTTCCACTAAAGAAGGAGAATCATCAAAGAGTGGATAACTGAGGAATGTAAAGTTGAAGAGCAACAAGCCTACATATTATCACTATGGGAAACCTGGTCATACAACAAACATACACCGAAGCAAGAATAGTAAGTACAATCCAAAACCCAAATTTAATGGATATTGTTTTAACTATAAGAAGCATGGACATTAGGAACATGAATGTAGGTCAAAGACTAGGATAACATCTACTTCACCTAGATTCGAAGGATATTGCTAAAATTGTTAGAAATTTGGTCATAGAACCCAATATTGCAGATCTAGTGCAAAATCTAAATGGACATCCAAGAAACAAGGAAATTCACCAAGGAAAGGTAACACATTCAATTGGGATTATAATACAAGATATAGTTGTCATTATTGTGGATAATATGGTAATTTTACAAAGAATTGTATTAGTACACATTTTAGAGGTAAATACAAGAGTTGGAAGAATGGAAGTATGGTCTGCTATAGTTGTCACAAGATTGGTAATACCAAGAGAGATTGCAAGGCTAGAGCCCCGATACCTATTGTTGAGAAGATAAGGAATCAAATGAATCTGACATGGAGAAGAAAGAAGAAGTAAGCAGTAGTGGATCTAGTGAAGCAGAGATCACCCAATCTGATGGATTGGGTGATCACACTACTTCCAATTAAGTAGAAAGGTATGTAAGCAACTGTTTTCTCAAATGTTATATTTTACACTAGTTCCTAACATAAGATGTATTCAAGTCCATAAATACATAAGTTAAGATGCATTATACAGATCTGAGGCAAGAATGAAGAAAAAGGAATTATAATAGATATTTGATGTTGAGCATCAGTATCAGCATATGTCAAGCTTCCATATTGACTGAGATAATATGTCAACCAGGTGTTTTTAGTGATTGATTCATTGTTATGATCGAGTGGTGTGTGATAACTGAGCTATTTAATAAAGGATCCAGTAGTAGCTCACCAGAGCTAATGAAAAATAAATCACATAAGAATAAAAATACAAGAGCTCTGAAGTAACACTTGATGAAGTTATAGTCATTCCAAAATGGGATACTGATAACTTATCTTATGAGAAGATGTGAATCTTGCAAGATCTATTGAACAAGAAGAGGAAGCAAGAAGAGTTGAAACAGGAACATCAACAAAAGTAGGTACTACATAAAACTAAAGAAATCTTTATTGATGCATTTGAGTTTCAAGACCTAAATGAGGAGGCACCTATCTTGAAAAAATTGGTTCATATTGTTCACAAGGTGAACACTGATGAAATAGATGCAAATGAGAAACTCTTGCAATAGTCTAAGAGAAAATTTGAGACCAAGGTACTTGAGAAAGTTGTAGCAAAGCTTACCGAGAAGAAGTTTGCACTTTCTGATCTGGTAAGGAACTTAGAAGAAGTAATAGAAAATTTTCTCTCTTTGTATAAACAAATTTGTGATACATAATTAGTTACAAAGGAGAATCAACATCTTAAAGGAGAATCAACAACTTATTCAAAATCTAGAAGAAGATTTAAATTCAATAGGACAGTCAGTGACATGGATGCAAGTTGAAGCTCTTTTCATTTTAGAAGGTTGACACATGCCCAAGGGAGACTAGCCAAGCTCATGGCTAATGATGGAATAATAAGAAAAAAACTCATTTCTATTTAGGCCATGTTGATACCTCACTTGGAGGTTATGCAAAAAGAGGTGAAAGCAGCAAAGGAACTAGCCCAAAAAGATCCACCTCTGAACATTGTAGAAATTTTGATTGATCTAGCTGCCAAGCTAGAAATAAAATTTTAGGTTTTTGAATCTATTAGAACAAGTTGGTATAATGCATTAGTAATGATACTACAATTTCATAACCCATTTTTTAATAAGTATGGTTTGACCCCTACAACACCACTAGATAAGAGTGACAAGAGTGACAAAACCAAGGTAGAAATGTCATGAGATTCAATCACAAGGGAAATAAAGGAGAAATAAGTTGTAAGGTGTAATATTTTTTATATCTACATATCTTTTATATTTAGTGAAGTCTTTACAAAGACTGATTCAGAATCCTAGGGGGAGTTCTGATTTCTAAGTGTATTTGAATATTATTTTGTAAAGGACTGATAAGTCATGAAAAAGTTCATTTGCCACTAATGTCAAAGAGGGAGATTTTTGATCTCTACATTTTGTTGTCTATTAGTGTCCCAAACTTAGTCATAATCAAGGCAGGTTGGTCGTTCATCACTGCGACTGAGCCATTTTACTAAGGCCAAGACTGAGCAGTAGTTACTACTGAGCAAGTCAGAGATTGTTTAATACTTAATAGATGTCAAGCAGAATGATTGTTGAGTTGCATAGAAGAGTTAGTGCTGAGCGACAACACATAGTTATGCCGAGAGACATTATTGATTGAGAACCAGCGTTTTCCTATTCTGATTAAAATAGATTGTGTATATGTGTTTGGAATGGTATAAAAACCAAGGTAAACTATTTTGGTTGACTTTTATGGAGCATTTAATAATCATGCATAGAGATTTAATGCATTAATTATGGGTTATTTTATGATCATGGATCCCTATGAAATCGATGCAATCAATCAAAACTAGGGATTCCTAAGAAGCAAAAGGTGATGAATCTAGATCATTGATCTTGATCTGGATGATCTATATATGTAATGCTTCAAACCCTAATTCATGTGCATAAGTATATGTGTTTGGATGTGGATGTGAAGAGAAAAGATCAGGGGTATATGCATGTTTTTCATATCTAAAGAATTGACCAGACAAAGTGACTGAGAATAGCAGTGAAGATTAGAATAGAGATAAATCAAATTGAGAGATCGGTTAAGAGTTGGAAAGAGGAGATTCTTTATCAATATTTGTAGTACAGACCAAAGGATGAGGTATTGATACATTCTAGCAAGTGAACCAGGGTAAATCTCTTAATAGAGTGGTCGTAATAGGCCTTTGTAAATCTCTTAACTGAGTGCTTACTTTGTTGTAAGTTTTAAATCCTTTAATAAGGTAGATTGTATAAGTCTGTAAGTTCTTAACAAGGAAGACCCTTCATAGGGTAGATCATCAGAAGTGATCAAAACTTTTTAGCCCTAATAGGAACACTTTATTATTGTAGTAGTGAAGATTTGTGGGTATCATCCCCATACCAGTTTTACCTTCAAGGGTTTCTAGGTTACCAAAATCTTTATGTTATGTGTTAATGATTAGATGTTAAATCCTTACAAAATTTTAGTTTATGTTTATGAATACATGGTTGAATCATTTTGTTTAGAATTTGTAGAAGTTTTATAGATCTTACTCAGCCCCCTCTTAGAAACTGCTTTCCCATATTAGACTTCTAGCAAAAAACAAGATGAAAAGCCCTCATTTCAAGAAATTAAGTCATCTTCTATTTGATGATTATTTAAATGATATAACATTTAATATCTATGATTATATAAGATAATAGAAATGATCCAACAATACCCTATATAATAGAGTAAACACGGTACAAATAACCCTTTTTGAGGATATGTGGGTTTCAAATGAACAAGAATATATCATGGAAATGCAATGATTATTACCATTTGTATGAGTAAAATAATAAGCTCAAGGGTTTGTTCTTAAGGTCATGTTCAGAAGGAAATGAATAGATTTTATTATTGAGTTTTAAGAGATAGCAACAAAGTGCAAAAATTCATGCATAGTCAGTAATAAGTGAAGGCATGGAATATATAAATAAATCCATGATTTTATAAAAATATGGACCAACTTTAAGCCTAAAAAAATGTATAGTTTGAACCAAGCAAGGAAAAAACCCTCACAAAAAAGGAAAATCATGAGATATAAAAATTGTTGGAATTACTAGAATGATGTACTAAGAGGGGAGGGGTGAATCAATACCGCTAAAACTTTTTATGTGATTATCCCATTAACTTTTGTGTCATCAGCTTTGTATATTAACCTATCTATCTGTTCATCTTTCTTTATGTATGTGAAATCATAACATAAGTTCTTTACATGTCTAAACATTCAAGAAACATACATGAAAGTAAATAACACATAACACAAGATATGATATCACAGAAAACTCCTGTTAGGAAGTAAAAACTATGGTGGAGATGTCACCCACAAAACTTCACTATCTGCAGATAAGAAGGGAACCAGTTAAGGATTACAATTTGATCACTTCTAATGATCTAACCTGTTAGGAGTATTAGAGTGGATACTTGTTAGGATCTACTTCACTTGAAGCTTTAGCAACACTGTTAAGTGTGCACTCTGTTAAGAGATTTGTCAAGAACTGTTAAGTCCACCTTCTACTAAAGGATTTCTAATATGATGCACTTGTTAGAATGAAAATACATTATAAATGTTGATCTGATATTATATACAATCTCTAATTGCTGATAACAGATCCTATAAAGCTTACAATGTATATGTAATCACCTTGAGTGATTGAATGATACCTTGTCTCTGCTTGTCGGTAGCCTTGTTTGTGTTCTTGAGGACTGATATGATCTATATCTAAACTTTGCATGAATTCACTTCTGCTGCTTAGATTCTCTTCATGGCTACAATCATTTATCAACTCTTACTATTACAAATGATTGAACATCTATATATACTAGTTTATAGGTCCATTCTTGACTCAAGCTTTTCAAGTTAACTCTAGATCCAAGGTTTGCAACTTGACCTTGATATTTAGTTAGTTATGTTTTATATCCATTAGGATGCTTTAAAACAATTACAATATACTTTCTTTACCCTCAAGTAATGTTTTAAAAAAAATTAAAACTCTATAAATAGAATTACAGTGTATTATCTGACGTGGAAATTTAGATCCACTATTTGCGGGTTCTGTAACTAACTATCAGTTCTGATGCTCGAGCTTCTCTGTCAGTCTATAGGGTTTCTTTCATTCTTTTCTCTATCATTCTTCTACTTTGTTGGTGTCCCTATATTGAACTATTCATCGGGTTCCTTTCCTTTTCTTCTCTGTCAGCGATGTTCATAAAACTATACCTTCGGTGATGTCCTTTATACTTTGTCATTGGTTCAACACTTGATAGTGTTCGTCGGGCAATTCTATATTTAGAATTTTTCATGACAAGCATTTTTTGGTCCATAGAGAGGGGGGGGGGGGGGGGGGGAANGGGTGAATCAGTGGACTTTAATCTATTCTAACTCTCAACCTCTAAATCTAATTCAACTCGGTAAAATATGTTTACTGCACTCTAGACAACATGTAGCCTTGAACTATTTAAGCAACAACATTAACACATATCATCCACATAAGATAATGATACATTAACACCATATTTAATGAGGAAACCCAAATTGGGAAAAACCTTCATGGGACTTGTCACCCACAAATAATAATACTCTTTTGAAGTATGCTCAGTTAGGAGCCAATCCTATAAAAGATTACAAAGCACATTGTCAAATGTGACCCGGTCAAGGGATTTCCCTTAGATCTGTTAGGATCTTCACTCTGTTAAAAGTGGCCTAATGAAAGGACTTAAAACACTTTGTTAGAATGTCACCTATCTCTAGGGTTTACAATAGGACTATTATATCTACTCGGTTAAGAGATTTCTCAGATACAAATATGAAACATACAATAAAAATTTGATCTCTTAATGCAGCAACTATCTTCTACCTTTTTCTTGATCAGATCCTTTTCTAGTCACTTCTAGATTTAGTACCTCATCACTTCTTCAATAACTCTTCCATCACTCATTCACAGTCTCTATTTAGAGTTCAGAGTTCAGTCTTCTTCTTTTCCCTGTATCACTTGGTGACTTCTCTTCTGTCAACCTTTTTCCTTTCTTTTCATTAATCAACCAGTAGCAGCTTCACATTCATGTAGCTTCATTTATATAGACAATATTTTTCCTCTTAATCTCCTTGATTAGGTTTCTTGTAATTCAATCTCAGCTGCTCGATCATCCTTATGATTTCTTGTCGCTCGGTAAACCGCTTAACTTTGGTAAACCACCTGACTTTGGTAAACCACTTGACTTTTACCTTGAAGATTGTTCCCTTCTTGGGACTCACAACATTTGTTTTGCCACTTAATCTCTACCTTTGAACTTCATCTTGGTTAATAGATCTTGTAACAAACTTCTTCCTTTACTATGGAATCTTCCAGCTCATCATGATCTGTCTTAGATTTGATCTTATCATTAACTTCCAACAACTGTTCTTTGCTCGGTAACTGACTTTATGACTCGATAACATGAACTTCACTTCTTGGTGAATAACTTTGTTCAGTGCCTTTGCATGAACTTGGTACTCAGTAACTATGACTGAATAGCATTTCCACTCGGTGACTATTTTTTCTTGGTGCTTTATTCTTCTTTATTTACCGACTGCTCCCTTTGCTTACATTACTGACTGACTTCTCATACTCAGTAGTCTCATTCAATTCCTTTACCAACTTGACTAAACTATGTTATCTACTTTGGTATCATGAAAACAATTATACCAATCATCACTAAGTCATTGTCTAATATGTATTAGTTTCCCAGTTAAGTTCTTCAACACTTTCATCTTTTCACTTGCTCTCTTTCCTTATCTTCCTCAACTTGTAGTTTAATCCAAATGATATGGAAACTCAATATGAATCAGAAATCAATTTCTTGACATCAATGAAAAAATAACAACTGATCTGAGAGTATTCTACAACTTTGTATACCTCTGATCTCGGTCTTCATCATCATCTCATCATGTGAATATCAGTTGGTTAACAATCTCCCTCTTTGACATTGATGGAAACCTTGGAACCTCGATCTTTTCTTTGTATCCTGCTTTGCTCCCTCTGAGCTGATTCTTCTTGTGAGTTATTCAAACTCCCTCTTTCATAATAATTATTTCTTTGTTTCCCTCAACACTCTTGTTTCTAATAATCTTCAATTCACATAATATCTCCCTCTTTGATAGCAATGTCAAAGTCATACTTCCTGAGAATGTTTAGGTTATGAATCATGCCTAGCATGTACAGATAGCTCTTTTCATACATCATTGTTTCTTTTTCACAACTTCAGGCATCACCTCAAGTGTGAAAGCTTACATCAACTCAGAAAAATAGATATTCTAATGAGTCCTAGAATTGATGCAGCATGCATTTCGTGAATGTTGGGTAGGGGTAGGACCCCTAATTTATCTCTAAGATACTCAAAAGCATCCTTCAGTAGTGGCTTAGTGAATATATCTGCTATCTTCTCCTTTGAACTTACATATTCCAACATCACATTCTTCTCTTGTACTTGCTCTCTCAAATAGTGATATTTGATAGAAATGTGATTGGTCTTAGAATGCATAACTAAATTCTTTGATACATTGATAGCACTTGTGTTATCACAATAAATAGTAACTAGATCACTAATCTCTTCATTCATACCTTCATGTAGTTGTTTGATCCATACAATATTTGCACAATTCATAGCTACAGCAACATATTCAACCTCAATAGTTGATTGTGAGATGCAACTTTGTTTCTTTCTCAGCCATGTTACTAATCTATCTCCTAGAAAGAAAGCTCCTCGACTTGTACTTTTCCTATCATCAATGTTCCCAGCCCAATCAGAATCAGTGTAGATTTTCAAAGAAAAATCTCCTTTCTTTTTGTATAGTAACCCAAAATCTTCAGTGCCTTTCAGATATCTCATTATTCTTTTTACTGTAGACATGTGTGCCTCGTTTGGATTGGAAAAAAATCTTGTAAGAATCCCTACAACATGTGAAATATCGGGTCGATTATGTACAACATACTATAACTTACCAATCATTGATCTATAAACTATGTCATCTACTACCTGTGATTCATCTTCCTTTGATAATTTACATCTAGTGGCCATAGGTGTTCCGACAGGTTTTGAATCCTCCATACCAAATGTCTTCAAGACTTCCTTGATATACTTTGATTGTGTGATGTAAATCCCATCTTTGGTTTGTTGTATCTGTAATCAAAGAAAGAACTTTATCTCTCCTATCATGGAAATTTCAAATTCCTTTTTCATCTCTTCAGCAAATGATTGACTCAATGTGTCACTTCCTCCAAAAAAAATATCATCAAAAAATATTTCAGCAATTAAAATTTCTTTATCATCATCACATTTCAAATATAGATTACTATTGTCACTTGTTCTCTAAAATCCAATCTTTATCAAATAACAATGTAATCTTTCATACCATGCTCGGGGTGCTTGCTTTAAGCCATATAGTGCTTTGTGCAATTTGCATACCATATCCTTGCCAATATCTTTAGCAAATCCTTCGGGTTGTTCAATGTAAACTTCTTCTTCAAGAATACCATTAAGAAATACAAACTTTACATCCATTTGATAGAGTTTGAATCCTTTATAAGCTGCATATGCTAGTAGAATTCTAACTCCTTCTAATCTAGCAACCGGTACAAAAGTTTCACCATAATCAATTCCTTCTTCTTGTGCATAACCTTTGCAATCTTGCTTTGTTCCTGATAACATCTCCATGCTCATTCAATTTGTTTCTGAAAATCCACTTAGTACCAATTACATTTTTGTCCTTAGGTCTCGGTACCAGTTCCCATGTGTTGTTTTTCTCAATTTGATCTATCTCTTCTTTCATAGAATTAGTCTAATCTTCAATATCTAGAGCATCTTTTACTTTCCTTGGCTCAAATGTAGATATTAAACATGTATTGTTCCTTACCTTGCTTCTTGTCAGTACTCCATTTTTGTTTCCAATTATCTTGCTTGGTGAGTGGTGTCTTTTTACATATTTAGCTAGAACAGGCTCAGTAGTAGGTGTAGGTACTTCATCATCACTCAGTTGTAGTTCCATCTATCTAGCTTCCTTCTCTGGTTTTCCTCTCGGTAGTACATTAGTATGTACATATACAAATATTTGATAATCCTCAGGTTCCTTTTTCTTGTCTCTATCATTTTTCTCTACAAATTCATCAATTTTGACATTTACACTTTCCACAATCTTGTTAGTAGACTTGTTTAAACATTTGTAAGATTTTCTCTTTATGAAGTATCCAAGAAATATTCCTTCATCACCTTTAGAATCAAACTTTCCATCTCTGTTTTCTTTCAAGATATAGCATATACTTCCAAAAACTTTGAAATAACTTACATTAGGTTTGTGCCCATACCAAATTTCATAAGGTGTCTTGTTTGTGCCTTTCTTCAATTGTACTCGGTTCAATGTGTAGG
>MU224373.1:306623-318681 GCA_018584345.1 Thuja plicata
GGTTGTGGTACTTACTGCTTCTCTCCAGTATGTTTGAGAGATTCCCTTCTCAATCATTAGTGTTCTTGCACAATCAACAATTGATCTATTTCTTCTTTCTACTATTCCATTCTGCTGTGGTGTTCTCAGTGCAGACATTTGTCTCTTTATCCCATGTTCATTGCAGAAGAGTGTAAAATCATCAGATGTAAACTCTCCTCCTCTATCAGATCTCAGACATTTCAGTTGTCTTCCAGTTTCCTTTTGAACTCTTGCCTTATACCACTTAAACATTTGAAAGGCATCAGTTTTTTCTTTTAAGAACATGACAAACATCATTCTAGAGAAATCATCAACAAACAAAATGAAATATCTATCACCAAAGTAACTTTGTGTTCTCATGGGTCCACATAAATTAGTGTGCACTAAGTCCAAAATTCCTTTGCTAACATAGGTTTTACTTGTAAAACTTGACTTAGTCATTTTTCCAATTTGGCATTCCTTGCACATGACATTTTCAGGTTTATCCAATCTCAGTATACCTCTAACTCTATTTTTTTTTCTCACCTTGATCAAGTTGTCAAAGTTAACATGACATAACATCTTGTGCCATAACTAGACATCCTCCAATTTTGTGTATAGACAATTCTTTTCAGAAGTATCAAGGTAGAAAAGGTTACCTTTAGTTTGTTTAGTAGTGGCAATCAGATTTCCATGTTTGTCAAACAATTTTACCTTCGCATTTTGGAATTCCAGTCAGTGACCTATTGTATTTAGCTATGGCACACTCAACAAATTGTACTTTAGTCCTTCAACCCAGTAAGCATCATCACATCTTGTATTATTCAGCAGAATTATAGAACCTTTACCTTTGACAAGATATGGAGCATCATTACCAAATCTAACAAATCCTCCATCATTCTTTTCCATTGTAATAAAATTTTGTGTATCACCAGTCATGTGATGTGTGCAACCACTATCTATAATCCATGCATCATTTTTTCTCATGTTAGAAATTAAGGCTTTTTATTCTACATACCTTTCTTCATTAGAATCATCTTTGATAGCAACATAAACAACTTCCTCATCTCCATTATCATCAGTGTCATCATCAGTTAATCCTTCTTCAGTAATGTAGCATGACTTCTTACCTTTGTCTTTGAAATCTTGGTATCTTCTGAATTTATTTTCTCTCTTATTTTCTCGGTTATCTTTTCTTTCATCATCCTTTTTTCCTCGATAGCTAGATGCAATATGACCAATCTTGTTGCAATTGAAACATTTTAAGGGTAGGTTACCTCTATACTTACCTTTCCCTCTTGGTAACCTTCTAGCTAACAATGCTTCAAACTCCTCTTGCTATATATCATCTTCAGCATACAAAGTTTCCAACTAACTTCTACATTTATGAAGTGTTTCAATCACACTCCTTGCATAGCTATCACTAGAAGTAGAATCTCTTGGGTTTCCAATATTCAGGGATGACTTGAATGCAGATTCAATCTTAGTAGTAGCAGTCAGACTATTATCAAATTCATTTAACTCAAATGCAGTAAACTTACCAATTGTAGCATCTAATGAGATTGTCATCTAGGGTATGGATCTTAGTTCTTGTATAGATGATACTCAGATAGCATACACAGGTAGCAAGGTTCGCAATAGCTTTCTTGTCACATCTTCTTCATCAATATGTCCTCCAGCTCCTCTAATAGCATTTTCTACTTCCTTTAGTCTTATACTATATTGTGTCACATTTTTCACCTTCTTTCATTCTCATTGAATCAAACTTGCCTCTTAGACTTTCTACTTTTGCTTTATGAACATGTTGATCTCCTCCATGTACCAATGTAATCTTATCCCACATCTACTTTTTTGTATCACATCCATTAAGATCATTAAATTCTTGGTCAGTGAGAGAAGAGGATATCTCTATCATCAGTTGTGTGTGTTCTTGTCTTTCTCTTACCTGCTCAAGTGTCATAGGACCAAAAGGTGGCAGTGAGTACTCATTATCAAGATAATATAATGTGTATTCTCCAATTCTAGAGAGATGTAATCTCTTTCTACTTTTCCATGTAGAGAATTTGTCCTTATTCAACTTAGGTGCCTCCCTCTTATACATCTTCAGATCTTACATCTTCAGATCTTTAACTCAAGTCCCTTTAAACTTTTCTCTTCAGAGCACTGGGCTCTGATACCAATTGTTGGTCCACAGATAGGGGGCGTGGTGAATTAGTGGACTTTAATCTATTTTAACTCTCAACCTCTAAATCTGATTCAACTCAGTAAACTATATTTACTGCACTCTAGACAACATGCAGCCTTGAACTATTTAAGCAACAACATTAACACATATCATCAACGTAAGATAATGACACATTAACACCAAATTTAATGAGGAAACCCAAATTGGGAAAAACCTCCATGGGAATTGTCACCCACAAATAATAATACTCTTCTGAAGTATGCTCAGTTAGGAGCCAATCCTATTAAAGATTACAAATCACATTGTCAAATGTGACTCAGTCAAGGGATTTCCCTTAGATCTGTTAGGATCTTCACTCTGTTAAAAGTGGCCTAATGAAAGGACTTAAAACACTCTGTTAGAATGTCACCTATCTCTAGGGTTTACAATAGGACTATTATATCCACTCGGTTAAGAGATTTCTTAGATACAAATATGAAACATACAATAAAAATTTGATCCGTTAATGTAGCAACTATCTTCTACCTTTTGCTTGATTAGATCCTTTTCTGCTCACTTGGTATGCTGGATTCAGTACCTCATCACTTATTCAATAACTCTTCCATCACTCATTCATAGTCTCTATTCAGAGTTCAGAGTTCAGTCTTCTTCTTTTCCCTATATCACTCGGTGAATTCTCTTCTGTGAACCTTTTTCCTTTCTTTTCATTAATCAACCAGCAGTAGCTTCACACTCATGTAGCTTCATTTATATAGACAATTTTTTTCCTCTTAATCTCCTTGATTAGGTTTCCCACAATTCAATCTCAGCCACTTGATCATCCTTATGATTTCTTTCCGCTCGGTAAACCGCCTGACTTTTACCTTGGAACTTGTTCCCTTCTTGGGACTCACAACATTTATTTTTCCCCTTAATCTCTACCTTTGATCTTCATCTTGGTTCATAGATCTTGTCACAAAATTCTTCCTTTCCTGTGGAATCTTCTAGCTCATCATGATCTATCTTAGATTTGATCCTATCATTAACTTCCAGTGACTGTTCTTTGCTCGGTAACTAACTTTATGAATCGATAACATGAGCTTCACTACTCAGTGAATAACTTTGCTCTGTGCCTTTGCAAGAACTTGATACTTGGTAACTATGACCAAATAACATTTCCACTCGGTGACTATTTTCGCTTGGTGCTTGATTCTACTTTCTTTACCAACTGCTCCCTTTTCTTACATTACCGATTGACTTCTCATACTCGGTAGTCTCATTCATTTCCTTTACCAACTTGACTAAACTATGTTACCAACTTTGTTATCATGAAAACAATTATACCAATCATCACTAAGTCTTTTTCTGATCTATATTAGTTTCCCAGTTAAGTTCTTCAACACTTTCATCTTTTCACTTGCTCTCTTTCCTTGTCTTCCTCAACTTGTAGTTTATTCTGAATGATATGGCAACTCAATATGAATCAGAAATCAATTGCTTGACATCAGTGACAAAATAACAACTGATCTGAGTGTATTCTACAACTTTGTATACCTCTAATATTGGTCTTCATCATCATCTCATCATGTGAATATCAGTTGGTTAACGAGCATTGTCATCTTGCTGGGTATGCAGTGTGTTGTCTGTCGGTTATGCCTATACCGATGACCTTTATCATGTTTTTCACTTAAGTATACTAATGGAAAAACTTAATGTCATCAAAAATATGTTCATTAAAATACAATAGAACAAATACAAATTGTCATTCATGTTTTATTTATAGATACACATAAAATTTAGAGATATGTAAAGTTGCAGGTAGTGAAATTTCTAGTGAAAAGTGCACAGATTGGCTTAATAGAGGGCTTACACATAAAATAAAAATGAGCTAGGGTGTCTTTTGGTGGGGAGCTCTAACTCCTAAGAGATTTATTTCTATTTTCAAGACCTTATCTTTGGCCTTCCTAGGGTATCTATCTCTACCCTAACCAGGGGAAGCTTGTATGGTCCCCTACTTTCCCCTAGAACTCTCGACCAACTTCAAACACCCTTCTATTCCTTCTAATTTCAACTATGCACCCATAGACTCAATCAAGCCACTATGCTCCCAGACTGTTCTTGGCAATAGGAAAGGATTTTCACACTATCTTCCCTTCAATTTTGATCAATCTTGATCCATTCTATTGGATTCTTGCAAAGTTCTTCCATCGAGTTCCCAAATTCCCAATTTTAGGCCTTGTAGCCCTTTTTAGCCCAATTAGGCCTCCTAAACTATGAAAACTTGGATTTATTTCCAAATATCCTTAGCAACCCACCAAACTAACTATGTCTTCATTTTATGTTCACTCTCACCTTCAATATTTTCTAGGTTTCAAGTCTCCAAATTGTCCATACATAGGACTTCTAGAAAACCCCTATTTTTAAGGGTTTCTAGGGCATGTTGTCCATTCTAGTTTATTTTATCTAAAAATATGATCCAATGAACTCCTCTACTCCTCTCCTTGCATTAACATACTAAGGAAACATTCCCCTAAACTCTTCCATTCATTATTGGCATAAACCAATCCTTCAAGCAAGTCTTCTTGCTTCTGCACTGTACAAGCTCCTAGCCAAAATACCAATGTACTTGCCTAGGACTTGCTTGTAAAAATAGCTTTCCTTCACAAAAATACTCCTAAATCCATATTTACATTATTTAAATAGTTCCTTTCTTTATTCCAAGTTTCCATTAGGGTCCAACCACGGGAACTCAAGAAAAGGCCATTATTTACATGACTAGCTCTGAACTGGCCAGCAACACTGTCAGAACCAAAGATTTAAAAAATAATGAAAGAAAGTTCTAACTTGCCAAAATAACACTACATAGATTAACTACATCAAAAAATTCAATCAATTCCAATTGAAAAATCTACCATTCAATCCATTCAAGTGTGGATGAAAGCTCTATAGCACAAATACAATCTAATTCTTGATCTTTCCAAAAAATAGTCTGTAGAATATGGTGTGTAACCCTTAGATTAGAATTTTTCTAACATTAAATAGTTTATCCCAACCTTTTCAGACCCTAAGGTTGGGATTCAAACTCATTTAAAGCTATTTCCTAGATTTTAGGAAATGTTGTCATGACAACTTTGCAAAGTTGTCATGAGCAACTTTAACAATTTTTGCAACTTTGACTTCCACTAACCTCACTTGCACAATTTGATCAAAAATCACTCCATTGGATCCTAAAAAACTTAAAAACTCTAAAATAGCATCTTTCCCTTCATTTTGGGATTTTGACCATTTTTTTACCAACTTTGACTTTCCTAGTCACCTAGTGCAAACAAACTATTTAGGACCTTCTCGGACAAAACCAAAAAAAAAACTAAATAACTCCTATTTAAACACACATATAGGGAATTTATCCTTAGTCCTTATTACCTTGGTGGTTGGCTAGAAACACCTACAATCCAAAATTTTCAAATATCTTCATTAAGACCTTAAGGTGCTCCTACACCATTCTCCCCCTGCAACAAGAAATTTAGGGTACCCAAGGTGTGATGAACTCCAAATTGATGCCATGCTTCTTGAAATAACCCTCTGCTACCCAATTATCTTATGAATCAGGTTGGTGCTCCTACTTGACTAGATGCTCCATGTAAGTTTTATTCCTAGTCTTCTTCTTCAGTCTTGAATCCACAATTCTCTCTACTTGTAGTTTGAGCTGATCAGGAACTTTGAGTTCTCCCACATCCTTATTTATGTCTGTACTGTACTTTTCCTCATCTAGCTCTGGACTCTTGTATTAAACCAAGTCCTTCACATTGAAAATAGGAGATATGGACATATCTTTGGGTAGATATATCTTGTTGGCATTGGTGCCATACTTATCCAACACCTTACATGGTCCAATCCTCTTCATTTGGAACTTACTTGGTATACCCTTCTGTATCGTAGCTTTGTTCAAAAAAACCATCACCAAGTCTCCTATCTGAAACTATAAGTCTCTTCTCCCTTCATACTTTTTATCTTTAAGCTTCTAATTCACCTCCATTAGTGTCTTCTTTATTTGCTCATGGACCTCTCTCATAGATTAAGCAAATTCATATGCATGTCCATTGATCCCTTCGTAACCTTTTAGGTCTCTAAGCTCAAAAACACCCCTTGGATGTAATCCATACACAATCTCAAATGGACTCTTACCAGTAGTCCTTTTGGCACTGTCATTATAGGCAAAATTTTCTTTTGGAAGGACTTGTTCTCATCCATTCCCATACTCTTTGGTTAAACATATTAACAAATTACCAAGTACCACATTAATTACTTATGTTTGGCCATCCATTTGAGGATGATATACAGAACTATGAGCCAAATTAGTACCTAGTCTTTTCCAGAGGGTTTTCTAAAAATGTCCCATAAATTTCACATCTTTGTCTACAAATATGCTTATTAGTAACCCATGTATGCTTACTATGTCTTTAAATAAAAGGTGGGCAATGTGACTAGCATCATGGGATTTTTTTACATGGGATAAAGTGGCTCATTTTACAAAAAATTTCCACTACCACAAATACACTATGCAAACCAGTTGGTGTTCTAGGTAGCCCTATTATAAAGTCCATACTTATGCACTCCCAAGGCCTATTTGGCATGGGCAATGGATGATAGAGCCCTGCATTTGATGATGTCCCATTTTCTTTCTGACATACTCCACATTGCTCAACATACTTCCTTACATCCTTTTGAATCTTTAGCCAATGGTCAAATCTCTCCACTAGGCCTAGGGTCTTATTTAACACAAAGTGTCCACTCAAACTACCATTGGGCTTCTCTTGGATGAGGTTCTCCCTCATTGAACCCCTTTGAAAACATAGTTGTATCCCCTTAAAAAGTAGAACATTCTGCAATGTATAGTCAGCATAGTCACTACGGAAATGATTTTCAAAATCAGTGCATACCTTGTAGATCTATGAGAAATATGCATCTCCTTCATAAAGCTCCTTGAATCCTTCAACCCCTGTGCTATTCAACTATATTTCTTGGATAGTAAGAAACCTCCTACTAAGTGCATCTGCAACTTTATTGTTCACTTCCTTCTTGTGCTTGATTGTGAAGGTGCATTATTGTAGAAATTCCATCCACTTTATATGCCTCAAAATAAGCTTCTCTTGTGTATTTATGTAGCTTAAGTCTTGGTTGTCTGTGTATACAACAAATTCTTTTGGCAACAAATAGTGCCTCCACTTATTAAGATCTTTTACCAAAGCATAAAGCTCTAGATCATAGAATGAATACCTTGACTTTGCCTCATTCAATCTCTCATTAAAGAAGGCTAGTAGTCTAGCTTTTTGACTTAGGAATACACCCACTTCTATGTTGCTAGCATCACATTCGACAATGAATAATTTGTCAAAACTTGGCAACACTAGTATACGTTGGGTAGCCACTTCCTTCTTCAACCTTTCAAGCCCTTCATTGGCTTCTTTGGTCCATATGAACATTATCTTGAGTCCACCCTTTATGGTATCTGGGATAGGTGTACAAATTTCACTGAATCTCCTCACAAACTTCCTATAGAACTGAGCCAAACCATGGAAGCTTCTCACATTAGTCCTTGTCTTAGGAGTAGGCCAACTCAAAATTGCTTCAACTTTCCTTTTATCCATCTTCAATTCACCTTGAGAGACCACAAATCCTATGTAGACTAGCTCTTGTTTCATGAATTCACTCTTCTCAAGATTTATGGTTAGCTTATCTTCTTGTATCTTCTTCAACACAATTTCTAGGTGCTTCATGTGCTCTTTTTTTTTTTTTCTAAAGATGAGGATATCATCTAGGTATACTACAAAAAACACCCCTATATAGTCATTTAGAACCTCATTCATCACCCTCATAAATGTACTAGGTGCATTTGTAAGCCCAAAGGGAATTACTAACCACTCATAGAGCCCCTCTATGGTTTTAAAAACTGGCTTCCACACATCGCCCTCTTTCATCCTAATCTGATAATAACCACTCTCAAGGTATATTTTAGAAAAGTACTTAGAAACCCCCTAAGAAATCCATTAAGTCTTCTATTCTAGGAATAGGA
Source organism: Thuja plicata (assembly GCA_018584345.1). Lineage (NCBI taxonomy): Eukaryota > Viridiplantae > Streptophyta > Pinopsida > Cupressales > Cupressaceae > Thuja > Thuja plicata. The sequence goes on from MU224373.1 coordinate 314,861, forward strand.
AATCTATATCTCATTTTTATCCTATTTATTGCCCTAGATTTAGTACACATTCTCCACTTACCTCCCTTTTTAAGAGGGAATACCACTGTAACAACACATAAATTGATGCTCTTTCTTATCAGACCTTGGTCCAAACTCTCTTGTACTTGCCTTGCAATCTCTTTATTTTGCTTTGGTTTCATCTTGTAGGAAGCTTTGTTTGGAAATGATGCCCCTGGCACAAAAGCAATCTAATGACTAATTTCACCTTTTGAAAGTAGTGTAGCTAGTGTCCCTTCACATATGATGTCTTGAAACTGATCTATAAATTTCTTTACTTCTGTAGCCATAGGTGTCTGTTTGGGTATCTCTTCCTCCTTTGGTTTCACCAAGATAGCATAGCCAACTCCTTCCTTCCTCGTGTCTTGTATGAATTATTTACCACTCATTAGGAGTGTATTGGAGTCTATCTTCTCCACTATATCTTCCTCTATCAATGACTATATTTTATAAGTCACTCCATTCTTCTTTAATGAGTAGTTACTCTCCTTACCATGGTTGACTACTTCCATGTCATACTTCCATGGTCTTCTAAGCAATAGATGGAATGCATCCATTGGTAGCACATCACAGAGTATCTTGTCTTGATAAATGCCTATGGTGAAATCAACCCACACTTGTTCATTGACCAATATGTTTTTTCCCCTTATTCAAACAAGTTACTTTGTAGGGATAACCATGGGGTATCTTAGTTAGTTTTAACTTCTATACTACTTCCTCTGATATTACATTATTAGTAGAACCTGAGTCTATTACAACCCTACAGACCTTGTCAAGGATATTGCACTTGACTCTAAAAAGAGACCTCCTTTGTTTGTGTTCATCCTTGGTTGGTTCTTTAATAAAGATCCCCATAATCATTAAACTTTCTCCTTTCTCTCAATCTAGACTTACCTCAGAGTATTTAGTACTGTCTTCCTCTTGCACATATGCAGTTTTATTCTCTCCTTGTGAAGATGATGCTAATCCAGACACCTATAGGCAAGGTGGCCCAACTATCCACAGTTGTAACATTTCATTGAAGAAAAAGGTGAGCTTCTTCCACAACCACTTGATCTTCCTCTTCCACCACTGTGAATTTAAATTATTCCTCTACCATTTCCTCCTCTATTTTTTGACACATTTGTTTTCTCAACAAACTTTTAGTTTTCTTGGCCTCTGGTATCATTGCTTCTACCACTAGTACCCCCTCTATTTCCACTTCTAGAGTCTCTTCATCTTCCTCTACCCCTCGATCTTGAATCTTGCTTCTTTCTAAGTTTTTCTTCCACCTTAAGGGCCATTTGAAAACAACCACTAATAAAATTTATGGTAAAGAGGCTTAACTCTTCTTGAATGTTCCACCTAAGTGTAATGAGATACCTATAAAATTTAATTCTCTCTATCTCTTGTACTCTGGACCTAAGGCATAGCTTTTGGAATTCTTCAGTGTAGTATGCCACATCTATATCCTTTTTCTGAGATTCTATCTCTTTTTATGCAATTGGACTATTGGCTTCCAATTGACTATTGGCTTCTTCCCTTCTCTTTCTCTTTCCTCTTACAAGAAATTCCACCAAGTTAATGCTTCTCCTCTCAATCTTGATTTGGCTATATTTACTTTTTGTGCCTCTATGATTCCATCACACTTAAAGTGATTTTTTATAACCTCAATCCATTCCATCACTAATTCTGCATCAATTCTGCCAGAGAATACAAGGATTCCTTCCAATTCTTTACCACTTAGTGCCTTGAGTTATTTGAGGAAAGGCTCCTCAAGTAATGGAGGGTCTGGTTCTAGTTCTGCCTCCTCTTAACCTTAATTATTTCCTTTATCTTTATCCTCTCCTAACTATTCTTTCATTTTGTTTACAGTCTCTGCAACTTCTGCCAACTTGTGCTTCATCTTCTCTATAGATTCTTCTGGAACTCTATTCTTTACTTTTTTCTAACAACTCCCTTTCTGACTCTGAATTGGTCACAATTAATCTTTCTCCAATTGACTCACTTCCTTTTGTCATACACAATTCACTTCCCAAGCCTTTTAATGGCTCTAATACCACTTTCATGGGGAGCTCTAACTCCTAAGATATTTCTTTCTCTTTTCACAACCTTCTCTTTGGCCTTCCTAGGGTATCTATCTCTACCCTAATCAGAGGACACTCCTATGGTCCCCTACTTTTCCCTATAACTCTCCACCAACTTCAAACACCCTTCTATTCCTTCTCAATTCAACAATGCACCCATAGACTCAATCAACCCACTATGCTCCCAGACTATTCTTGGAAATAGGAAAAAAATTCACATTGTCTTCCCTTTAATTTCCATCAATATTGATCCATTTTATTAGATTCTTTCCAAGTTCTTCCATTGAGTTCCCAAATTCCTAATTTTAGGCCTTGAAGCTCTTTTTAGCCCAATTAGGCCTCCTAAAATCTAAAAACTTGGATTTCTTCCCAACTATCCTTAGCAACCCACCAAACTAACTGTAAATTCATTGTATTTTCACTCTCACCTTCAAGATTTTCTAGGTTTCAAGTCTCCACATTGTTCGTACATAGCACTTCAAGAAAACCCCTATTTTTAAGGGTTTCTAGGGCATGTTGTCTAGTCTAGTTTTTTTTTTCTCTCAATAGATGCTCCAATGAACTCCTCTACTCCTCTCCTTTCATTAACATATCCATAAAAAATTCCCCTACACTCTTCTATTCATGATTGGCACAAACCAATCCTTCAAGCAAGTCTTCTTGCCTCTGCACTGTACAAGCTCTTAGCCAGAATACCATTGTACTCGCCTAGGGCTTGCTTGTAAAAATATAGCTCTGCTACAGACAAAGAATCCAAAATCCATATTTACATTATTTACACAGTGAATTTCTTGATTCCAAGTGACCATTAGGGACCAACCACGTGAACTCGGGAAAAGACCATTATTTACATGACTAGCTCTGTACTAGCCACCAACATAGTCAGAACCAAAGAATTTACAAACTAATGAAAGAAAGTGCTAAATTTCCAAAATACCACAACACATATTAACTACATAAACAACTTCAATCAATTCCAACATAAAAAACTACTATTCAATCCATTCAAGTGTGGATGAAGGCCCTACAACACAAATACAGTCCAAATCTTGATCTTTCCAAAACACAGTTCATACAATATGGTATCTAACCCTTAGATTAGGGTTTTTCTGACCTTAAATAGTTTATCCCCACCTATTCAAACCCTAAGGTTGGGATTTGAACTCATTTAAAGCTATTTCCTATATTTTAGGAAATGTTGTCATGACAACTTTGCAAAGTTCTGATTAAGAAAAAACAGGTTTTACAAGGACCCGAAACCTTTACAAAAGAAACCAAAGTATCCAGCAGGTTTTACAAGGACCTGCAACCTAGAATTTAAAGATACACAGTTTTAAAAGCATAAACAGCTATGCCAAGGCAACAGAATAGAAAGGACCAGCAACACAACAAGTCAACTAGAAAAAAGTCCCAAAGTAATAACAGGATTCAGCAGGGACAGCAAAAAAAGACCAACCAAAAAAAGCAGAGAAAAAACAATTACATATCTTTAACCACCTCTTCTGCTTCAAGGACCATGAGTGGCATGTTATTAACCAAGGTTTCCAGCTCCTCAGTCTCTTTGTCCTCCTTAGGGCTCTTTTTCTTTGCACTGGCTCTGGTTCTCGATCCCGGTCCCGTCTTCTCCACATTGCTACTGTCTTTTTCCTTATTGATCATTTCCAGTTTATCCATGAGGATTTGAGCATGACCACAGTAGGCTTTCAAGCTTATGAG
>MU224373.1:354342-377995 GCA_018584345.1 Thuja plicata
TATATATATATATATATATATATATATAATCAATTTACTCAATCAATAGATTTAACCAATCTCTAGAACTTGTTCAAATAATTCAAAACCTAATCAATATAGATAGAAGATCAATTCATGCTTAATTCATTTAACCTTTAATCAATCTAGATCTAATTTCAAATAATCTTTAAAATCAATAGATAATCTAATTGAAATTGAAAAAGTATCAAGTTCCTTAAGGTCTAATCCATTAAAATTCAATAGAATCAATATAAATTCAATCTATAATCATGAATTTTAAATCATTTATAGCTCCTAATCAATGTATTCTAGATCCTCTCTATCCTTTATTATCTCCAAAACAATTTCATGTTCTTCAATAGTCAACTTCCACTTTGGTTTCCACGTCCTTTTTTTGGCACAGTCTCAAACTGTAGTTTTGTTGCTATAACCAAGTGACTATAATGTAGAACTCTTTGTCCATGCATGTATTCAATAAATTGAACTCCATTTTTCTCGATCTTAGCATTTTGAGAATAGGTGCCTTCAATAACAACTGAACCAGTTGGATATTGTTATCCACCACCATCAACAATTTCTTGCACCAACTTGGATTTTTCTTTGGTGCATCTTAGTAGATAATAATCTACACCTTTTGCATTCTCAGGATCTGTAACAATAGCAAAAATATCACAAAACTATTTAGCTTTCCATCATGCACCATGACAATGTTGGATATGTGGATAAATCATAGATTGAAATCTGTCCATGAACTGAAGGTATGGTAATTCACTCTCCTTCAATGAATTTTTTTTATTCTATTCCTATCTTCGTTTGGTATTTCTCATATTCAAATCTCTTCCACTGGACCGGTGTTGTAACATCAATATTATCAAATGTTAAAGGAAATTTATGTAAATTTCCACAATCATTGCATTCATTTTTTATACATTAGACATTGAATTCATCTAAGTCTTCTGACTTATCACATAAAATGGATTTCACAAATTCTGCTGTACCTCTAGGAACCATATCTATATTAAGTACTGCCATAACCTTTTTATATGATTGCAAGTATAAGTGAAAATCAACATGATTTTGACAACAATATGTTTCACCAACCTTATTTATGTGCACGAACCAAGGACACAAAATCTCAAACATTCTCTGACCTATTTTCACATTTGAAAATTCTTGTCTGAATATTTCAAATTGTTCACTTTGTGTAGTATCTAAAAAATATTTTGGATCTGAAATATTCATACCAGTATCATCATCTTTAATCTGTAAAGTGTCTCTTCTTCTTACATCTTCAGAAATTTTGTCTTTTCAAGGAACTCTACAAATCTGTACCCAATTCTTTTCAATGTTCATATCCAACACATTTCTCTCCCTAATATATCTTTGAATAGTTCTTCGAGATACCTTGAGTAAATCAGAAACTTCTCAAACTTGATTTCTATTTGTCAATCTCTTACTGGTAATCATAGTCATCAATGCTCTTCTAGAAGTATTTGAATCAGATCCTCCATGACCTGTCTTGTTAACAACATTCAATTCATCTTACAAATTTTCAATTATGTTTTCTTTTACTTGACCTCCTTGTACAATTTTCCTATTATCCACACCTATAAACTCCAAAATTGGAGTCATTTCTCTTTTCCAAAATAACTTTGTAAACAATTATGCTTTTCCCACCAAAGTTTTATCCTCAAAATATTCCTTCCACATGTTTTTGACATGCAATTTAATATTTCTTTCAGGTATCATGTGCTCCAGTGCAATTTGACTAAGAAGTGATTCCTCATTCATCTCCATCAAATTTTGCATTGTAGGATAAATACATATACCTCAACTACTACCAATATCCTCCCCTAGTTGAGTTGCACCTTCTTAAACATTGATAGGTTCTTCTTCAACATCGATAGGTTCTTCTTTAACATTGACCAGTTGCTATTCGATAAGTTTCATATGACGTTTCATTTGGTCATCCCTTTTACAATCATATTTCCTTGTTCTTAAACATTGATAGGTTCTTATTCAACATCGATAGGTTCTTCTTCAACATCTATAGGTTCTTCTTCAACATTGACCAGTTTCTATTCGATAAGTTTCATATGACCTTTCATTTGGTCATCCCTTTTACGATCATATTTCCTTGTTCTAGTCCTTTTATTTCCCATTTCTCAATTAGAATAAAAGAATTTATTTTACTTTGAGAATCCTTCTTGATTAAAAAACTTGCAAAGTCACACTCCTCCGATCACAAATGCCTTTGTCTCTTCCTCAAAAAAATGCCTCCTAGCTTCAAAAATCCTTATATATTCTAACATAAGGATTTAATTTCGTAATTGATATTTGTTTTTAAAAGAAAAACTTTTATATATACCTTTCAAATTGAAAGGGTGGTTCACCCACTAGACCACTCGTGGGTGGCCGACCACCAAGGGTACTCGGCCGAGTAGGACTTGTTCGAGTCCTACTCGGTCAAGTTTGCCTAGGTGGCATGCCATGTTGGCAACCAAACCTCCAAAAATATACCAAATCAACAAGTTGCCACTTCTGTTGGTTTTTTCTCCGCTCAAACTAAACAATGTCAAAAAACTAAAAGTAGCCTTTTCTAGATCTCAGAAGTATGATTATTGACATAAAATTTTTATATTGTTTCAACTACAAAACATTGAACAAATTTGTTAAAAACTACATTTAGGATATTAAATCTTTCGGAAGTCGGTGATTAGGATAAGATAAAAAAATTCTAAATCAATTCATAATTTTTTCAAAATCATAGATAACACTAGAGAAGAGATTCCTCTTCAATAATATCTAATTTATTTGGTTTTTGGTATAGTTTTGATAGGGGAAAAATGGCGGTAGACAAAAACTATTGATTTCAAGTAAGTTCACTTTGAATACTTATAACGGGCAAACTATACATCAAAAACACTTCTTTCTTTTTTTTTGCACTAGCTATATATGTCATCTAAAACATATTCTGAAATTGGAGGGAAAAACAATGTTTTACTTATAATGATTTGGCAGGAAGTAAACTCCCTGATTTACAGTATTTTTCAGGAAATGAAAAATAGACCTAAAAAATTTAAAAAAAATATTAATTTTGGTTCATTTTTTGTAAAAAAATTATAGGCATATAATTCATCCTATTTCACACATTTCATCAGTTTACAGCATCTTCAAATTCTCAATAGAAATGTGAATTGAAGTTTTACAGTTTTGGTGTTGTTAACCTTTTCCTTTGTAAAAGGGCAACAAATTATTATGCTTTTACCCTCCTCTTTTTTCCTATTGTCTTCTAAATTATTTAATGAGTTTTGGTTAATGTTATTGTGATTTTAGTTAATCTTTTACTTGTCATATTATTCATTTGATGTTTAGAAAGCATGTATACTATTGCCTAGAGTCTGATTTGTTTTCTCTCATAAGTCTTTGAGTTGTGAAATTCATTCATTTCCTTCTCATTTACAATCTACACCTTTTTATTGTCAAAAGAAATACTATAAGTGGGATTAATCTATGAGTTCCAAGTTATGTTTAAATCATATTGTGAGTATTTTACAATCTGTGGATCTTCAAAGTTTTGGTGAATCACCTAGGTTATAAGTCCAATTTTCAATTCATGCACTCTCTCTCCCTTTCCTCAAAAAAGTTTTAGTTTAAGTTTAAGGTAATTCGAGGGGAAGCCGACACTTAATCTAGAGTTCTACCTCCATTACAGGTTCCCCACAATCTAGAAGTATTCCCATGTTTCACAGGATTGCTGAGTTTCATACTTAGCTCTTTTAGGTGCAATCATTAGTGACAATAGGTACATCCAAGTGCATGTTACAGTTATTGATCAAATCTATCCAATATGATAATAATAATGATGAATATAATCCCCAACACACATGGTCTTGGTATCCTTATTTACATGAACTTCAAAGGATGCATATGAACTTCAGACTGATGTGCCTCTTGATAACTAAAACCTAATCCTAAGATCAACAACTGAACATTAGTTACAATTAAAGAATGATTTATCATCTTTTTAAAAATGGGTTTCAACCATAAGGAAAACAAATAATAATCACTTAAAAAATAATTTGTGACATGTTAAAGATAATCCAGAATAATGATATCTTGTCAAGCCCTTATATCATGTCTGATATAATAATGATTCTACATATTTTTCCCTTGATAATGGATATTATTTCTGATTTGTCGAAGAGATTTATCATTGAGAATAGGAACATCCACGTTGTCGACCACCCTCTGGTATCCTTCATTCTCATGCATACTACTCAATGGATGTCTGCATGTATTATCTTTCAGTATTTTACCAATGTCACATTGTTCTGTTAGAAAATGAATCCATTTTCCACCACCTTTCAAAACCCTAAAGGAAAATGATAGAAATGTATCAAATGATAATCAAAACCCTATGATACGTAAAATATAATTAAAAGTATTTAAAAAAAGACAAATGAATTTATGTCATGTTGCCGCCCAATATTTATGTCCTATCAACCATCGAAGATACATGTCAAGATCGCATAATGTCTTGAAGATTAAAAGTCATGCATCTCAGCTTTGAGGCAATACACCAACCATATATCTCTTCCATACTTTAATATACAGTCACTTTACTTTGGATTTGTGGGTCTAGGATATGTGGCGATCAGTTATAATTCCTTGAAGAGTAAACAATGACATCTCATCTTTGAGGCATTACGCCAACTGTGGATGCTCATCAAACCTAACCACCGATTAATCTTTGAACTTTTTCTAACAGTCAATCACCTTTTGATCTTGATTAAATAGAACCGTCAATTAGACCCATGTGTTAAATGATAAGATATTTAGTAATTTGCATTAAAAACCAATGTCTTATAAACTCACATGAATCCTAATCATCTTATTCGATGAATCATGTGATGCCATCTATATCCTTGTTATCTCATCCTCAGAACATCTACGGGCCTAGGAAACGTGTCGATCAGACACTTTCCCTTGATAAATAAAGGATGAGCATCTCTTCTTTGAGGAATCATGCCTACCATAGATATTCACTAAGGTTTAATCATTGATCTACGTTTGTTTACCTAGATCACTTTTGGTTCTGGGAAATGCGTGAGAATAGCACAATGCCTTAATGGTTAAAATTATTCATCTTGCCGATAGAGGGATAACACTAGCCGTCAAATGAAACTTGACTTGCTTGACATATTAACCTTCTTTGAATTTAGTCAGCTGAGATCTGGGGACACATGTTAGCTAGTAACATTCCCTTGAAGGTTAAAGGATGTTTATCTATTGTTTAAGGAAAAGCGTTAGACATCGATCGTCATTGATGTTTAATCGTTGGAAGGATCTGTAAAAAGGTATAAAATAATCAATTAAACTATGAAAACACATATAACACCTAGATTTTGAATTAAACTATGAATAAAGCTAAAGTAAAACACCATATAAAATATATAAATTTACTTATAAAAGTAAAAGGATACTTCCTTCAGAAATTAGGTATCTTTTCTACATGGAAAAAAAGAATGAGGCTTCACATATCTGATATTAGAGATTATGCAATGGATCATCTTTATAATGAGTACTCACCTCCACTATTTGGTCCTTGAATACTTGAGGAGATAAGAGAAAGAAAATAACATACACAAGTAATGATAGAGATAGCTTCTAGTCTCACCGACCTAGAGTTCAATGATTTAGAAGGTTGTGATACTGCTAAGAAAATGTGGGATAGGCTTACACTATTTTTTCATGAAGATCTACATATTCAGAAAGCTAAGAATGGAATCTTAAGAGGAAAGTTTGAAGCAATGAGAATGAAATATGGAGAAAACATTACAGCATACAACACAAGACTAAAGAAGATCTCTATTGCTATTAGAGGTGTTTGTGGAACCATTAATGAAGAAGATGTTACAAGAAAGATGCTTAGAACACCGCTACCTATCTATGCCATCCAAGTGTCTTCTATTCAAGAGATGAGATCCATTCCATAGCTGGTTATTACTTTGGATGCTACAATTAGTAAGCTAATTGTTTTTGTGCTGAATAATTTTTCTAATAGTTTTCCTGCTACTTCTAAGATTGAATCTCCATTCAAATAATCTTTGACTATTGGAAAGTTTAGAGATTATAGATCTACAAATGGATATGCAAGTAGTGCTAGTGAAAGATTTCATAGTTTTAAGAGTGAGCTTGAAGAAATATATGCTGAAGAATAAATAATGAAGCTAAATTTGAAGCATTATGGTCTAGGAGGCTACCGAGAGGTAAAGGAAAGTATATACGTAAGATAACTTTGAAATGTTTTTCATGCAACAAGATTGGTCACGTAGCTTCTAATTGTCTTGATAATAATGATAGGAAAGATAACAGAGACAACAACAAGGCTAAGAATAGATTTAGGAGATTCAAAGACTTTAGGAACAAAGGAAAGAGAGCATGCTACATTGCTGAAGGATGATCATCTAATGATGACAGCATTGATGATGTAGAAGAACTTGTTTATGTTGGTATTAAAGATGAGTTTGCTGAAGAAAGGTATGTTGAAGAAAAAACCCTAATATCAAAAGTATGTAAAAGTGATACATGGATTATAGATAGTGGTTGATCACACCATATGACTGGTGATACTGATAATTTTATTACCTTGAAAGAGCATAATGGTCGTAATGTTAGATTCGAAAATGATGCCCCATATGCATTGAATGGAAAAGGTTCTATAATTTTGATGAACAATACTAAATGTGATGATTTTTATTGGGTTGAAGGTCTGAAGTACAATTTGCTGAGTGTGGCACAAATAAATAATATAGCTCACTGACTAGAATTTCAAAACAAGAAGGTTAAATTATTTCATTAGAAGGGAAGCCTGATTGGTACTAGAGGTCAATCTAAAGGTAACTTATTCTATCTTGATACATCCATAAAGAGTTATATGTTTTCTGTGATTGAAGATGTATGGCTATGGCACAAAAGGCTATGTCATGTTAATTTTGACAACTTAATCAAAGTAAGTAAGAAGAACAGAGTAACAAGTCAACTGAGTCTAGAAAAACCTAAGAATGTAATGTGTTAGGGATGTCAATTAGGTAAGATGACTAAATAAAGATTTACAAGAAAAACCTATACCACACAATGTATTTTGCAATTAGTACACACTGACCTATGTAGTCCCATAAGAACACATCAATATTATTGAGATAGATACTTCATATTGTTTGTTGATGATCAATCTAGAATGATATCGGTTATTTTTTTAAAAGAAAAATCTGATGCATTTCAAATGTTTAAGTGGTACAAGGCTAGAGTTTAAAATGAGACAGGGAGACAGATGAAATTTCTAAGATCCAAAAGTGGTGGAGATTTTACATCTACTAAATTTAAACTCTTCTATAATGAACATAGTATAAAGAGACATATGTATGTACTGAGAACACAATAATAGAAAAGAATAGCTGAAAGGAGAAACATATCCATTGTGGATTGTGCTAGAAAATATCGATGATTGAGAATGAGATTTATCAAACCTTTTGGAGAGAAGCAGTTAGTACTTCGTATTATACACTGAATCAAGTAAAATTAAAGAAGAGAACTGACAAAACACCTTATGAGATTTGGTATGGACAAAAACTAAATGTAAGTTACTTGAAAGTATTTGGAAGTAGGTGTTATATTCTTAAAGATGCAAAAGACGGTAAATTTGACTCTAAAGGAGATGAGGGAATATTATTAGGATTTTCTACTAAGAGAAAATCCTACAAATGTTTGAATAAGAATACTAAAAAAATTGTAGAAAGTGAAAATGTGAGGATTGATGAATTTTTAGAGAAGACTGATGAAGACAACAAGAAGGAACCTGAGGATTATCAAAGATTTTTATGTACAAATTGAGATTCCTGAAACCTTACCAAAAGAAAAAACTAAGGAAGAAGATGAGAAGAGAGAGCTTACACCAAATGATGGAAGTGAATAGATACCAATGACTACCGAACCTGTGTTGGAAAGGTATGTAAAGAGACACCACTCATTGAGTAAAAATATTGGAGATAAGACTGCTAGAGTTCTAACAAGAAGCAAGGTAAGATAAAAAAAAACATGTTTAATATCTGAACTTGAAGTGAGAAAAGCAAAATATGATTTATAAAGTGAAGATTGGATGAAAGAAATGAAGAAAGAGATAGATCAAATTCAAAAAAATAATACATGGACATTGGTATCAAGACCAAAAGATAAGAATATAACTAGTACTAAGTGGATTTTTCAGAAATAAGTTGAATGAGCAGGGTAATGTAATTAGAAATAAAGCAAGATTAGTTTGCAAGGGGTATGCACAAGATGAAGGAAATGAATATGGTGAAAATTTTGCACCTATTTCTAGATTGGAAGAAGTAAGGATTCTACTAGAATATGCCGCTTATAATTAATTCAAAGTTTATCAAATGGATTTTAAGTTTAGATTTCTCAATGGTATTCTTGAAGAGGAAGTATATATTGAACAAGGTGAAGGATTTTTTGAGAATACTAACTGATACATGGTATGAAAATTACACAAAGAAATGTATGGATTGATACAAGCACCACAAGAAGGGTATGAAAGATTGCATTCATATCTAATCAAAATAGGATTTAAAAGAACTAGTGACAAAAATAATGTATATTTGTTGGTGCTCAAATAAACAGATTGAATTTCCTATGGACTGTCCAATCCAATGATGGTAAACCCAATTGATCTAGACAACTAACAAGGTTTCAACCAAGTCCAGGATAAACCTTCTACAATTTTGGCTATGCAAAACCAAGGCTGGTGGGTGTATACCTTAAACTTATCCTTCAAGATTTAAAGTTTTTTATAGTAGATGTATCATCTTAAAATGGAAGCACTTCCATTATAAGGCTATTTAGCCCTCCTTAGGAGTTTTTTTGGGCCATTATCATGTTTTCCTCTCATTTTCGCCCCTTTTCCATCTTTTGTACCTATTTAGGACCCTGATTGGGCCTCTCTAGGCACTATTTTCTCCACCTGGCATATTTTCTAGGGGTCCTCACCCCCTGGGTCAAGGTCAACATCAACCTAGGTCAAGTTTGACCTCAACTCTAACCTAGGTCAAGGTCAACCTTGACCCTAAACTAGGTAAGGCTTGACCTCGACCTTGACCCGTTTCCCGCTTTTCCATTAGAAAGTTTGTCGGTTGTGGGGAAACCCAAAAGTTTATTTTCCCACTTTCTAGTCGCCTGTTTCAAGTTTTGAAGTGGCGAATCTTAAAATATATTTAATATAGGTCCACTTCTAGGGGTATAGGCCTAATTTGAATTTAATTCTCCCATGTCTTCCTCTATAGAATTTTGTGCCCTAGACTTGTATATAAAGAAGCCTTCTCCTCTCATTTTCTCACATGGACATAAGGACTAAGCACACAAGACACATGTACATATAATCTCATCTATACATAATCTATCAAAATTATTTTCTACTTTCAAGCATCCATTATTCTACATGCTTTCAAGCTTCCAATTTTTCAATCAAGGTTTTCAACACTTCTTCTCAAGTATTGAAGATTCAAACCTTAGATATATCCATCATGGTGGTGTGATCTTCCTTCAAGATCCTTTGTGCATCCTCAAGATTCATTCATTCTTCCTTCAAGGTGGATTCCAAGCATACAATCATGGAGGTTTTGATTTACATTTATGGATTTTAAATTTGAGTATAAGCTTTCATATTAACATACTTGTTTACATTTGAAATATAATTGCATATCTATTAAATATCATATCTTCATTGTTAGATCTACTTCAGCTACTTGCTAGTTTTCTCCATCTTAGTTTTTATTTCAAGGTTAATTCCTAAAATCTAGGTTTGACTAAGGAAAACCCCTCCCCTAAAAAACAAAAACCATTTTTGTTGTAGGTACAAGTACTAAGCAGTGAATTATAGAGAAGATTTGGATACCCTTTTCAGAAAATTTTTAGGATTCGTGAACAGAATTTACGTTGGAGTGGCATAGGTCAAGGTCGACTTAAAGGGGTCAATTTTGACCTGTATTTGGCTCAAGGTTGACCTTGCTCAAAAAAGGAAAATATTTCTAGGTTTTCTCCATCTTCGTGTTTCTATTCCATATCTGATTGCAGAATTTCAAGAAACTTGATACAGACACCAAAAAATAGGCATTTCCAGATCTGCTATATCATGAGGTATGTATGTCATTCTATCTGATTTCTTTATTATTTCCAAACATTTCTAGATTTATATTCTTTATAATTACAATTAAATGTATGTGGTTAATAGAGGCATAGGGTCTCATTTATGTGCAATCCCCCATTGTGCTAAACCCAATCTATATTTTTTAGTATATATTAGATAAAGTGTATTTCTAACTTCTGTCTCTCACACTATGGCAAGGTAATTGAAAGAAATCTTAATTGAAAAACAATGAATCACAAAGTGCTGATTAAAATGATTTAATTCATTAAATGAATTTTTGTGGATATAAATGAATTGAAAAGTACATATGGATAGAAGATCACAAAACTATGAATAATGAATTAAATGACCATAATCCAATATATATGTAGACCAGTGCCTTATTTTCTCACGAGCATTAGAGTCAAGATCATCCCAATCCTTTGTACAACCTTAGAGATAGTTTACAAGAAACATATCACTTCAGAGGTGTTATCAAATGACCATATAACCTAATTTAATTCATAGTTATCTCAACTAAATCAATTTTCAAATGACAGACTGATTGATTGTAGCCACAATCAATTGAATTTAACCATACAAGATGAAAATACAAATTCATAATAAGAAATATGAATCTGAATTAGGAATGCTACACAAAAATATCACTCTGAAGAAAATCTATAGATTTTATCTAAGGGACTAATTGAAAATGAAAACATATCTATGTAAGACCAAAAAAGGCATGAAAAGCATATCTAGGTAACCAAAAACCCTAAAAAATATGCTAACCTATCTAATCTATCATGAAAGCCATTTAAATGAAAGTTCATAAATATAAAGCATGAAAAATTAGAACTCCCTTCAAATGCAGCTCCCATGTACTCCTTTCTTCTCCATGAAGCTATATTATGTTTCTCTTTGACAATAACAAGATTGCACAAAGAACTTTGAAAGAACAAGTTGATAAGAGAATACTAGGAGATAGTGGTTCAACCTTGAAAAAGAGAAATGCCTCTCAATTTATAGAAAATGAGAGGCAATTAGGTGAAGATTGCATAGAATCAATGCATACATGAAGATATAGGTAGGTAGGTTATTTGGAATCATTATATAGGGGAGATCAAATAAGGAGATATTGAGTATATTCATGAAGCGCCTTAATATTGATGTGAATCTCCATTAAGGGATATGACAATCAGGTAAGATTAGGAGTCATTAAGCCAATTAATAACTCAATATTCTCAATATTCCTCACAAAATCAATAATTAGATTTATGAAATTATGAAAATATCATAAATTAAAATTAGCCAATGAATTAATAAAAATTAATTAATTATTGAAGACTAAGGGAAAAGGGAATAAATAAAGTCAATTTATTTATTCAGATAGGACATAGGGATAAACTATGGGTTATTCATCCAAAGGGGGGAAATTAGTGAATTATTGATAGAATTGAAGGTGTTAATTTCAAATTCAAATGATTTTGATGATATTGATAGAGATTAGGATCAATTTTTAGGGTTCTAGAATAGTTTAGGAAATCACGAGGCATCGATGACCTTTGACAGTGCGCCTGCATAATGATGTTTGGAAATGATTGAATAATGCTAATGAACTTTGATGGTGCTAAAGGATTGAAATAGGAATGGGGAAACATCGATGAACTTAGACAATGTTCCCAAAATAATGATGATCAGAAATAGTATTGACCAACATGGACAACACTATTGAATTGATATTGATAGATTGATAATGATAACACCAATGAACTTTCACATTGTTATCAAATCGTTGATTAATGGGATATGAAGCATTGATGAACTTGGACAATGCTCCTGAAATGATGACAAGATTGATCAAATTTGGAATAGGGTTTTGGTCGGTTTGAAAATTAGGTTAATTAGGCATCAATGATCTTGGACAATGCCCCAGAATGGTTGGAATAAGTCCAAAAAAATTTGAAAGTGATTAAGAATATAATAGAATGGGTTTGAATTGATTTAGGAAGATTTAGAATGGTTTAGGATTGAATAGGATTGGTTTAGGATCGAATAGGATTGGTTTAGGGTTGATCAAAATTAATTAGGAAAATGATTGATTTGATAAAGAGAGTAGAGATATTAGTAAATAATTGAACAATTTAGAAATATTCAATCATTGACAAAAGACAATGTTGTCATATAATAAAGATCATATGAACAACATAGAGGAATAATTAGTTCACAAAACAAAGTTTCAATTGTAATGCTAAAAATGTTAAAACACATAGACTAGGAGGCTTGAACCATTTTTAGGTGTCTACATTTTACCCCTCTTTGGTACAATGCAATTATGAGTGTTGTGTCAAAGAATCCTGAAGAAAAATAGTACTAAAACATGCCCTACTGATAGCAAGATACATAGGTGCCCCCTCGAGCAATTGTCCAAAAAATGCAAATGATAGGTCAATTTGTCAACAATGACGAGACAAATACACAACAATGATCAAATAAAAAATTGGAGGTCAAACACAAAAGAAATGAGGTGTAGAGTGCAAAAAGCATTGCGACCAACACAAAATGCAAGGGTTACACATCCATCTAGGCAACTAAGTGGCTATAAAAGGGCTTGGAGAGGATTTTGGAGCTCATTTTCACTCTCACATTTGGAAGAATTGAGCTATGGAACAAGGAGGATGGATTGAGTGCCAACAAAGAATCAGCATGGGGAACGAGTGCACAATTACCATCGGCTAGCTAATGCGGGACCTAAGGTGAGTACATCTGAGCCCCTTAATGATTTCTAGGTTTGCACATATTTCTAAGAAGTTTAGGGTTTAAAAGGGGGTCAAATGAGGTCTGCAAGGGGTCCACACGTGCCTCTTGCACAGGTCACATGCCTACCTATGTAGGTGATGTGCCCACCTATGCATCAAGTGCAGATGGGATGACTACCAGCGCTGCTTGTGCAGGTGGTAAGCTAAGTTGCGCAGTTGGTAAGCCAAACTGTGGAGTTCATCAAAAGGTCTACAAATGCACTAAAAAAGGAATCTAAGGGGTCCTAAACTACCCTAAACTTTTCTAAAAAGGTCATAACCCTAAGAAAAGGTCAAAATTAGGTCAAATTTGGTCAAAATAGTTCCTAGGTTTGTCAACAAGGAATGAAAAGTATAGAAAGTTGACCAACATTGCATGGTGATCATAGGAGGAGCTTCTGGTTCCATAGACACGCAAGAGCAGACCAGCATGTCTAGACATCTGATGATGATTGAATGGTCATGAGAGGTAGATCCTAGCCTTGCTAGGACTATACTACATCACTTATATGCCTCAGATTAGGGAAAATCAAGGCATGATCACAGCACTAGCAGAGCGGTGGCACTTGAAGATGAGCTCATTCCACCTGCAGAAAGGTGAGGCTACAGTGACATTGGAGAATGTGTGGCACATCCTCAAGATTCCCATCCATGGGGAGTTAGCAGAGTACAACCCCTTGATAGGGAGATCAGTGTTGCATAGATTTTTCAACATTGATTATGATGACTTTGATATCCAGGATTACTAGATCTGAGATTATGAGATCTAGTGGGAGACAGTCGCGAGACAACATGATAGGCTAATTGAAGTGATATGTGGGGTTCTCGAGAACATGATCATGGAGGGGATAGTGTTTGCATGGGGTCCATGTATGTTAGAGATGATGTACTATCAGCTCCATCAATTGGGATATAGGGGAGGATTGTCGATCAGCAGTGGGATCACACTACTGCATGTTTGGACATATGAGCACAGTTATTTTTTAGCCCATTGCTCTAAGGATCATACAGCCAGACATGCCGCACATATAATGTTATCAAGGATCACTTGCACAAGGGCCACTAGGATACACATAGCATTTATGACATGAGATAGACTTGCTTAGAGATTTCACATGGCCACCATATAGAGATTGCAACATATGGGATGATGACAGAGAGAACCTACCTTACTGCCAACATGAGAGATACCTCATCGGGAGTGTTATCATGGGTCACATGGTCATCAAGGTTTAGCTTCTAGAGAGAGTTCATAGACAGTTTGGAGAGAGGTAGGGGGTACTAATAGGTACAACATTGTTCACTCAATCAAGGGCTGAGGTTAGGGTATCGGGTGTAGCACTCCAGCCTTAGGTGGCATGCATGGAGTTTGAGCAGTTATGGACCAGGTAGTGGGGAGTAGGTGTAGATATTGAAAATAAAGGGAGTATAGATGAGTACGATAGATGTTTTGCTAAGCATAGGCATGTTTCTCTAATAGATCCAAAGGTGTCAGTACTTAGAATGCAGATGGCCAGGGAGTAGAACACCGAGGAGGAGGATGAGGATGAGGATGAGGAGGAGGATTTTGATGATGAAGAGGATGAGGAGGATGAGGACAAAAACAAGGATGGGGATGATGCTAATAGGGATCTTGGTGATATGCTAATGTAGATGGATCAGGATAAGGATGATCTGCTACATGAGGATGACATACAGGGTCTTGATGATAGGTTTAAGGATCAGAGACAACGCATTGCAGAGCTTACAAGACAGGTAGACCGACTGACACTTGAGAGAGAGTCTGATAGAGATGCATGGGCTGTAGAGTGAGGATCACTTGTAGCATAGGTGGACAGATTGATAGTAGAGATAGATGCAACTATGGCTAGAGCACAAAGGGCTGAGGAGGAGTCACGTTAGTTCATTAGTACCATCAGAGATGTAGGTGTGTGTGAGATTGTAGGGATGCTAGTAGATTATTGGAAGGAGAAGAGATACTGGTAGGATATGTATGAGAGAGATGTTCCACGAGATCAGTGGGCACCAAGTTATAGAGTATCATCCAGCAGATCACACTCCCATAGGATAGAGAGTAGCGGGGTAGTGTTGGGAATGATGGGGCCACCGAGATTAAGACAAAGAGGGCCTCAGACAAGGGGAGCCTCATCTTCCAGATAGGATAGGGATCAGGAGGACTGAGAGAGAAGGGGTTGACCGAGGATTCTCTCTAGCAGAGGGACACTTTTGATAGACATGTTAAATATTATGAGCCTACGGGCCTCAATGTATACAAACACCTTGCTTTTTCAAATGTATGAATGCAAAATGTAAATGTATATTTGGATTTTTTTCTCATTTATGAATGAATGCAAAATGCACATGTTTTTTTTTTTTTTTTCCTTTTTATGAATGCATGTATGCAGGATGCACTTGTTTTTGATATACCAAAGTACTAGACCAAGATGACTGTGAGGAATGACGGAAGAACTGTTAGCAGAAAGTGGAAATTAGACAAAGAAATGTTAGTAAGAAAGAATTATTTTGGCTTTCAATAGTGCAATTTTGTTATAAGAGCTTATTTTGATATTGCAAAAGAGGATGTGGCACATCGTGGCACAAAAGACACAGTGAGAAAATCATCCTTTTGCATAAACAAATATGATGCAGATAGAGGATGATCTTCTCCATCCTGAAGCATATAGAAGACATGCCCCAGAATTTCATGAGACCATCAAATAGGTAGAAAATAAACCAAAAACAATTGGTCATGAACCATCCTGGCTACTCTCATAAGTTTAGATAATATCATCAAGTAGCATAGGAACATGATCAGAAAAGAAAATCAATAAAAGATAAAACACTCACTGAAAAAATGTGAGCCAACAACCATTCTAATCTTTTGTTACTAGCATTAAATGTTCTTTGACTGATAACTTAGTTTGACTGATTGGATAAATGATTGATAAATTAGACAGATTGATTGATAGTAAAGGTCGAAAGATCAAAAGGTCCAACTAGATTGAATGTTGCATCACAATGATTTAGATCGTGTTTGTGAGAACATGATTTTGTTAAGCACAAAATTTGTGAATCTATCACTGACGTCTGCAAACATGATGATCAATATGCAAAAGAAAGACAATTATGTAAAAATTTACTATAGATTTTTTAAGAGATTTTTGCAATTTTTAGGATTTTTGAGATATTTGAATTTTTTGTGATGATATTTTTTTACGACTTTTTATGATTTTTAGAATTTTTTTAGCATCATATGTGTTTTTTTAAGGGTCTTTTTTCAAGATCGTATTTGATTTTTAGCAATTTTTTCATGACATTATTTCATTTTTAGAGATTTTTTGAGGACATTATTTTTTTTTTTTGGATTTTTAGCTTCTTATTTGGATTTTTAGGATTTTTTTAGGTCATTAAGATATTTACAATTTTTTTTATCTCCAATCTGATAGTCGAGGAACCTCATGGATAAACCATGTTCAAGGTCTTGCCCCCCATTTTGAATTCAAATTCAAAGATGCTCGGTGTCAAGAATGTGCCCCCAGACAGAAGAGAGACTATGTAGAGAGGCCAAAGAGACAGACAGACTAGGTGTACCAAGGGTAAGACAAAATAAATCAACCAGTTACAGGCCTTAAAGGGGCGCTAAGGTCAATTCAAAGTCAAAGATGTAATCAGGAATGGACATCAATATATCAGGTGGAATCATGATAGACATTGGAGCAACAACTTATTACGTGTGGTGCATGTTTGCCAGGTTTTCGCAATGGTACTTGCCCAAAGTGCCTGTTTGCCAGGTTTTCACTTGTGGACGAGATTTTTCTCTTGATTTCTATTTTTGTGTACCAAGATGCCTATTTACCAGGTTTTCATTAAGGAAACCATTTTTTCTCTTTTTCTCTTTTTTGATTTTTCTCTTTTCCTCTTTTTTTGCTATTTTTCAGAAATTTTTGCAATTATTTTGTACTTTTTTCAGAAATTTCTACAATTTTTTTGTACTTTTTTCAAGATCATGCATAATAATTATGGAGGTGCATGTTTTTTAGTGCTTCTAGAAATGGTTCTCCCTCTGGTGTTGCAAGATGATACACTAAAGACCCACATGTTGTTGTGACTATATAAGGGCCTTCCCAATTTGGTTCAAATTTCCCAGCCTTTTCTCTGTGTGGCTAAGTTTTGTAATTCATCATGAGAACCAAGTCTCCAATCACAAAATGGTGATCTCAAACTTTCTTGTTGTATCTCTATTTGAGATGGTTTTGATAGGCTTGCAAGTGGACCAAGGTTGTTTGTCTCTCCTCATCAAGAATTTCGAGCTCATGTAATCTAGAAAATTTGTACTTCTCATCATCAATAATGCCTTGCAAGGATACTCTTAGTGATGGAATTTAAACCTCAAGAGGTAATATGGCCTCAGCACCATAGACTAGAGAGTATGGAGTAGCACTAGTGGGGGTGCGAATGCTGGTTCTATAGGCCCAAAGAGCTAGTTTAGTTGCAGGTGCCAATCATGGCCAACATCATTGATAATCTTTTGAAGAATCTTAATGATTTTTTTGTTAGATTCCTCTTCTTGTTTGTTTCCTTGTGCATAGTAAATGCTAGAAAATCCATGAAGGATTTTTAATTTCTCACAAATATTTGTAACATCTTTGTTGTGGAATGGGCTTCCATGATCAGTAATGATAGCCAGAGGAAATCCATAGTGGAAAATGATATAATTTAGGATGAATCTGGAAATTTTCTTGTTGATGATGTATTTCATAGGGATGGCTTCCACCCATTTGGTAAAGTACTCTGTGGCCATTATGATATACATGTGGCCATCAGTAGATAGGGGTGTAATATTTTTGACAAGATCAAATGCACATTGAGAAAAGGGCCATGGAGAAACCACTGGCTATAGATCCTGTGCCAGAGCATGAATCAAATCACCATGAATCTAGCATTCGTAACATTTTGTAGAAAATTTATGTGCATCTTGCTCCCTGGTGGGCAAATAATATCCTACTCTTACCAGCTTCTTAGAAAAACTCAAATCATTGAAATGTCCTCCACAAATACCATCCTGGACCTCATGTAAAGCAGTTTCAGCCTCTTGTGAATCGATGCATCTGAGGAGGGTTTGGTCATAGGCTCTCCTATAGAGGGTATCACTAATGATGAAATAACGGGAGGCTTGATGGATAATATCTTGATGTTTGTTCTAGGATAGGGTAGGGGGTAAGATCTAGGCGTGTAGGTAATCATAAAAATCTTGGTACCAAGGGGAATCAGGACCAACAATATCACACACAACCTTAGATTGCAGAAATGTTGAATGTAGGAAGCAATAGCTTCTCAATGAGAAATTCACATCTCTCTTCATTATTTGGCATGTCAATCATAGAAGGAATAGTTTTAATAGCATTTTACTATTTGTTATGTACATGAGGAAGTTGGAAAAAATTGATTGTGACAAATTGCTCCTTGAGAAAGTCAGCCAACTGTTTGTAACATACCAAATTTTCATCTTTGGTTTTATAATCATCACTGACCTATTGGATGACTAATTGGGAATCACCATACACTTTGAGGTACTATATTTTCCATTCAATAGCAAGTTTGAGTCTAGTGACAAGGGCTTGATATTCAGCAATGTTGTTGGTGCATGAAAATGTAATTCAGTAAGATTTGGGTATGACATCGCCTTGTGGGGTGACAAACATGATGCCTTCCCTTGATCCATGCCTAGTGTGTGAGCCATCAAAATAGAGTTTCCATTCATTAGATTCAGTGAATGTGAAAATAGAATCATCTAGAAATTCCAAAAGCAACGGGTGATCATCTGGAACTAGTGCTTCTGCTAGCTGATCTGCTATCACCTAGATTTTTATTTCTTTTTAGTCTATATACTCTATGTGAAACACACTTAGGAGCATGACCCATTTAGCCAGGTGACCTATGAGAGCTTATTTTCCTAAATAATGCTTCAATGGATCAATCTGGGACATGAGCATGGTTTTTTGGTGTAGCATGTAATGTGTTAACTTCTATGTTGCAAAAACCACAACAAGACACGCTCATTCAATGAGTGAGTAGTTTAATTCATATCCAACCACTGTTCTACTTATGTAATAGATATCTCTTTCTCTTCCTTGTTCATCATTTTGTGCAAGAAGAGCACCCAATATTGTTTTTGTAGCATAAATATACAAGATAAATGGCTTGTCTGGAATGGGATGCATCAAGATTGGAGGATGTAATAGATAATCTTTCAATTGTTGGAATGAGTGCTCACATTTTTCATTCCAATGAAAAGTCACACCTTTATGTAGCATATTTTGAAATGACTTGCATTTATCTGCGAGTTGTGCACTGAACTGTCAGATAGACTATAGTTTCCCTTGTAGACTTCTCACCTTCCTTAGAGTGTTTGATGGAGGCATTTCTAAAATGACTTGCACTTTTGCAGGATCCACTTCAATACCTTGATGAGAGACAATTTAACCTAGGATTTTTCCAGAAACAACTCCAAAAACACACTTTTGGGGATTTAAGCGAAGCTTATATCCTTCCATTCTCTCAAATATTTTGGCCAAAATACTCAGATGATCTTTCCTGGTTGTAGACTTGCAGAGGAGTTCATCAACATAATCTTCCATCAAGATGTGCATGAAGTCATGGAAGATTGTGGTCATTTCCCATTGATAAGTTTCTCTAGCATTCTTGAGTCCAAAGGGAATGACATTCCAACAATAGATTCCCCAAGGACATGTGAAATCTTTCTTGGGTTGATCTTCAGGAGAAATCTGAATTTGGTTGTAACCAGAGAAGTCATCCATCAGTGACAACATCTCGTAGCTTGTAGTCATGTCAACAATGATGTCAATATTAGGCAAAGGAAAATCATCTTTAGGGAATTCCTTATTCAAATCATAGAAATTAGTGCATATCCATATGCCCCTAGCGTGCTTGCTGATAGGTAGCAGTTTTGAAATCCAATTTGCGTAATCTATAGGCCTGATAAAACCAACATCTAATAACTTCTTCAATTCTTCTTTTAATAGTAGAGCTATTTCAAGATGCATTTTTTTTATCTTTGTTTTACTGGCTTCACACCTAGCTTCAGAGGGAGGTGGTGAAGAACTAGTTCAGGATCCAGGCTAGGTATGTGAGCATATGACTAGGAAAAATTAATCTGGTGCTCAAGAAAGAATCCAAAAAACTTGTCCTTCTCTTCTGGTGAGAGTGATGTTGCAAAGTGTATGATCTTGGGGTTGTTTGGTGTTCCCAAGTTGATTTCCTTGGTCATTTCAATGAGCAATGCCAACTTCTCCTTTAGAGGGGGTATCTCCAATCTTCCATCCTTGGGCGCCTCAAAGATGTTTTCACCCTCGAATACATCCTTTGTTTTTACTTTTGCATGGTCAACTAGCGCATTTCAGTTTTCACCAGAGGACCTATTCTTTTTATTTTTAAATTTTTTGACTTTATCATTTTCAATTTTGTGACTGGAAGATGGAGTTGACTCCCCAAAATATGTTGTAGAAACAAGGTTAATGGAGAACCCTACTTTGTGGTCACCGGATGGCATGCCCTCTTGGAGATCAAATAATTCTTCTATTGCTTCATCATTTTCAAAGAAATCTAAGCTTGGTGATCCTTGCTCATCCCAATAAATAAGTTCAGGGTAAACTAGGGGGTGTCATCGCCAGTAGTGCAAATGTTTTTAAGGCCAGAGGTAAAGGAAAAGAGGTAAACATCAGTGTCTTTAGAGTCAGAGACTTCATGCACTAAAGGTTCAGGACTGGGATCCCAGAAAATTCTATCCCAAGGATTAGGATAGGTTATTGGAGGAGATATTATGTTAACATGTTTGTCTTCGATGGGTGGGTCATCAGATTCAGGGAAGACATGGTCAAGCTCATAAGAAATAGAGGAATAGGATATCCATTCCCACCCATTGGAGTTGGTAGTGTCAAAATGGGGAACCTTAGATGCCTTTTCATCATTTGAAATCTCCACATTTTTACATGAGGCCATTTTGGCATTCAAAGAGCCAATTCACAATGGTTTATATCCAATTCCCAAATGAGGAGGATGATCTTTTGCAGCAATAGGTTCAACAATCCCTTGCTTGTGTACTCCAAGACCACTGTGGCCATCATATCTTTTTTTCTGCATGAGTGTGTACCCGGGCCCATATCTTTGAATGGGTATCTCAGTGGGCTTATGCTCTTGTTTTTGTTTGTCTTGGAAAATCCAGTTGGATGCATTTTCATATACATGTTCCTTGTGAAAACCTCCCCACCTAGTGAATGTAGGTGAGGGAATAAATTTCATGGTGGTCTTGGGTGGTTTTTTTTGCAATAAATTTGGTTTTCCATAAGACTTTGGGGAGAGCAGAAGCTTCCCAATATGAAAGGCTTGGGCTATGGTATACTCTCCAAAACCTTTATCTTCAATCTTAATCTTTCCTTTGACCATTTTTTCAAGGGTGGCTACATCAACATATTTGGAGGAATTGGATGAGGCAGCTTCGCTATTGGTAGGCACCTGTTGTGCGGGCCCTTTTTTCAAATTAGTGCAGAATTTGAAAGGGTTAGGATCACCTAGGATAGTGATCTCAGCTCCATTATAATAAAATTTTAAACATTTATGGTACATGGAGGGAACTTCCTTCATGGCATGGATCTATGGGTGTCCTAAGATCATGTTGTAGGGCAGGTCCAGATCCAAGACTTGCTGCAATGTGTTTTTCAGTAATCAGACCAATTCTCATGGTCACTATGATGATTCCTTTGGAAGGACATTCGATGTCATCATATTATTTTATTGTGATTCTCCTAGAGGGATCAGTATCACTCTTATTGTAGCCAAGATCAAGAACAACCTTTAAGGTACATATGTTAAGTCCTGCTCCACTATCTATCATGACTCGGTGGATTTTGGCATTATGGACAGACTTCAAGATGAAGGGGATCATTATGGCCAAGCCGGTCATGTGGAACATCATCTTTGGAAAATGTGACATGATGGGATGCAGAGAAGTGCCCCATTGATAAGGCCAAATTATTGCCTTTATTTTGTATAATCTTAAATACTTTATTCTAGTTTCTGACAAAACATTTGTGAACCTAGCTAGTTAAAACTTGTGATAAAGTCCATATAGAATTGATAAACCATGGGTAGATATTTGCGACATATTTTTCTAATATTATACATCTAGTGTAGTATTTTATATAGCCATCAGAATATATGTTCTAATATCTAGATTTCATTTGATTAAGCTTGTTGCATGAATATTTCCGCATCACAACTAACTTGACAAGAGAGGAAGTTGCTGGAGAGTGGTCGACAACATTCAAGGAAGACTGTTGAGGACCAGCTAAGGCGGAGTGATGATCATAGCACTAGGAGACATGTCTGCTACAATGGAGGAGCCATTATTCTAGGACACGGGGATGTAGTGTTTCTATATTCCCTCTGCACATTATTATGTTGAACTTGTCACCCAAGCTTTATTACCCACACCGCGGGCTGTTGCATTTCCATCTTCTTCTCCGACATGTTTTCAGCAAGATAGTTTCTTTTCTATTTTGTAATAAGTGTTCGATCCTCTATTTATAGGGATTGGACTAATAGTTTGAAGTTAGAGAGGAAAGTTAGAGAAAGGATTTTTTGGAAGAAAACTGTTATATCTTACAGAAAACTATTTTAAGTTTCATGTATTATTTTTATGTAATGAGTTTTTGAAATACAATGAAGTAATTCTTGGTTTACATTCTGTGTTAATAGATTAGAAAAAACCAACCAAGGGGGCCCACTTGGGAGGTGGAGTAGGTTAGAATATATAGATTTCCTTCCAGCATTTCCAGCATTTCCAGTATTTCTAGTATTTCATATAGAAGTTACAATTTCTTCCTGTAGCATTGTACCTTATGAATGTTCCTGCAGCATCTGCAAGAATAGTTATAATGGATGTTCTAGGTTGAAAGTATAGGTTTAAGTAGAGTTTGCAATTT
Organism: Thuja plicata; assembly: GCA_018584345.1. Lineage (NCBI taxonomy): Eukaryota > Viridiplantae > Streptophyta > Pinopsida > Cupressales > Cupressaceae > Thuja > Thuja plicata. The sequence continues at coordinate 377,331 of MU224373.1, forward strand.
CTAGCATTCATTTTAGTAAGGAGATAATTGTATACTTTTCCTTCAGCACTAGTGTAAGTTTCTTTTATGCATTTTTACCTTCCTGCAGCATAAGCAAAATGACTCCTTAAGGAACCTAGTGCACATATCGTGCCAACCATTTCAAGTATATGTCCTTGGGTTGACAAGTTAAATGCACCTCATAACGGAAGAAGTATTCCTTAGATTGAATAAAATATTCCTAAGAAAGGCCTTGAGCATGATAATTCCACACCTATTGTGAGGCAGTTCATTTTTGGCGCTATTGCCAGGGATGGTGTGAAGCTAGGAACATTTTTGAGTCATTTTTTCATTCCTAGTTAGTTTTTAGATTTGTATCCCTAAAAATTGCTTCACGAGCATGAAGAATTCAATTGCATGCATCGAAGAGAAAGGCGACGAGATGAATATGGTAGATTTCTCCTAGCAGAGTCTGCTAATTTGAACAAGGAAGTTGAAGAAGTTGAGTTATCCTTTGAAGATGCAAGTCCTGAATCTAATACATTTGGGGTGAAATTGTGACAGCAATTTGCGACGGGGGCCAAATGTTTAGTGTTTTTCACTTTTTTTTTTCAATTATAACCCGACAACGTCGCAATTGCGACGTTGTCGGGATATAAGGCAAAAAAAAAAGAGAAAACGTTGTC
>MU224373.1:414141-426736 GCA_018584345.1 Thuja plicata
GGACTTTCTCAAGTGGGTGGAGTTGCTAAGTATTCCTTAATGGAATGTGACAACATTAGGAGGTGGGTTAGAGAAGAATTTAGAATTAGGATTAGATTAGCATGGGTGAATGGGGTGAGAAGGGTTATAACCCAGGGTAGAAGTGGTTGAGATGGGTTAGGTTGGGGTTTAAGGGAATATTAATAAATGAAATAAACTTATTTAATTCATTTAGAAATATAGGAATTAATTATTTAAAACAATAAAATTTCTTTTTAATAATTAGAGGACTATAGCCATTTTAATTAAATTAAATAGGCTAGGGGAATGGGTTGATTGCAAGTGGTTATTTGATATAGGGATTTATTTAATTCCTTTATAATTAAATACTATAGCCATGTTTGATTTTGATTTAATCTGATTGGTCGAAATTGATTTGAATTGTATGGCTATAATAGATAATATAAATTAGTGATAAAAATCACCTAGGACATTAAATTTGATTAAAAGAATTATGCCAAGTAGTAACAGGGTCGTTTGGACATAAATCAAGGGTATGATCACACTTAGGGAAAACAGGGTCTATAGTTGTGACAGACCAAATTCAGGTGGTTACACCTCTTTTATCCCCAAATGCATAAATGGAAGATCCAAGTTGATTAACCCAAAAGAAGGATCAATGCACAAATGAATCAACCATTTGGAAATGAGAGTAAGAAAGAAGATCTTAAATTCTATTTTATGATTAATGAGATATGATATATAATAGTAATTGAAAAGGATGAGAAGAAGTACTAACCTTAAAGAATTACAGATCTGAAGAATGTTGCTTTTTGAAGTTTGTACTCTGTTTCTAGAAAATCTAAAGAAAGATCTGAAACCGGAACGTAGATATGAACAAAACCCAAAAATATTTTTCTGATCTGATGCCGTATTGAGAAAAAGGTCGACCTTGACCCATTAGTCTCACCCCTGACCCAATAATATCGACCCTGACCTACACAAGTCAGACAGAAAATCTGTTCGCAGATCCTGATAGTTAGCTGAAAAGGGTATCCATATCTAAGTTCAAATATTCAATCTTAAATGTGTACCTGCAAGAAAAGGAGATTTTTTTATTGGGGGGGGAGGGGTTTGCCTTGGTCAAACCCCAATTTTGGAATTGACCTTAAATATATAATTGAAATTGCAGAAGTAAAACAAAGTAAATGAAACAATTCACCTTGCTCATGTAAAAGTCCTTGTGGAGGATTCAAATCCCTAAATCTGCAAGGATGCACCAAATTGGATGTAGAATGTAGGATGCATAATGTAGAATGTGTAATGTCTCAAATCAATTTCTTGTAAATCTTCAACACCAATCTTGAATGCATCTAGGAAGAGGAAGAGGCTTGGAGGAATGTGGATGGAGAAATCTTCAACAAGAGGGCTCCATAGAGCTTGAATCCTTCAATGGCTACCAATGGATCTCCTTGATGAAAATGGAGGCTTGAATACTTGAATTCTTAAGAGTATATTCTTGCTACAAATCTTTCTTCTTAGCTTTCACTTAGTTGATGGTTTCTTGTGGTTAGAAAGTCTTAGAGAAAATGAGAGGAGAAAGCTTCCTTTTATATGAAATTAGGGAAAAATATTCTAAGGAGGTCGACATAGGAGAATTAAATTCCCATTAAAGAATTTACCCCTAGGAGAGGACCTATATTAAATATAATTTAGGAATCATCACTTCAAAAACTAAAATAGCTGACCCGAAAGCGGGAATTAAACTTGTTTGAAGCCCGACATCCAAAAATTGTGAGATCATGATATCTAGACCCTGGGTCAAGGTCGAGGTCGACCTTGACCTAGGTCAAGGGTGAGGTCGACCTTGACCTAGAATGGTCAATTTTGACCCTGAGGTCAAAAATATTAGTTTTCAATTTTGGATGTCAGAAATAGGCTAGAAAAGTGGGAAATGGGGAAGAATAGGGGGAAAAGGCCAGATCCAAATCAGAGACCCATTCAAGGTGCTTGACATGACCCTAAACCACTTACTCAGAAGGCTAAACTAGTCTATAATGGAAGTGCTTCCAGTTCCCGGCTATACATTTAGCCCCTACTTTAGCAAGAGTATGGACTCAATGAAAACTCTTGGTAAAGGAGATCATGAAGAAAAGATAATATTATTGAAATCAAAAGGGACAAAGGAATCCTCAATCCCACAGGGGATTTAAGTCTTTATCAACCCTAAGATCACGATAAGAGAGACATCACAGGTCAAAGAGAAAGAGAGAGAGAGAGGAGTGGTTAGCTCACCTAGTAAGATGTGTGTATCTCACTGTGAACCACAAAAAGGATAGGATGGCCCACCAAGAAAGAACTTGATAGTCACCCCATACAATTGTGCTCCTTCTAGTAGCTTTGTGCATGTATGTAGTGTGTCTTCTGACAGCTTTTATGAAGTACCCATGGATCCATATTTTTATATCACCGTGGAATAGATTTGTAAAATGTGCATCTCTTCAGGATTTAGAAACTTATGTGCGTTACCTTCGAAGGATTTAGCTTATTGAATTGTAATTGAATGTGTATCTCTTCAAGATTTAGCAACTTATGTGTGTTACCTTCAGAGGATTTAGCATGCTGCAAAACAAAATGTTAGAACAAAAATGCATAATATAAAATGAGGGAGGCCATATATATGCCCCCCTCCTTAATATGGAAAAGTACATACTATTTTGACATGTTAAGGAAAGAAAAGGATAAATCCTTCTTCAACATCAAGACAATATCCATAGACAACACACATTCCAAGCCAAGAAGGTCACAGCTCCTATGAGGCCATGGAAGGGATGAATGCAAAGAGATATCATGCAAGAAGTGAAAAAGTAACCCTTGTGAAGGATAGCACATGATTCAATTTCTGAGGTGAGAGATTTCAACCATGGAAACCCAATGTCAAACAACAAAATAGGTTATAATCAAGGACATAGATCCTCAATGCAAACGAAAATTTTTCATGTATGATTAGAGATCACATAATAGATAGATACTGCTTAACCAATGGAAAACTAGATCTTGGAAAGAAAGAAAAGAAGGAGATGTCATCCTTGCCCCCCAAGCATGGGAACAAGGATGAAAGGGGACCTATTATATTTCTCACAATACTATGCAAGAAAATGAGCCCCCAAAGATTAGGCTAACATTGTTTACATAATGTGGAGTTCCATAATAGGAACATAAATGTTATTTAGAGAAAACATGATTAAACTACAACTCATTGCCACATGATATATAAATAACTTTACTATCAATGAGTTTCCTAATATTATAATGTAAAGCATGACATTCATTAGTAGAGTGATAATGAAATATATGATATAAACAAAAAGGAAGAGTCTTCAAGTGTGGAATATGTTTCTTTTTGTGTTTAGGTCTAGTAAGCATCTTAGCATGAAGGAGTTTAGGCAAAAGATCTTCTTGGTCAAATTCCTTCTTAGGTTCATCATGTTTTGAAGTGTTATTTGAGATGTTATTGATGTGTTGTTGAGGATTAAATCCCAATCCATAAGAATGCTCATGCACCCCATTCTATAAGGGCATTTGAATTCCCTGTTTATGCTTACCACATCCTTGACCATGGAATCCTTGTTAAACTAGTAAATGATAACCAAGACCATAATGAGAAGCCATATCAGAAGGAGTCAATGGAACTTTAGTAGTCACTATGTCATTTCTAGTAGGTTTGACAAATTCATAGTGGGTAGAAGTAGCGACAAAGTTATTACAAAGGTAATAAGAAGTAGAAGCAAAGAATCATTATTCAAACTCTCTTTGTTGCTTCATAAAATCAATATTAGAAAGCTTATAATCTCTAATAAAGGTAGGATTAAAATCCAAGGTTCCCCAATCATCTCTAGGAAGAGCATTAGAGGAGGAAGGATTACTATTAGGAATAGGAGTATTGTGGGTTTGAATATGAAAACAAGGATTTGGTGCATCATCCGCATGAAATGTATACACCATGTTGTTGTGAATAAACTTCACCTTACGGTGAAGGGTAGAAGGAACAACATGCATCTCATGCAACCAAGATCTACCCAAAAGGAGGTTATAACTAAGAGGTCCAGGAAAAACATGAAAAGGAGTATTCAGGATGACCAGACCTACTTTGATAGGTAAGGTAATGATGCCCAAATTTTTCTTATCAATGTTATCAAATCCACGTATAGGATTATTATCAGGTTGAATAGTTGAAAGATCAAATTTAATTGATTTGAGCATGTCCATGCTACAAATATTAATCCCAGATCCATTATCAATCAAGTTCCTATGAATGATACTCTTATTGATAGTAATGGAAACCATAAAGGAATCATATTGATTATGCATTTCTTTAGAAGGTAAATCCTTTTGAGTATACACAATGTCAGGAGGACTCGGGGTAACATGCATGCATTTTAAGAAGGCATTGACATTCTCTTGATTAGGAGGTGGAGTGGGAAGAGTTGCTAGAGATTTTTGCAAGGCTTCATGGTAGGTAGGTGAAGTTTGAAGAAGCTCCCATAAAGAAATCTTGGCGAGGGTATTACACAATTGGTTTATCATATCATACTCCATGCTAGGAAGATGGGGTGGAGGAAGAATGGGTTGAGAAGGTGGTAAAGAAGAAGGAACCATTGGATTAGATTGCGGGTTATTCCTTGTATGATAGGTGTGAGCTATCGAATCTTGATCATTAAAATATTCTAAAGATTCCATAGGTTTACCTTTGATAGTAATGTGAGGAAAACCTTTGATAGTCAACAAGGTTTTTGGATAAACAATGTTAGTTATCTCAAAAATACAAATAGATTCACAAGAAGGAAGAAAAGAAGATATCCTAGGAGAAGATGAGGTAGGATCTTGATTCTCCATAAGATCATCACTAAGAGGGAGAGCATTAAGGGAATTCATATCATTCTGCGCTAATGCCTCATCACTAGAAGGAATCCCAAATGGAGGTAAAGCATCTATAATGTCTCCTTCTTTCTCTAAAATGCCTTCACAAGAGGAGTGTGTTTTAGAAAAAGAGTCACCATTATGTATGAATATGTAATCTATTAATAAATCACCCTCTTGTACCAAAGCATCTTCATAAGGAGGGGATAAATAAATGTCTTTATTCAAGGGTTTATCCCAAATAGGAGGGTCATCCACAATGGATTCATGAGGAAGATAGTAATCAACATCCAAATCCAAAGGTTCATCCCAAATAGGAAGATTATATTCTAAAGTAGGCTCATAGGAAAGACATATATTAGGAGAAGAATTAACATCAATCCTCAACTCATCTCCATAAAGAGAAATATGACCAGAGAGAAAGATTAAAGTCATATTATTTCTCTAATATATACTTACAAGGTAATATAAGGGTATGTGCAGGATCATGGTATGCTAAACAGGTCCTTAAGTGGCAAGGAAAATTTAGAAAATCAGGGTTAGGCAAGTTCACACAAAAATTTGAACAAGTTATCAATATTATATAAAAAATATGTAAGAATAGAATATATAGAAAATTAAATGTAGTTTCTAAGATACTAGACCTTTTATGAAAAAAATTATTCTATATGGTAAAAATTTCAAATTTCAATGCGGTAGTATGAAAATTTCAGGAAAAAGATAAGAAGTAGGTGTATGTCTGACCACCTTAAACACAATCAAATGATAATATGTTTTTTACAATATTCTAGATATAATTATTTGAATCATGTCCAGATGTGACACATATTATTTTGTAATTTTTTTACTTTTAAATAATTAATTATGATTTTTCTTCTAAAACTTTTCCAAAATATAAAAGCACTCGCATCTAACCACCTTAACTTAGTCTAAAATTCATCAAATTGAATATTTTTTATTTTTTTCTTGTGGTAGGTGAAGCATAGAATGTGAAATATGTTGGATATTTTAAAAAAATGGTATACCATTTGAAATTTATAGTTTACCAATCAGGACTTATTTCACATCGCCACTTTTTGGCATACCATGATCCTGCACACACCCACAAAAGAGGACAAAGAAACATCACACGCACTAGATAAAGTCTTTCTAGGTGTAACATCATTCAATGGTAAGGTAAGAGGAGGATGTTGTTTAATCCCAAAATTTATAGAAGGATGTTTGGAAAACAATTGAAACAGCTTGTGCAACATGATAAAGAAATAAAGAAATGCATAGAAAATAGATCTAAATATATCCAAATGCATTCAAATGAAATCTATAAGCATAAAAAATGTAAATGTTTTTGTATTTTTAAAGAAATGTTGTGATTCTTAATTTTTGATATATAAATGAAAGAGCATAAAATAAATCTACTTTTAAATGCATGTAAGATCTAACATAAGATGCAAATCTAACACCAAAAAGAAAGCGTTGTATATCGTAGGTTCACCAAAATGTAAAGGGGGAAATTTGATTAATTTTTATGTGTGTTGTATTTCCTTAAAATTTACATTTATTTGTAATTTTGAATGTGATATTTTAATGTGATTAAGCATATAGGGGGAAGGAAAATAAGATGTTCCTCTTTTATCCCCAAATGCACAAATGGGAGATCCAAGTTGATTAACCCAAAAGAAGGATCAATGCACAAATGAATCCACCATTTGGAAGTGAGAGTAAGAAAGAAGATATAAAATTCTATTTTATGATTAAGGAGATATTATATATAATAGTAATTGAAAAGGATGAGAAGAAGTACTAACCTTAAAGAAATTCAGATCTAAAGAATGCTATTTTCTGAGGTTTGTACTCTGTTTCTGGAAAATTTGAAGTATGATTTGGAACCGGAATGCAGAGACAAACAAAACCCAGAAATATTTTTCCTATCCAACACCATCTTGAGAAAAAATTTGACCTTGAACCATTAATCTCACCCCTGACCCAATAAGCTTGACCCTGACCTGCACAGGTGGGACATAAAATCTGTTCACAAATCCTGATAGTTAGCTGAAAAGGGTATTCAGATCTGAGTTCAAATATTCAATCCTAAACTTGTACCTGCAAGAAAAGGAGATTTGTTTGTTGAGGGGGAGGGGTTTGCCTTGGTCAAACCCCAGTTTTGGAATTACCCTTATATATAATTGAAATTGCAGAAGTAAAACAAAGTAAATGAAACAATTCACCTTGCTAATGTAAAAGTCCTTATGGAGGATTCGAATCCTTGAATCCACAAGGATGGACCAAAATGGATGTAGAATGTAGGATTCATAATGTAGAATGTGTAATGTCTCAAATCAATTGATTTTAAATTTTCAACACCAATCTTGAATGGATCTTGGAAGAGGAAGAGGCTTGGAGGAATGTGGATGGAAAAATCTTCAACAAGAGAGCTACATAGAGCTTGAATACTTCAATGGCTACCAATGGATCTCCTTGATGAAAATGGAGGCTTGAATGCTTGAATTCTTGAGAGTATATTCTTGCTTCAAATCTTTCTTCTTAGCTTTCACTTAGTTGATGGTTATTGCTTGATGACGGTTGCTTGTGGTTAGAAAGTCTTAGAGAAAATGAGAGGAGAAAGCTTCCTTTTATGTGAAATTAGGGCACAATCTTCTAAGGAGGACGACATAGGAGAATTAAAATCCCATTAAATCCTTTAACCCTAGGATAGGACCTATATTAAATATAATTTAGAAATCATCACTTTGGAACTTGAAATAGCCGACCCGGAAGTGGGAATTAAACTTTTTCGAAGCCCAACATCTGGAAACTGTGAGATCCTAAAATCTGGACCCTAGGTCAAGGTTGACCTTGACCTTGACCTAGGTCATGGGTGACATTGACCTTGACCTAGGTCAAGGGTGAGGTATACCTTGACCTAGGTCAAGGGTGAGGTCAACCTTGACCTAGAAAGATCAATTTTCACACAATAGGGGATAAAGGCCATATCCAAATCAGAGACCCATTCAAGGTGCTTGACATGACCCCAAACAACTTACTCAAAAGGCTAAATTAGTCTACAATGGAAGTGCTTCTATTTTCAGACTATATAGTATCTTCCCCAAAAGACATGATCACATCGGCTATAGGAATCCCTTCAATGCTGCTCTTGTCGGCTAAACTAACCATGCAACATAATTAGAACCACGCAACTCAATATGAGTAGACACATTGATTCACATATTCAGCTCCACCAATATTATCTAAAAATCATGCTTTGGATGAAACATGATTAGCACCTTTGGTTAATTATCTTTCACTCATAACTAAACATGAATCTGAACATGCATATCCCATAGATAGGCGCAACTGAAGAATCAATAAATTTATTGTCGGCTTTCTAAAAACAATCCTCTGAAACTATGGCTAGCAAACAGAGTAACATAACTCAACTGTAACTAAACTTCTAAATCTATGTGTATGAACATGGTATCATACCTATGTCTGAAGCATAAAAATAACCGCACAATGCTTCAACATATCCATACTGAAAAGTGAATACAGTACACTACTGTATACTATATGTTGTCATCAATGACAAACATATAGTCAACTATTTGCACAAAGGCGAATCTCCAAAAATCTCCCCCTTTGACATTGATGGCAACGTATGTTTAAAAACACCATCAATCCAAAAGTGTCTTCTTTATTTTTACAATCTTCTCAATATCCTCATCAAAGGTTCCTCTTCACTACTGCATCTCCTTTTGACAGTGTTTTTATTTTCATGAGTATATGCTCCCCCTTACCATATACTCCCCCTTTGACATCAATGAAAAATGATGCCAAATATAGATAAGCATAGGTACTACTCCTGAAGTAGAGTAGTCAACCACTCATCAGTCACCAAGGACTGATGCATTTTCTGTGAGTTCTAATCTGACTCGGGAAAGGGAATTACTCCCAGCTTCTTCCTGAGATATTTAAAAGTATCTTTTGATAGAGTTTTCATGAATATGTCTACCAACTGATCTTTGGTGCTCACATAATCCAACTTCACTTATGTTTCTGTAACTTTTTCTCTTAGAAAATGATATTTTATTTCTATGTGTTTTGTCTTTGTGTGCATCACAGGGTTCTTTGACATATTAATGGTGCTGGTGTTGTCACAATGAATGACAATAGGATAATTAATCTAAACTCAAAATTCTTTAATCATCTGTTTGATCCAAACCATTGTTGAAGAATTCAATGTAGCTACTACATGCTCAGCTTCTGTTGTTGATTGAGAAATATAGTTTTTCTTCTTGCTTGTCCAAGTAACCAAGCTGTCTCCAAGAAATACTGCTCCTCCTGAGGTACTCTTTCTATCATCAACGTAACCTGCCCAATCTGCATCTGTGTACACATGAACTTCTACATTTTATGAATTAGGATACCACAAAACATAGCCTATAGTTCCCTTTAGATATCTGAATATTCTTTTTATATCCATTAGGTAATTCTATTTAGGTTTAGCTACAAATTTCCCAACAATTTCAACTGCATTAGAAATATTTGGTCTAGATTGAGTGAGATATATGAGTTTTCCAATCATTGACTTGTAAAGTGGTTTCTCAACTACTGTGGAGTCATCATTTTTAGAAATCTTTCTTCCTATTATCATAGGAGTACTTACTGGCTTGCAATATTCCATTTTGAATGTCTTCAATATCTCCTTGACATATTTAGACTGATTTATAAATATACCTTTATCTGTCTGCTTTACATTTAATCCCAAAAAGTATTTTATAGGTCCAATCATGCTCATTTCAAATTCACTCTGCATCTCTTTGGAAAATTCTACACTAAGCTTGTCATTACCTCCAAAAATAATATCATCAACAAAGATAGAAACATGTAATAATCCTTCAAGTGTCTCTTTGATGAATAAGTTGCAATCTGCTGCTCCCTTTTTTAATCCAATCTTTATTAAGTAGCCATTGAGCCTCTCATACCATGCTCTTGGGGCCTATTTAAGTCCATAGAGGGCTTTCTTTAGTCTGCATACCATGTCTAGTTTGTCTAAAATTTTGAATCCTTCAGGCTTCTCTATATAAATTTCTTCCTTCAAGTCACCATTCAGAAATGCTAACTTGACATCCATCTGATATACTTTCAAGTTCTTAAATGTCGCATAAGCTAAAAACAATTTTATAGCTTCCAATCTCCTATCAGTGGAAAATGTATTAGAATAGTCAATTCCTTCTCTTTGCGTATATCCTTTACATACCAATCTTGCTTTTTTTCTTATCATTGTCCCATCTTCATTCATTTTGTTTCCAAATATCCACATAGTTCCAATCACGTTCTTGTCAGAACCTCTAAAGACCAGTTCCCATGTGTCATTCATAATTATTTGATCTAATTCTTTTTATATTGCATTTTTCCAATTTGAATCATTCCACACATCTTCAACACTTAAGGGTTCAATTTGTGAAATTAAACATACCTCTTCATCAACAGTTGAACCTTTTTCTTTGGATCTTGTCAAAACTTTACTTCTCTAATCTCCAATGATATCTTCTTTTGAGTGGTATCTACATGTGTATTTTGAGATTTTAGGTGTGACACTCTCATCTATGATATGTGATTCTTCTTGACTTGGTTCAGGGTTATTGCATGATACATCAATACAGTCAAACATTTCTTCAATAATTATTTCTTTATTGATTGGTCTAGGTTCATCTTTAATCATAGGTACATACTCATAATATCTCTCTTGAATCATGAACTTCTCATCAATTTTCACATGTGCACTTTCAATTATTTTCTTTAACCTTAAATTAAAACATCTATAATATTTTCTCTTAGTCGAGTAACCAATAAAAATACCTTTATCACTTCTAGTATCAAATTTACCAACACCATCATCTCTCTTGAGGTAGCACTTGCCTCCAAAGATTATGAAGTATTTTACTGTACCTGTACATTACCAAACCAAATTTCATAAGGTATTTTGTCTACGTCTGGTCTTAGTTGAATTCTGTTGATAGTATAGATTGTTGTATTGACTCCATCTCTCCAATAGGTGTGCGCAACTTTTCTTTCAATCATGATAGTGTGCGTTGTGTCAAGTATTATCATGTTTCTTCTTTCTGTAATTCCATTTTGTTGAGGGGTTTTGGGTGCACTTAGTTGTCTTTTGATCCCATGTTCTTTGTAGTACTCAAGAAACTTGTCAGAGGTTAATTCTCCTCCTCTATCAGATCTTAGACATTTTATCTTTAATCCAAACTCATTTTCAACTTTAGCTTTGAATATTTTGAATTTCTCAAAAGCTTTAGATTTATCTTTCAAAAACGCAACCCACATCATTCTAGAGAAATCATCAACAAAAAAAATGAAATACCTTTCCCCATAGTATGATCTTGTTTGAGTAGGTCCTGTTGGTTGTATTTCGTGTTTTTGCTATTTTGCCCGGTTCCTTGCCATCCTCTCTGAGAATTTTCAGGTTTCATGCTTAAACCCTTGCCCAAATTGTCATAACCCTTCTAAAACCCTAAGGCCAAATGTTCAACGATGCATTTTGAAACCCCTTAGCCATGTCTTTCTATTTCTTCATTACCTTTTTCAGTCACTAAAGGCATGTGCTATATAACAAGTTAAGTCAGGTCGCTTGATCGTGTGAATCAGAATGAATATGCCAAAACATCTCCCGACTCTGATTTTGCCTTGTGTCATGAAGTCTCATGAAAAAACAAAATATTCTCTAAGTGTATCGAGACTTAGCGATTTTCCTTCAGTCGGGTTGTCACTTAATATTATGTTATGAAGCTTTTAAGTGAATGGGACCCGCCTTCAGTAGGGTGATCACGTGAAGAGTCAACAGGTCAAAGAGTTGTCTTCCGACCTTGCGCCTCCTTCATGTTGCGTGATCGCTGGATCAAGACAGTCAAACAGTTAAGGTTTCTCTTCAGTCGCGTGGTCTCGTGATATTTTACAGTTAAGAGATAACAGTCACGACTCAGCGACTAACAATTTCAGGTTATCTGATTTCCCTCAGTCGGGATGTCGCCAGAACAGAAGTAATGAGTCAGACTTCCAGAATGCATAAAGTGGACGAAGTAATAAATGACATCTGTCAGAGTGCTATTGGTTGTCGTGTGATCGCTTGATGAAGAAAAAGGATCAAGCGATAAGGAGACTTAAGTCATAATACCCTCAGTCGTGAAGTCTCGTGATATTTTAAGGGTATGTGAATTTGTAAAGCGATTAAAAGATAGCCATTCGATGAAAACGTAAAAGGATCTGACGGTGGTCGTGTTGTCTCATGATAAAATTGCCCCAGGTAAAAGGTACCCCCGACTAAGCGATTAAGGTATGTCACGAGGTCGCTAAAAATAGAAAAGGGCATGTGCTTTCAGTAAAAGATTAAGATAAGTGGATCTCCCGACTAAGCGACCAAAGAGATCATGTTAAAAGGTAAGAGGCTTGTCGCGTAGTCTGGAGATAAATGATGAGTTAAAGTTAACTCCCCGCGACTAAGATTTTGTCACAGTCGCCTGATCGCTAGAAGACTTGGGTTAAGCTGAGGTAAAGAAAGGTCATTGTCGCCAAATCTGATGATCAGACCATGGTTAAGAGAATGTTCTTGCGACAAAGAGACTTTATGAGGTCGCAAGGTCGCCTGATAACAGAATCTGTAAAGCGGCGCCAAGTGGATGACGTGACA
>MU224373.1:440757-454320 GCA_018584345.1 Thuja plicata
TACTCTTCTCAACTGTTGTCTCTTTACTTTGTATGCGTGCTTTTCTGTGTTAAAGTTTATAAGGTATTCATTAACACACTGGTTATAAGGTAACCATCTAGTTGTTTGCAAGTTTCTCTCAAGGAGGTGATTAAATTTTGTGAATGATTTTAGGAAGCATACTATTTAGTTAAGGATTTGATACAGTGGTTTGGAGGTAACAAGATATTCTGTAAGGCATTCTATCCTAATTGTTTGAGCTGTAAGGCAGTTCAGTGTATCTTGTTTATGTATTTTCTTTGCTTATTATTGACTCTGCAGCCCAAAGGATAGGCACTGGTTCAGGAATCAATCTGAATACTTATCTTTGTCACATATGTTCTAGGTTTTCAATTGCCAAATCAATTTTAAACACTCTGTTACTAAGAACACATATGCATAACTTATAAAGGACCTCTATCAGCAGGACACTGTCCATGTTATTGATTCCTTAAAGAGAGAATCACTTAGGTTGTCCCTCCTATCAAGAAAAGGAAGAAGGATTGATATCCTTGTCTCACTAGTTTTCTGTCATATTTAAGATTATGATTTGTATGGTTAAATCCTGTATATGATTATGCTTGATCATTTACAAGGTATTTTATAATATGGTTCAATAGAAATACATGACAAATCAGTGTCCACATCAACAAATACTGTGTTAACAGCCTTCATTAAAGGTAAAACCTGCCTGAGTAGTTGTGGAACTCAAAAATGAAGGACCTTATTCTAGTCCTTAGAAATTAGGCTTTTCTTGCCTCTGAACTATGAATCAGGATTAAGAGGTAACAAGATTCAAATAGACATTTCAAGCAGTATAGTTCATGCATGAAAAATCCCTAACAGGTCCACATAAGTCTATATGTACTAGATCTAATTGTTTCTCTGCAGAGTTCTATTTTCTTCTGAATGAGGTCCTCACATGCTTTCCCATCACACATTACCTACACATAGTATCAACTGGTCTTGCAATACTAGGAAGGTCTCTTACTACCTTTACATTGCTTATTTTTACTATGTTGTCAAAATTGTTATGACAAAGTCTTTTGTGCCACAACCAATTGTCATCCACTTTTGCAAAAAAACAACTTACTTCAGAGTTAAGTTGAAAAACATTACCTTTGGTCTTTGAACTTGATACAATCATATCTCCTTCTTTGTTGTTAATAATGCACTTATTGTTTTTGAATTCTAACTGATATCCTTTATCAAGAAGCTATCCAACACTTAGTAAGTTATGATGTAAACCATCAACATACAGAACATCATTTGTTTTGTTCTTTCCATCTAAGGTGATGGATCCTCTACCTATGATAGGTTTGGGAGTGTTATCTCCAAATCTGATCATGCCACCTTTGTACTTGTCTTGATGTACAAATCTATCTTTGTCTTATGTCATGTGATGTGAACACCCTATGTCTATGATTCGGTCTATTCTAATGTATTCTTGTGAAACTAAAGCTAATTCTTGTGCTTTCTTTTAATCTTCAATTTCTATTTGACCAATAATTTTTTCATTCTCTTTAATTGCAACGAATCCAATTTCATCTTCTCATGAATCATCATCAGTCACACCATCTTCAACATGATAGAATTCCTTATTATATTTGGGTTTGTAATATGATCTGAACTTCTTGACTCTTGTAGGACACTTGGATGCAAAATGGCCAACTTTGTTGCATGAAAAACATTTGAATGGTAGTTTTCCTTCATATTTTCCTTTGCCTTTCCTTTCTTTCTTAGCAAACATAGAAATGATTTCTTCTAGTTATGTATCAACTTCTTCTTTCTCATTATTGCTAGAGATGATCAAGGATTTCTTACCATGGACTGAGGCTTTCAAAGTTGTTTTAATTTTAGGTTTTGTCTTCAATCTTGATATCTCAAATGCTGTTATTTTTCTGATCAAGGTTTCTCTTTTGAATTCCTTTGAGAATTGCATGGTTTCATCCAAGATGTTTATCTTTCTTTCATAATTAGTTGTTAATGTAGCCATCAGTTTGTCCATTATATCTTCCTCTAAAATTTCTCCACCATTGTTCTTGATTCTTGAGACTGCTTCATTAATACTCTGGTTGTAAGCTCTGATGTTTTCTTCAGGTAGCATCTATAAATTGTTGTATCTTTTCTTCCATGTCTTTCTATGCACATTCTTGGCTTGGATGTCTCCTTCAAACATGTATTCTAGGTATTTTCATATTGAATATGCTTTATCTGCCTTCTTGATCTCAGAAAATTCACTGTCAGATAAGGCACTAATTAGGGATTCTTTGGCAATTGCATTTTGAGTAAATACATACTTTTGTTTATTAGTGGAGTCTTCTTCTACGAGGTCTTTCAATGTGGGAACATCAATTGAGTGAGTATAAATCTCATAGATCTCAAAACCAACGCACTAAATATTTTTTATCATTTTGTTCTTCCAGTCAAAATAATTCTCTCTATCAAACTTAGGACTCTCTTTCCTGAAGTACGCCATTTGATCTACCTTAAGCTGTTAGGCTTTATCTCCAAGGCACTTGGCTCTGATACCAATTGTTGGAATAGTCCCAAGGGATAATTGAGAGGGGGGTGAATCAGTTAATAGATAGATTTAATTCTTTTCTCCAATTAAGTATACAATAACATTAAGCATATACACAATAAGATAACACTCAATTTTGGTTACAGGGAAACCAAAATAGGTAAAAACCCAGTGGGAATTAGCACCCACAAAGAACTGTACTTGATTATAATAATCCCTATTAGAAGATCTTACAACCCTGTTAGGAGTTAATATTTACAATGCAATAAGTACAGTGACTTGGTTAAGGGTCAGACCCTGTTAGAAGTCTTTTCCAAATAACCATGTTATGGGTGAGGACTCACTATCAAAAAGCACACTGCTAAAATGATGAAGGTTGTAACCTTCAATAAAACAGATATATACACTATATCTAATAATGAACTGTTTGAGCATACATGTTGTCTTGATCAATTCCAATGTATTGTATGCACTCTCTACTTTTTCACATAGATATTTATCAGATGAATGAAATATCTTTACTGACCCAAAATAATCAGCATTCTGCTCTATTCTTTTTCTGTCTCTTTCTCTCTTATTCACACTTAATGATCACAAATGAACTGCTATATGTATCTTCTCCAAAAGATATGATCATGTCGGTTGTAGGAATCCCTTCAATGCTTCTCTTGTCAGCTAAAATAACCATGCAACATAATTAGAACCACGCAAATTTATATGAATAGACACATCACTTCACATAGTCAGCTCCGCCAAAATTATCTAAACATCATGCTTCAAATGAAACATGACTAGCACCTTTGGTTAATTATCTTTCACTCATAACTAAAAATGAATCTGAACATGCATATCCCATAGATAGGTGCAACTGAAGAATCAATAAATTTACTGTCGGCTTCCTAAAAACAATCCTATGAAACTATGGCTGGAAAACAGAGTAACATAACTCAACTATAACTGAACTTCTAAATTTGCGTGTATGAACATGGTATCATAACTATGTCTGAAGCATAAAAAAAATTGCGCAAGGCTTCAACATATCCATACTAAAAATTGAATACAGTACACTATTGTATACTATATCTTGACATCAATGACAAACATTCAGTCAACTATTTGCACAAAGGAAAATCTCCAACACCTGTTGTGGGTTCAACTTCCATCACACCTTTCTAAATGAGGTCTTTGAATTTATGTTTTAATTGATAGCAGGAATTGGTTCTATGTCCTTTTGTCCGATGATTATCGCAATATTTGTTGTCATCCTATGAAGGGGGTTTAATGGCTGGTTCATCATGGATCTTAGGTAATTGAATGTAATTTTTTTGCAATAACTATTGCAATACCAAATGGAGTGGTTTACCCAACGATGTGATTTTTCTTTGCGGTCCATCTCTCTTTCTCGGTGGTTGACGCTGTCAATTTTGTTGCGCATTATTATTCGTTTGTGCTTGAGGTTGCATTGGAGCTGGTGCTAGAGGTGGTGCTGGAGTCACTATTTGCATGTTTGTAATAGTAGATCCTTTGAGACTCACTTTCTATTGTGTCATGTTGACCATCTGTGTATTGACAATGCCACCATTTGTGACATTTTTATTTCGAGACCAAAATTTTAGCTTGTCACTTTAAGTGCTCGCATTCTGATTGTCCTTGTTAATTTTAAGGACTCTTTTCTTGATAAGAGCCTCTTCAATATCAATTCCTTTGTCCATGAGATTTTGAATGGTACTTGGTTATTTCATCTTGAGCTTATATATAATTCCTGGTACCAAATTTTGAATGAATAATCATATTTGTTGTTTTTTTGGCACATCAAAAGGACATTGACTAACCAAATTCCTCCATCGCAACAGGAAAGTCATAAAAAATTCTCCAACTTTTTGTTTAGTTGTACACAAATCAGTCAGTATAACCTTATTGGATATGTTAAATGCAAAGTGTGAGTTGAATTTCTCTGCTAATTCTTTCTAGGACCTGATATTTCTAGGTACTCTAGAGTACCATTCCATTTCTTGACCTTTGAGGCTTCGAGGAAAGATTCACATGAGGTACGTGTCATCATTGTGAACCTCAATGCAAGAAGTATAAAATTCTTGAATGTGATCAATTGGATTACCTTTTGCTTTGTACTTTTAAAATTTAGGTACTTCAAAATTCTTTGGAAAAGGAGGCATGTAAATTATTGAATAAAACAGATTAGGACATAGGTCTGGTTCTATATAATGTGTCTTCTTGTTCTTGTATTGTAGATCATTCAGTTGTTTCTGTAAACGTTGGATTTGTTGAATCATATCTTCATTCTGTGAAGACTTCACTTCTTTTCCACATGTATCAGAATGATGTGTCCACTTAGAAGCGATCTAACATTGACTATATTCTAAGGCCAGATCTGATTCTGATGATTCAGACGAGATTTCATGGAGTGGCACCATTTTTTGTCTGGCATGTTGTGGAGGATCTTCCACATGTTGCTGATTTATTGGTGGAAGATTATATTATTGAACTTGTGTCACATAGTATGGTTGATAAACTTACTGTTGATATCTTGGTGCATACTGTTGTTGCTGAGTTTGCACCACGTGCTTTTGTTGTTGTTGTGACACATTTTTTTGTTGTGCAACATATGGTTGTCGCTATGGAACATATTTTTGTTGAACATGTTGTTATTGTTGTTGTTGAGCATACTATTTTTGTAGAGCATGTTGTTGTTGTTGTACGTATTATTGTTGTAGAACATGTTGTTGATGTTGAGTGTATTGTTGTTGTAGAGCGTGTTGTTGTTGTTGTTGTTGTTGTGGTACATTTTGGCAGATATGTTGTTGTTGTTGTGGGTGCACTTGTGGCACCTTTAGACATTGCACATGTTGTGTGACAGACTGAGATTCTTGACCCACCTACATTTTTGGTTGTTGCATGTTATGATCTTGTTGAAATCCAAGTGGTACAAGTATACCACCAATACTTGCAGTCTTATGTTTTGATTGTTTTGCCTGAGACATCATGTTAACTTATGCTACAAATTATTGTTGCACTGGTTGTGTTACATCCATAGGTGGTGCTTGTGGAACCACTTGGGCTTGTTGCACTTGTTGTGTTACATGTGCTTGTTGAGTCACCTTAGATGGAATTGGTGTGATAACAATGAGCCTCTTCTTCTTTTGATCTTGCAACTGACTTGGAATAGTTGTAGTAGTCACATAAGATGCATTAAATGTGGGCACCCTTGGTGGTTCACTGAATGGTCCTTTGGATGTTGTTTCATTTGAAGTACTTCCTAGGAATGTTGTATGTGTTACCAAAGGAGGACCACATCGCTATGTTTCTTAAAAAGGGGGTACATCTGGCATTCCCCAAGGAAATGTGAACATCTTGTTTGATCCTTTGGGAATGTGATTCTTAAAATCAATCCTTTGTGTCCTTTGAGGATACTTCTTGGGGACTTTTGTAGCATCCACCATCTCTGGAGGAGGGAGTGCTATCTCTTCAAATAAAGAATTATCCAATGGTATATATTGTTCCTTTGGAGGAATATCAACAGTTAAATCTTTTCATTGTCCTTTTTGTGTTGCCACCATAGTTGACTCATCGAAGGGTTGTTCTCACTTTTCTCTATCCTGAACCACTAAGCCTTCGTTCTCTTCCAAAGTAGATTGTGGGGGATTTTGATATTCCAAGAATAATTGAGGAGTTATCCTTTTAATTGCTTTGATATATCATCTCGGATCTTGATTCATGAGGTAAGTTAATGTCTGCTAAACTTTTTGTTTTTAAAAGATTCATATATCTCCTCTTTAGGTAAACCTTTGAAGGAACCAAATTTTTCATGTGAGTCTACAGAATGCGAAGAGGGACTTGAGGCATTTCCAAGATCTTGATTATCTTGTGGTGGTGGAGGAGGTCGATAAGATCCAAAATATGTGTTTTGCATGGTTTGTTGTTGCAAATAATTGGTTTGGACTTGATTGATTTGACAAGTTTTTTGGTATTCCTCCTTAGGTGTAGGGATAACACTAGCTTGGCCAGGTGGCATAGGTATGAAAATTGGTTCAAAGGTTGGGGGGGTCCCCACCAAATAGTGCCAAAATTTGGGGAATTATTTGAAGGATGTCCCATGTTGCATAGATCATTGCTTAGGGTTGTACCAGGGATCATCTATGTAGTGATAGGTCCTTGAGGAAATGTGACATGTCTTGGGTCATGAAATGTTTGATGTGCTTCTTCCAATGGTAGCATGTTGATTAGGTCAGGTTGATTTTGATATGCAACACCTTGTCTTGGATCAAAAGGTAATTGTGATTCTGGTTGTGATGTAAATATAGGTAGATAAGGATCTTGTTGCCTTTTGGATACTTGAGATCTTATGAAAACCAACATGATTACTATATGCAAATGCAAGTTTTTTTTTTGAATTTTTAGAAATGAAACTTTTGAAATGCAAGGATGTTATGCAAAATGAAAACTAATTTTTATGCAACTATGTTTTTGGTTTTTTGGACTTTGACAATAAATCTTTGAAAATGAGAAAAACCTAAGAGCATAACCTCATGAGGTTAAATAATAATCTTGACTTGAAACAAAGGATTGAGGGACAAGGGACAATTTTGATAAAAGGGATTAAATCAAATCCATCATGACAAAGGTGGAATATGACCAATTGACAAGGGGAGGTGGGTTTGAAAATGTTGGGACAAAAGGGGACCAAGTCAAGATCCTATTTTCAGCACCATAAATAAATTCTCTATGATTTGGATACTTTCTAGGATTGTTTGCAAAGTTTTTAAAGAGGATCTAAAATGAGATATGTATGCAAGAGGACTATGATTAGGACCTATGCAAGAGGGAATATAATGAGGATTGTAATGAGATCTATAATGCAAGGGAATTTTTGAAATGCAAATGAAAGGAGATTAGGTCATGAATATGCAAGATGAAGACTACCAAGCATGCCAAGAGGTTCAAAGTGAAAAGTTTAAGGTTCCATATGTTTACTCAAAGACAAGGTGTGTTTTGACCATTTGATTATTTTTGAAGCTGATCTAGAAAAACATGTTCTTAAGAAGAGTGTTTTTAAGATGTCATTTTTATTGAAGTTTGAAACACTCACACAAGACACATCATTGAGAATGACTATTGTAAACAGGAAAAAAACACACCACATCCTAAGGATAGCGAGGACAGTATCTTTTGAATCCCCACTTGAACCGAAGTTCAGTCACACTTACTAATAGTAGACAACCTAGAAGCTTGGAGGCATAGGCTCCTCCTTACAGTGCACTCACTTTTCAGGCACTCCAAGCTTCAAGTCCCAAGGGTCATCACTTCCCAAGGGATTTTTGTCTCGACTAATAGTTGCAAAAGTGTGGGACATCTTAGTTGGTCTCTGACCTTCCGTGCCAACAGATAGAAGGTTTTTGGATACTACAACATGGTATTTAGTAAAGGCATCCATTTGGGTGGTTATATGTGTGGCTGATTAGCTCCATTATGCAGGCCTCCCAGCCTACAAAAGTTACATTCTATAGGTTTTTACGCACCACAAGGGTGCTGAGGGAGATCTTCTTCCCAGTATAACACATTCAAAAATTGTTCAATGTGAGATTAATCACAATAATATATTATCTATACCAGTTTGGATGGGCTTGGCTTTAGCCTATTATCGGTTGGGTAATCCACTCTCACTGGCTCTATTAAAGCACTTGGGAGGTAGCCACACTAAAGGACTTGCATGGATTTCTCTTACACCCAAGATCCACGAAGGCAAGGGGAGAGGATACGTCCATACATTTCCTAGGGTTTACAAACTAAAAGACACTTTAGACATATGAATGAAATGATTCATTTTAAAGCACCAAGCTGAAGTGTTTTCTAACTACTAAAAACACACATGAAAGTTTCAGAAAATACAGTCTTCTACAAATGTTCTGCATTAAAATTGTTAGCAGCTTTTACAATTCATTCTTCATCCCACGATTGCCAAAATGATGTACAAGTCATCAGTAACACAGAAATCCAGTATACTAAGTGAAGAAAAAGATTTAGGAATGCATAACATTAGAAACTTGCATGAAAAACATCAAATTTACCACCTGCATAGGAAGAGGCTACCACATGTGCAGAACTAGGGTACTACCTGCATAGAAATATGCTACCACCTGTGCAGCTTCTGACCACCTACGTAGAACCTGTAGACAAATAAATATGGTTCAATGCTTGTGCCCCCTTTTAACATATCTTCTATATTGTGTGTTTTATCTTTATCATTCACTAAGATTGTGTCGTTCTTCCATGTCATGAATTACTAACATTTCTCTCATTTTGGCCAAATTGATCATCTTCCTAAATCAATCCAAGATGATTCCAAACTCATATCAATTTCTTATCAATCTCTTTCAATCAATCCTCTAGCATTGTCAAAGTTCATCAATGTGTCACTGTCATTTTCACATTTTAGGAGCATTGTACAAGTTAATCGATGTCTTCTTATCTTTATTTATCCTCTAGCATCATCCAAGTCCATTGATGCCATAATATCATTTCCAATCATCATTTCAAGAGCATTGTCAAAGTTCATCGATGCATCGTGATTTCCTAAACTATTCCAAAATCATCGAAATCGGTCCTAATCCTTACCAATATCATCAAAATCAAATCAATTGCACATTAATGCCTTCAATTTGATCAATAATTCACTAATCTTCCCCCCTTGGGATGAATAACCCATAGTTTATCCCTAGGTCCTAGTTGAATAAATAAATAAATTTTATTTATTCCCTTTTCCCTAAGTCTTCAATAATTAATTAATTAGTTAATTTCAATTATGAGATTTTCATAATTTCATAAATCTAATTATTGATTTATGAGGAATATTGAGAATATTGAATTATTAATTTGATTAATGATTCCTAATCCTACCTAATTGCCATATCCCCTAATTGAGGATTCACGTTCCTATTAAGGTGCTTTATGAATATTCTCAATATCTCCTTATTTGATCTCCCTCATATCATGCTTCCTAACATCCTACCAACCAAAATCTGCATTTATGCATAGATTTTGTGCAATCTCACCTAATTGTCGCCCATTTTCTATAAATTGGGATGCATTCCTCTCATTCAAGGTTAGACCACTATCTTCTAGTATTCTCGTTGCAAACTTGTGCTTTCACAAGTCTTTGTGCAATGTTTTTATTGGCAAAGAGCACACAATAAATCTGATTATGGAGAAGAAAGAAGGACATAGGAGCTTCATTTGAAGGGAGTTCTTAGAGTTTTATGCTTTATTTTTATGAACTCTTGTTTTGAATGGATTTCATGATATATTAGATAGGTTAGCATATTATTTAGGGTTTATGGTCTCCTAGATGTGCTAATATGCCTTTTTCTTGGTTGCATTTGGTGCCTCTGCAACCAAGTGTGCAGCAACCGATCAAAACTAGAAGCTTAAAAAGTAGTGAAAACTTGGAAAAATCAGAGGTCTTTTTCACATCTAAGCATGCAAGGCTATCAAAAAAAAAACTAGGGTTCATTACTTATGCTATTTATGATTGATTTGGAAAGATTTAAGTCAGTTTGAAACCCTAATTAGCTTGTATGTGCATTAAACTGATTTAGGAACACCTTAAAGAAGAAATCTGCATTTGATCCTAAACTAGTTCAAAGTTCACTTTAGATTCCGAAATTAGGTGTGCATGTTCATTTTAGGCTCCTTATCAACTTAAGAAAATTGTGTTTGCATAAAGTATTCCATTTGAACCCTTAGGCTAGATTGTGACTTTTATTGAAATTGGAAAAAGCTTGATTGCATGTAACCCTAAACTAGGTGCAGTTCATTTTAAGAGCCCAAATCAGATGTGATATTTCATTTTAGGCTTGAAAATTGAAATTTTAGGTTCATTAACCAAGTTACGGTTCATTTGCATTGTTTAGGATCCATTTTAGCCTTATAATAGATGAAAATCAGAAGGGAAAGCAAGAAAATATAGAAGTGCTTCCTAAACTTGTAAATATTAATCCTAAACCCTAAACATGAATCCTATTTGACCAACTACATAGCTAAGTAGCCAATTGCACACATGTGGGTGCTAAGTGTGCAAGTCTGGGTCCCAACTGCACAAGACTTGCAACCATCTCTGAAGGACTTAACCAACCGCGCAGAAATAGTGACCACCTACACAGAACGTGTAACAACCTGCGTAGAACTCTTCTAGAACCTACAAAATGCACAAAAATACAAAAAAAAAAGTATCAGTTAGGCATATTTCACATCGGGTTCACCAAATGTAAGACCATAAAAAGGCATGAAAAGCATATCTAGGTAACCACAAACCCTAAACAATATGCTAACCTATCTAATCTATCATTAAATCCATTTAAAATGAAATTTCACAAATATAAAGTATGAAAACTTAGAACTCCCTACAAATGCAACTCCCATGTCGTCCTTTCTTCTCCATGAAGGTAGATTATGTTTCTCTTTGACAATAACAAGATTTCACAAAGAACTTTGAAAGCGCAAGTTGATAAGAGAATACTAGGAAATAGTGGTTCAACCTTGAAAGAGAGAAATTCCTCTCAATTTATAGAAAATGAGAGGCAATTAGGTGAAGATTGCATAGAATCAATGCATAAATGAAGATATTGGTTGGTAGGGTGTTTGGAAGCATGATATGGGGGAGATCAAATAAGGAGATATTGAGGATATTGATGAAGCACCTTAATAGGGATGTGAATCTCCATTAAGGGACATGATAATTAGGTAAGATTAGGAGTCATCAAGTTAATTAATAACTCAATATTCTCAATATTCCTCATAAAATCAATAATAAGATTTATGAAATTATGAAAATATCATAAATTAAAATTAGCTGGTTAATTAATAAAAATTAATTAATTGTTGAAGACTTGGGGAAAAGTGAATAAATAAAGTCAATTTATTTATTCAATTAGGACATAGGGGTAAACTATGGGTTATTCATCCCAAGGGGGGAAATTAGTGAATTATTGATCGAATTGAAGGTGTTAATGTTGAATTGAAATGATTTTGATTATATTGATAAAGATTAGGATCAATTTTGAGGGTTCTAGAATAGTTTAGGAAATCATGAGGCATCGATGAGATTTGACAATGCACCCACATAATGATGTTTGGAGATGATTGAATAGCGCCAATGAGCTTTGATGGTGCCATAAGATTGAAATAGGAATGGGGAAACATTGATGAACTTAGACAATGTTCCCAAAATAATGATGATCAGAAATAGTATTGACCAACATGGACAACACTATTTAATTGATATTGAAAGATTGATAATGATAAGACCGATGAACTTTGACAATGTTATCAAATAGCTGATTAAGGGGATACGAAGCATCAATGAGCTTGGAAAATAGTCCTCAAATGATGACAATATTGGTTGAATTTGGAATAGGGTTTTGATTGGTTTGGAATTTGGGTTAATTAGGCATCGATGATCTTGGACAATGCCCCAGAATGGTTTGAATGAGTCCAAACAATTATGAAAGTGATTAGGAATAAAATAGAATGGGTTTGAATTGATTTAGGAAGATTTGGAATGGTTTAGGATTGAATAGGATTGGTTTAGGATCGAATAGGATCAGTTTAGGGTTGATCAGAATTGATTAGGAAAATGATCGATTTGATAAAGAGAGTAGAAATGTTAGTAAATAATTGAACAATTTTTCTATTCAATCATCGATGAAAGACACAATGTTGTAATATAATAAAGATCATATGCGCAACATAGAGGAATAATTAGGTTGCAAAACAATGTTTCAATTGTAATGCTAAAAATGTTAAAACACATATACTAGCAGGCTCAAACCATTTTTGGGTGTCTACAATCTATTCCCACAGATGAGAGAAAAAGGTGTACTTATCATATTGATTTAAAAAAAAATGATACAATTTAGTTCATGTTGCAGTTGTTGATCAAAAATATCTAATCTAACAATATTAAAAGTAATCCTCCGCTTTCACATTGTCTTGTCCTCATTTATATATAGTTCAAAGGATACAAACAAGCTTCAGATCGATGTGTCTCTTGATAACTAAAAACTAATCCTAAGATCAACAACTAAACATTAATTATATTTGAAGGCATGACTAATCATCCTTGTTAAGAATAGTTTGTCGACCAATTAGGTTTCAATTGTAGTTTCTTCATAAATTTTTGGTGATTCAATCTTTAGATTATCAAATAATGATATTGCATTATCACAATACTTCAACAAAATGTATTCATCAATTATCTCTGCTTCTGATAATGGATATCATTTCTAGCATGTCGAATATCATCTTTATTGAAAACAAATGTCGACATTGTTGACCATCTTCTGATATCCTATATCTTTGTAACAATCCTCCAAGTGTGTTTACATGTGATCATCATCCTGCATTTCATCATGGTCACATTATTTAGTCAGCAGTTAATTTCATATTTTGCCACCTTTTGAAAACCTTGCACCGCAATGTTGACAATATACTAATCAATCAAATGAAACCCTTGTTAATTAAAATATAATTAAAAGATGAAATAAATAATATATAAAATGTCCCTATTGACATTTCCATCCAATTTCTCTTTTCTAATGACCGTCAAAAACACGTGGCAAGATCGCATAATGCCTCAAAGATTAAAACTCGTGCATCTCCACTTTGAGGCATTACAGTTTCCATTGATACTTTCTATGGTTTAATAAATTATCACGTTGTTTAGACCACCATGGGACTGGGAAACATTTAAGGATCACTTAATGCCTTGAATAATAAGAGTTGTATATCTTCGCTTTGAGGCATTACGCCAACTGTCGATGTGTTGGAAATATGGATGGAGTAACTGAGAGGGGAGGGGTGAATCAGTTACCACAAAAATATTTCCAAAAGTCCTTTAGATGTCTTAGATATAAACTGCTGTAACTCGGTAAATTAACTTATTATGTTCTTTAAACATTCACAGTGATTGACATGCATAAAACAAATAACATGAACACAAGTAACACAAG
>MU224373.1:460689-492263 GCA_018584345.1 Thuja plicata
TGAGCCCGGTAGTAACTAACTTCTCGATATAGTATTCTGGAGTGCTCGGTAGACTCTGTAAATTGCTTCTCTTACCGTCTGAACTCGGTAGACTCGGTAAACTGCTTTGCTGAACATTCTTAGCTCGCTAGACTCTGTCTAATGACTGATATGACATTCTGAACTTGGTAGACTCTGTCTAATGACTGATATGACATTCTGAACTCGGTAGACTCTGTCTAATGACTGATATGACATTTGTGTAACATCAAGGACAACACACAATTAAACAATTGTTTCCAACACGATGTTCATCAAACTTAATCGCCACTTAAAATTTGAACCTTCATAACTCCTGATCATCTTTATCGTTCAATTAATACATGATCATTGATTAAAACCATATGCTAAAAGATGAGATCTTTAGCAGCTCAAACTTTAGTATTCTTCAAGAATGACGTGTAATCCTCATTAGTCTATTCAACAAATTGGACACTACCAACTGTATCCTTGCTATCACATTCCTCAGAATATCTGTGGGCCCTGAACATTTTTCATTCTGGTGTAATGCCTTGAAGACTAAATAAATTGCATCTTTTCTTTGAGGCATTATTCCCACCGTTGATTTTCTTCTAAACTACACTGGTGTTTTATAGTATTCCCTTTTCTTCATCGCTAAGAGTCTAGTGGGTTTGGGACATGTGTTGGCTAATCGCGATGCCTTAAAGCTTAAAAATTTTCATCTTGTCGATCAAGGGATTATGTTGACCATTGAAATTACTTCACTTGTTGCATCTTTACTTTATCTTTTTAATCTAGCACCCAGGATGTCATTAGTGTCAAGTGTCATCTAAGCGCAATGCCTCAATGGTTAGATGTTGATCACTTTTTCTTCATGGCTTTACATTGTCTATTTGATTAATTTGAACTTGATTGATCTTTACTTCATTCCTTCTTTGCTTAGCCTAGCCCGCCAAGGACAAGTGTCTTCAAGGTGTAATGCCTTAATGGGTATATTTGAAGCATCTTGTCTTAAAGTCTTTATGCCTACCACTTGATCAAATAGGACTTCCTCGATCTTTACCTTAGTCTCCGGCCTTAACTCTAACTTAGTTTTAACCTTGGGTGTCTGAACTCCTTTATGTCTCAAAGTCACGAGATCATTTCCTAAACTCTGTGTTTGTTGCAAGATTTCACGAGAGCCGCAAGATCTAATCTGCATCTACAACTCACATGTAATCTCATGAACTTTGTGGACTTTGGACTTTGTCTCGAGATCTAGTGCAAGCCACAATATCAAAACTACATCTGCGGCTCACGTATAATCTCTAAACCCTTCACTTAACCTCAAGACCATCTGGACATCACGCGACTAAGGAAAAAAGAAAACCATGTTTAAACCTTGAGTCAGATCACGTGACTAAAGCCATATTTGAGTCTCTGAAAGAAGTCCTTGACCCCTAGTTAATCACAAGATCTAGTGCAAGCCACAGGATTGAAACTGCATCTATGGCTCACGTTAAGTGTCCCTAGAAATGACTTAACCTCAAGTACATCCAAAGATCACGTGACTAAAAGGAAAGACCAAACCAGACTTTAACTCTAGGTTTATCACAAGATTGCGAGATAGACTGAGTCACTGAATTGCTTGATGTTCTGACTAACTTTGGTTTCATCACAAGAATTAGCGCACAACACATGATCAAAATAAAATCAATAGTATGTGTTAAGTCACCATATCAAATAAGCATATTCCTTTTCCTTTCAAGATCACGAGACTAAAGGCCATACTAAGTCGCTGAATGAGATAGAATATTCCCTCTGGGTCACGAGATTAAGAGACAACCAAGGAAATGTTAATGCATACATGATGAATAAGATACTTAAGTTACTTGGAAAAGTAACAAGGAAATAGAACATTTCCATGCACGAGCTAGGGTTTTAAGGGAGAAATAAAAGCATAAATAACAATATGAACATAAGGAACAATTCCTTGAATTATTTTCATGTCCAAATTTGATCGATAAATCAGAGTTCCACCATATCTGAAATGTGATAGCAATAACAAAGTTTTAATTGCTGAGAAATATTAGAATATCTTAATTTTGGGTTGATGCTAGTGATCACACTTTAGGGGATGCCTAAATTTGTGAAAGGATTTATGCATGAAAAGAGGAATCAATATATGTAAGGTGTGATTAACTACCTAACCAAGATTTACTGAGTATGGATCTTTGACATTGTTGTCAAAGAGGAAGAATTAAAGTAAGTAATTGATGAATAGATAAGGAAGGGAGAAGTAACAAAAGTAAGTAAGTAAGTAAGTGATGAATAAAAAAGTAAAAGAGACTACATGTAAGAGGGATAATGTGATTGAAGGGAAAGAGGAAGAAAAAGCTAAGAGGGAGAAGAGATAGTACAGATAAATAGAGTATACCATCATGAATTGATAGTGGTTCCATCAATGCTAAAGAGGGAGATTGTTAATCAACTGATGGTAATGGTGATGAAGACCACGTTTAGAAGAATACAAGAAAGTAGAATGGTTAGATCAATTATTAGTTTGTCATTAATGTCAAGCAATTGATTTCTAGTTTATATTAAGTTGCCATATCAATTAGAGAGGAACTTAATTGGGAAGATAATAAAGATCATACAATGATGAGGAACTATTGGTAAAAAAAAATTTACATAAAATTTGATGTTGTTAAGTCAGTATAACAGTAAGGTAAAGTTGGTAAAGGGAACAACCTAGTTACCAAGAAAGGAAGTGGTATTCGGTCAAGAAAAGAAAGGATAGTCACCAAGAGAAGTTGACAACTGAGAAAGGTTAGTTACCGAGCAAGGTTGGTAATCGAGCGAAGTCAGACAACGAGTGAAGATAGTCACTGAGTCACCGAGCACAAAACAAAGTTTCAAAAGATATTGGATTCAAGGATCAAAAAAAATTTAATGTCAAGGAACAAAGATCAAGAAGATGATGACATGTAACTGATTGAATGTTTGAAGGTCTTAAGTTGATGATTATGCAAGGCATTAAATCAGTTAATGTATTGAATTGTCATTGATGTCAACTTGATATAATCCATATGGTCATGGAAATACTAACAAGGACTTCGAAGAACTGATGAATCAAGGCTATGCTATCAGTAATGCATATAAGTCAAGTATTCACAAAGTGACTATATACACCGACGGAGTGCACATCGACAATTGGAGTAAAACAACAAATTCACAGTGTTAACCGATGAGAAAATGCAAAGCATTTCTGATGAGAAAAGTTACAGTTTTGTCCGTCAAGAAAAACATAGTGTAACCCGATGGACAAAATTATAGTGTTGCCCGATGGATGGAGTTCCCGAAGACAACTGAAGTCACACTGGCGGAATAGTTAGTTATCACCGGTGACTAACTAAAGTGTTGACCGACAGAACATAGACTTCAAAAATGACAAAATGCTTAACTGTCAAGAAGCTAAAGATAGACTTAACTGATACTTGTCATTGTTTTAATCATCCAGATAAAGTCAGAGATAAGTAATTGATTTAAAGATGATTTTTCTAGTTGGAAAGAAGATCACAACGAGATAAAATTGGAGTTTTTCTTTAGAACTATTGGCAATAATTGTGGAGCACACCAAGAATCAAGAAAGCCAAGATAAGGTAAAATCATGTCTATAAAGACACAAACCCAATTCTTTATGAATTGTGGGGTGAAGAACAAGAAGAGGAAAGATGTTAAAGAAATTCTGAAGGAGAAGAAAGTCTTCATTTAGACCTGATCAACAAGCTAGAGGAAAGAGCTAGATTCTCTAGACATTGACAAACAGTGAGACATCATCACAAAGAAGAAAAGTGTGGAGTAAAGGTATAGAAATGATAATATTGATCAGAGAGGTAATTTACTTACAATAGATCTGAAAATCTGCAATTAAGTTGTATGTGTGAACAGATCACTTTACTATTTCAGTTTAACCATTGAAGCATCAAGTCTCTTAACCGAGTAGGACTTAACAATCCTCTATAATTGAGATACATCCCAAGGAGTATCAAAAGATTTGATCATACAAAGTAGCATTGGATATGCCTGATACCTATTGACAGGCCAAGTGAGTGTTTGATCAAGGATGGTAGCATTAGATGCCAGATACTAAGTGAAAAACTATCTTTCTAAATCATCTAACAAGGTCACACCTAACAGTGTGTTTGTAACCTTTAACAAGGTTGGCTCCTAACAGAGCTCACTTCAAAAGAGTGAAAATTTAGGGTACTGGTCCCAGTGGTTTTTCCCTTAGCAAGGTTTCCACATTAAAAATCCATGTGTTATGTGTTTATGTTTCATTACTTTACTATTTTACATTTCACATATGCAATTCTGGATTGATTGGTATACTCTACTTATTTACTATGTTTCGGTAAATGAATGACTGCTTATCGGTAAACATGCAGAAGAAGGTTTAATAAACCAATATGACAAGTAGTAAATTGATATAAGTATTTCAAGCCATTCATCTTGTAGGACAGAAGATAACTAGAGGAATAATTTGTGGTTATAAGATTTAAGGGTTGATTTAAGGATTAATTTTTGAGGCCACTGATTCACCCCCCCTCTTAGTTATTACTAATAGAAGATGTTAAGGACAAAGGAGAAGTTTGTTGCATGATCTATGATAATGAAAAGTCAAGTTCAGAATCTGAGATGTAGATTAAGTGGCAAAAGAAAGTTGGGAGTTCTAAGAAAAGTGCAAGTCACGAGGCAAATGTTAACCACCTAATCGAGTTGCAAATACATTGTATCAATTCATATGAGATAATTTAATGGCTGAGTGCATTTTAAGGGAAACCTAATAAATATGATTAAGAGGGAAAAAATAGGCCTATATATTGATGAGTCTATATGTTTATACAAATATGTTGGTCAATTGAAAAGTTGAAGAGCTACTGAGAAGAGTAGTCAAAGAGTTGGAGAACCAGTCCAGAGGATAGACGGATGAGTTATTGATACTAGTAAGTTTCAGAGAGAGAACAAGTGATGTGATCAAGAAAAGGATAGTTGTCGAATCGTAGGTAAAATCAATACATTGTTGCTTACTAATATTTGTAACAGAAAACCTCTTAACCGAGTGGGCCTAACAAGTAGTTTTTGTAAATCCTAGAGAAAAGTAACATTCTCGGATGAATGTTTAAGTCCTCTAACCAGGTCAATCCTAATAGGGTGAAGATCTTAACAATTCTAAAGTAATCTCCTAACAGTGTCACATCTAACAAATGTGCATTTTAATCTTTAACTGGATTAGCTCTTAACCGACCATACTTCAGAAGAGTATTTATTTTTGTGGGTGACAATTCCTACGGAGGTTTTTCCCAAATTGGGTTTCCTCGTTAAATCTGGTGTTACATGTGATACTTGATAGCTGTGAATGTTACTTATGTTATATATTGTTTACCAAGTTTGTGAAGTGTTTACAAGTTTCGGTTGCTATTGTTATTTGAATCACCAAGTTAAATTAGAGGTTTAGTTTTAAAGTATTCAGTTTCAATATTTTATGATTCACCCCCCCTCTTAGTAAATCATCATTACTAGGGTTAACCAATAGTAGTAGGGTATAATTATTCATATATACATATGTGGTGTATGTACAAACTATACATTTGAATAGGATCTAAAATTAAGCATTAACCATATAAATATTATAAACCTCAAGTAAGGGTAAGTGCAAGAAGTTGGGTGCCAATTCTGCGAAAGTCTTGTGGACTTAAAAAATGTTGCTAGAAATAGGCACCCATTTTGAAAAAACGGGCACCCATCTTAGGCTCGGACACCCAATAAAAATTCAAAAAATAGGTGCCCATTTTTTTTCAAAATAGGTACACATTTTTAAAAACGGGTACCCATTTTTTTTCAAAATGTGTGCCCATTTTTTAAATTTTAAATTTTTTATTTTTTTAAGAAACATATTTTTCTATGTCGATTTATTATATTTAAGAAACGAGTACATATTTTTAAATGTGTGCCCATTTTTTAAATTTTAAATTTACTAGACCACCATTTGCATTAGATTTCAGTTCAGGACAGGCTTGGTGGGACCAAGCCTATGCTTGGACCTCCAAAATAATGGCAAAGGCATTTAAATACCAGATTTCTGTCTTGCCGTAATTTTTTTGAGGGTCTTCCTAATCAAATTTTTTTACGAAATGAAAACCCATTAGAGAACTTACTGTCTAGATTTCTAAAATATAAATTTTATAGTGATATGATAAATTTTATTATTTTTACAATATTTATTAATCAAAAGTGGTACCCAAACTTAAAATAATAAGGTTCACTAAAACTTTAATAACTTTTTTTTTTTTACATTTTTTTAAAAATAATCTATATGACATCAATCTACATAGAATTTCCTTGAAGATAAAATAAAATAATTTTCAAAAAATGTGATGTTTTCGTCAAATTATGGTGTTCGTACACCAGAGGTTTCAAAAATATATTTTATAGTCAATTAAAAATTAATTTAAAAAAATATTCAGTTAAAAAAAAGTAAAAAATATTCTCATCAATATTTGGTGTCTTAGGTATCTTCCCCCAGAAGGATTCACA
Organism: Thuja plicata; assembly: GCA_018584345.1. Lineage (NCBI taxonomy): Eukaryota > Viridiplantae > Streptophyta > Pinopsida > Cupressales > Cupressaceae > Thuja > Thuja plicata. Next base: position 467,266 of record MU224373.1, read on the forward strand.
AAAATTCATTTAATTAGGTCAAACTATGGTGGTCGTACACACGTGTGATATGGTCCTGAAACAGGCATTTTGAAAGAGTAGATTTTAAACATGCATACTAAAAAAAAATTCTACCATGTGGGTATTGAAATAAATTACGTATTTGAAAATTAGACTTCGAGCACTACATTTTCTATTAGTGAAGTGTTTTTAGATTCAATCTCTAAGTGCCTCAAATTTTGACATAAATTGACACCAAATTTGAAAAATAGGGAAAACACTTCACTTTTTGCCCAAAAAGTGAACTCAACTTCTTGCTGGCACCCGTAAATTAAAAATTATTTCATTCAACCCTAAGAAATTCAAACCATTACTTATTAAACATCCCCTTAAGACATTAAAATCATTAAAAATGCTACATATCCCCTTAAAAGACATTCAAATCATCAAATGTACACTTGAATTTTGTAACACATACATTGAACAAAAAAGATTAAAAACCTTGTAAATTAAAAACAATTTAGTTTAAGGTTTAAGGTTTTTGTTTTATGGTTTACGGTTTTATTTTTTCATAATTAAATATTAAAACTAGCCATTTTATACGTATGATTATGAAAAAAATGAAAAATTAAACATTTGGCACTAATATAATATTAAAATATCATTTTTAACCATATAATTACAAAAAAACACTTTAAAAAAAAACATATAAATGCAAAAAAGTGAGGCCCCTACCTCACACTCGGTTGAATGTCCTCAAGCCCCCTTATATGCTCCTCTAGCTCCTTACTATGCAAGTGAGGGGCTTAAACTGCCTTCCGGGGGTTTTACTAAGTGAGTGAGACTTGACTAAGTGGGATTCGGTCGAGTCCCACTCAACGACTACCTCAAGCCACGTATGTGCCATTAGGTACCATGCAACACGTATGTGGATTCGGTTGAGTGCTACTTGACTGATTACTACTCGCGCGAGTTCTGCTTAGTCGAATCCTCTGAGTTAGCCTCAAGTGTGACAGGCGATTGTGCTTATACCTTAAGAGATTAAGATCTTCTCCAAGGAACTAAAGATCTGATACCAATTGTTGAATATGAAAGATAATTTGGGGGGTGAATCAGTTGTCCACAAATTTATAACTTTAGAAACCTTTTAATCAATTCCAACAAACTTAATTTAAACTTGTAATTACTAAAAGATATGAGCCTTAAAAATACAATAACCATAAACACCTGAAAGAGCCAATTTATATGGAAAACCCTTTAAAGGGAAAAACCATGAAGAAAATTATTCTCAAATATATGAACACCACATAAGGTGGATTACTAGAAATACTCACTACCAGAGGCTCACTACCAAAGGACTTACTACCTGAAGAAGGCTTACTACTTGAAGAATTATTGCTGCCCAAATGAATAAGGATAAGAGAAAATAGATCCACCACTGATATACACCCACAACACAACTAAAAGATATATAGTCACCTTCAGCTAATTTCTTCCTGTAGCTAGCACACAAGTTCACAAAATTCCGCTTCTTGCATCATACTTAACTTATGTAATTTGGAAGAAAAATCCTCTTTCAACATCCTCAACACACATACATATACTTTCACATCTTCTGTATGAATACACACATATGCCACCATCTCACACTATCCATGAAGGATTCATCCTTTATTTATACTAAGTCTACATTTATGATATCTCTTGGTGTTAACCAGGCAAGGACTAAACAATATTTGAAATAGACTAGCACTAAACATTCCCATTGTGGGGAGGAATGAGAAGAGGACCACTACACAGGTTAAATGAGACTAAAAATATCACCATGCTTATTACATATCTTATTGCATTCATTTAGACAAGTAATTAAAGTATAAACACCCAAGGATGGCCAAACCTAGAGTAGAAACACCATTCAACTTTGAAAGCACATCTCCAAAGTCCAAAATATTATTTTAAATAAAATAAATGAAGCTAAGGACATTAATCCCTTATTTAAAAAAGTGTGCCATCAAAACTATTGTTTAGAGAAGTGTGAAGCACACTTTTCACAAATAGAATACTGTCAATTACAGTTACACTCAAGCAAATATCAAAATTACTGAACTGCGTTTCGAACCATAAAAACTTAAATACAACAACTCCAAATTGCATTTAACAATATACCATAATCTCACCAATAAATTTTTAACATAATGAATATGCAAAGCAAACTCTTCATCGTGAATGTCATCACTCAAAGGCCAATATGATATCATGTGCGTTCATAAATTGAGGGATTTAAAATGGGCAAAAAGGCAAAAATATATTGCCTAAATAGGGGGGGGATTTTTTTGAGGGGGAGGGGGTGGGGGTTTATATAGGAAAATGGGTNTAGGTGGGTATTGGAGGGGGGAGACAAGACAGGTGTTTGGAGCAATATTTTTTGAAAATAGGGGGATTCTTTAGTTTGCCTTGAATGCATGTGCTATAGTTTAGGTTCAGTAAGTGAAGAACTCATGACCATTGCATAGAAAGCATGTTGACATTAATACAACAATGTTTTGACATCAATGACAACCATACCAAAATAACCATACAAATTCATTGTCTATCCAAAGTTACGTATTCTACTTAATATTGCAATAATATACCTTGAGGGGGACAATAAAGAGGAGGATGAAGTGTTTTTCTAAGGGAGAGTTTTGCATAGATTTTAATGATCATATTTATTGTGTTGTCATCAATGACAAAGGGGTTGATTGTTGGAAACATGAGTTAGTGTTATCATTGTAAACACCTAAAAATATCCTTGCATAATTAAATAATTTTTTATTTATTTAATTATTTAATCAAAATTATTTTATTAATTAAATATTTATTTAAATAATTTATTAACCTCTTCCTGTATTATTAAGTTAATATTTATTATTTATTCATTTAATTGTCTAGTTTTTCATAAATCATTCTCCACTCATACAAATCAACTCCCAAATTCATAGGCATGTGAAAAATGGCACATGTTTCTTCATTTGACTTTTGCACTCTTCACATCTCCAACATGTCTTGATTCAATGCAACTTGTGACATATTATGAAAAGTCAATATCCTCTACCTACCACTCAATCTCATCTCTCCAGTTGCACTCACTTCTTAATCTCCTTTATTCTCAATATTTCCTAGCTACTCGTTACCTACTCTTTAATCTTATCCATTCATATTTTAACCTTTTAATCTCAACCCTTGATGTTTATGAGGACTTCTATAAATATTTTCTCCTCTGATTTGAATCTTAACACCTATTTCTATTGTGAACTTGTGATCTCCATACTTTCTAATCTTTCAAAGCTTTTTCGAATGTTATTATCACCTTTTCTATCACCATTATCATCATCATATATGTATGATCTTACTTAAATTATCCATGCTCCATTCCTTTACATGCCTTCCTGTGTATGTGCTTGAAATCTAAGAGTGACCCACCCACATACAAGATCTTAAAGGATAGGAGAACAATGGAATCAATATTTCTTAAATAGATTATGTCATTTTCTTTGTTTTTATATATTTTATTTCATGAATAAGTGTTTCACTAGTTTGTTATTAAGTTGGTTTGTAGATTTAGGGTTTTAGTTAGATTTTATGATTTAAAAATATGATTTTCAAATTCAATGGCATACAGTCATTGATGTCAACATGATGTGAGGAGATTGATGGTACTTTGTGTTTAGATGTTCCTATATTCTCTGGTGTTTCTCTTGAGTGATTATTTATTATTGTTTGAATGTTAGAGCGTTAGAAGATGAAATAACAAAATAAGAGTATTTGAAGACTTTTTTATTGGAGAATGTTTTGTATTCTTCTGAAATTGGCGATGATAGCTTGCAGCTATAGATATAATGCTTATATTTTATGGATGTTGCACTCTTATCTTTTTTCGATTCTCAACATTGGATTTAATGTGGTAAATAATTGAAGTTTGTTAATAGTTTGGTTGTTTCTCAGGATTGGTTTGGAGAATGTTGGCATTCCTCTTCAATGATGTTTCTAGTTTTATAATTTTGATGACATACGTGGAATGCTTGTGTAATGTCTTAATTCAATTTTCAATTGTTGGTTTTCTTAGTAAAAAGAGTTTTGATAGTATGTTTCTTGGTAGTGTAGTTTGTGTTGGTCTTTGACCAAGTCAATTTATTTTCATATTTAGATCATGTTATTTTAGTTCAAACATGTCTTGGAAGTTGTATTAAGATTTTGTTTTGGGTATTACCATCGCATAAACACCTAACTTGAGTTATTTGTGTTGAATATGTTTTTGGGCTGACTAGTTATGTGCTACATTATTTATCTTCATGTTACATATGATGCCAACTTTGGAGGATATATTGTTGCATGCAAATTATTTGGAGCTACCTAGATAGAACATGTGTTATGATTTTTTTGAGTTCTCTTTATCCCTTGAAGTGGACCACATTCACCGTAGTTGAGTTTGGTGGCTGCTTTTATTAAAATTATGTTTGTTTTATTTTTGCCAACCTAATAGAGGGTTTTGTTGATGAAGTTGATATATATTGTAGATCATTTCACTGTGTTGATGTGTGGATCAAGTTTGGATTGTATTGTGAACAAATGTGTTCAAGAGAAATGAAAATATTATTTTGGATAGTGTGCCCTCATGACCATATCAATCAGTTAACTAGCATTTGAGATAGTGGGTGTTTGCAGTATTCTTTATGAAGTTGGTTTCTTGAGACAGTGATATAAGGATGGATTCTTTCTTATAGAATCATTGGAGGTAGTGTGTTCAAGGTTTATTCGTTTTGAGTCACAATATTCATGCATCATGCCAAACGATAGTGAGTCCTTCTTGGCAGATTCGTATATTTCACTGAGGTAGTGTGTTTCAACATGCAAGCCTTTTCTATCATGCCCTAAGGTTGTGCACCTTAGCCTACAAGTCAAATCTAGAGTTATAGGCCTTCTTGGTAGTAAGTTTAAAATATACATTATAATATTGTTCTTCATATAGTGTGAGTTGGATCTCACCGTGGTTTTTTTATTCTTGGGTTTTCTACTTAAAAATATGGTGTTCATGTGTATTATGTTCATCTCTTTATCTTTATTTGCTAGAAGTTTGGTGAAAGTTAATTGAAGTGAAATTGTGATTGAAAAAGTAATAAGTATTTGTTCAAGACTGATTAACACATCCCTAGTCTTGGGATATATTCAACAATTATTTTTTCATCTAACATACCCAAACTAATATAAAGAAGTTGGTATCATTCCTAAAACAAAATTTATTATTTATTATTTAAATTCGAAACATATATTACATATATCTAATTAATATTAATCAATTTATATAATTTAACATGGTCAATAGTTTCTCCTTTTTCTTAAAAAAAAATTCTATTAAACACCCTAAAAATATAACTATAATATGTCTTTCTAAATCACAAATAATTATAAGGTGTTAGTAGTGCCATGATCTCATGATTAAGTTATAGTCTTTTTATTCGTGGTATGATAATTCAAATCAAGTTTGAATGATATTAATGAATGTTTAAATGAAAATAATATCTCTCCTTTACGAGCTCAATTATATGAAATAATATACGTAATAATATTATGCTCCAAATTTTAAAACGAAAATCCATTTTCAAAAGATATAAATTAAATAAAACCTATAAAGCTCAACAACTCCCATTGCATCGAATACTTCTACCATCATCTTTCTATATAAAGACGTGTAACACCATTATTTATATCTTCGACAGCTCGAATATAGAACATAGGATTGAGATGATGTAAAACCATTTGGCAGCGTTGTTTTATTTAAGCTCATTCAAATTTGATTTCAATTGTATTGGCCATGCGGCATCCTTTTGTGCAACTAGGAGATAACCAGAAATTCTATAAATACGATCCTGCAGTTCTCATGTATTCTTCTGAGAAAAGAAAACCGGTTGGAGAGTTATTTTCACCGAGTGTTATTTGTTATTTGTGTCCAATATCTTTTCCATATTCCTAAGGGAAATAATGTTCATGATATTGAGAACCGACATTTAGGAGGACCCTACACAACCACCCTCCATTAAGATTGACTTAGAAAATGAATGATTAGATGGGAAAATTGTTTTGTCTATTTACACAAAGAAATGGTAATTAAGCAAATCGCTCTATTACCAGGGAAGTTTACAATGATAACAGCAAAGTGTCAAATGCAATGCACAGTTACAGTAAGACTAATCCCATCAATATCAAGTCCCTTCGAACTATCATGACTTACTGAACGGCCATCTTATCTTTTCATGTCTCTTAAAGTAAACCGAAAGCAAGTGGATATGTACTTGATCAACTTCTAATCTCCACCTCCAAGATTCTCAATTGTTTACAATGTCCTTTCAACCCACTTGAGATTGTATGCTACAGTAGCATATTTAAAGTTAGCTGCGTAATTTACACTTGTGGAAGCCGCCAGAGAGAAATAAGCAATGAATTAGACAATGGAAGACTATCTGTCTGCATCTCTATCAATTCTGAAGCTTGAAGAATGGTCTTTAAGCAGTTGCTGTAGCTTGAACGCACTTGGAGAAACCACTGATCATAACACATGCACGGTGTAGAAACAGAGAGTAATGTTAAAAATTGAATCAGATATCCTTATCAATAAGCTTCAAATGTCAAATAATCTACGTGGACAGCGACCTTATATGCAATGTTCAGCAAAACAAATTATTCTGGAAGCGATTGTCTAGGGCAGAAAATCAAGGAGCAATCTAAAATCATCATGTTTTTTGTCAATAAAAGCCTCTGATGTGTAAGCAAGAATTTTTTTCCATATAATGTACTATAATTGTCTGCTAACATGTGAGCAATGTGAAAAGCAGTAGAAAAAAAGTCAAATCATATATTCCATTTTGTAAAATTCAATCTGTCAATATCCAGGCTACATTTCATAATTTCTAAAGAGTTTTGGAAGAATAAAGAAATTGGTTGCTGAAAAGAATAATCGTTCCCCGTTAGACTGTCAATTGGAAGTAAAAAACGGAGGCTGCTAATAAGAATGGAAAATATCTGCTAATAAAAATGAAAAAAAAATATTAAGTACCAATAACTAATTGAGAAACATTTATTAAAAAACATAGCGCCCGATAGTTCACTTAGCTAAAGGAAGTTAACATCATTCAAAGCAACTGTAAACCTCTGAGTATTGTTGTTTGGCAACAATTGTATGTTCTGTTTTACAGCCATTTGTCACTAATTTTAAATATCTCAGAATGATGTTGTGACAAATTATCATATTATCTAAGTTTAAATGCCCATATCGAACTTTCGAAGTAAATACCCGTCCTCAATTTGGGTTCAACGAAACCTAAAAATACAACTAATTGGCAATTGAATCAGAATTAGATATTAAAGGGTATAAAACAAAATGACTGTCCAAGATAAGAATGTCAGCAGCAGTTTTCACAAATGGATATTTCTCGAGCTGAATAACACTAATGAAAAATTAGTTCATTAGCAGTATCAATGAAAATACACGCTGGTAAAGTGTAAAGATCATCTTAAGGTTTATGAAAAAGACACTACAATAATGTTAATTTTATAGAACTGTAGTATACGGTCGAAATTTTTTAGAGGTTTCCTTGGATCAAGTGTGGAGAAGAGAGAAAATTCAAGAGAATGATTTCGAGAAATTTGGAAATCAAACAAACAAATCTCAAAATTCTATGCACTTTTTTGGTGTGTTTTCTATCTACTCCAGCTAACCAAAACGTTCTAGAATTAGATTAGTTTTCTTCAGAAATTTGGTAAGCAAGCAAACAAATTCCATAGTTCAATCCAATTATATATGCTATTCCATTCTGGTTTTAGAGAGGCAATGCTAAATCGTACTCTCCAAATCTAAGCCTTGTTCCATTTAATCTTCCTATTCTGGAATAATAAATCCTTATCCCAATGGATCACACCATGAATAAGAGAAAAATGTTTCCACATTTTAACTCATATTGTGCAAATACGCCATCACTAAGGTCAAGAGGTAAACAAAGTATTGGAAACTTAATTTTAAAACTATAATCATAAAGTTCAAATTCACAGTGAAGAAGAACCAGTAAACATGCACCAATTTTATATTTTTAGTTAATGGTTTTATTTGTTAAATATTTCACAAAGGATAACTGGAACTATCGTTTACTGTTTCTCTTTACAATTATAGTTAGTTTTGGATTTAGAAGATTAATTAATCACAATTGCTATTATCAGAATCAAAGCATTACAAAATATTAACCCATAATGTATTTCAGCCAAACTTAGAAAATAAAAGTAAGCTGTACTAATTATAATTATCTCAAAATTTCATAGCTTAACTTGATTCCAATCATAAGCAATTAATTGTGGTTATTACACTCTGGTTTCATAAGCTCTTGAAAGGAGGTCTAAAACTTAATTTCTCATGATTATTCATTTTATCTATTTTATATCAATACTTGTTATATTAATTCTTATATATCTATGGCTATTAAAAAAAATTGTAAATATGGTTACTTCTTTTTATATCAGAATATATTCACCCTTTAGTTTTGAAAATAATTTTACCATAAATAATATAACAAAGAATTTATTGACTATTATAATTTCATTATATCTTAAAAGTTTTAAGAGCATAAATAAAACAAAGTAGTTCATATATATAAATTATTTAAAAACTTTACAATCTATAATAATATAAAATACTATTTCAAGTAAAATAATATATAGCTTTGTTTATAAATTAAAAATTTATTTATGTATTTGTAATATTATTTCTATTTAGCTTTGCAATGTTAAAGTCAAACACAAGTATGAGACTATGTTTTAAAAGTTAATGATATAGGAAATACAAAAGCAAAATAATGTGTAATATAATATAATAAAGAAAATTTAAATAATGTATAAGGATATTACTTCAATATATCAATTATGTTATTTATAATATCAAATTATAAAAAAGAAAATAAAAACCTTAAGTGAAAATTTACATTTTAGTATTAGATATTAATATTCTTTCATAAGATGACTTCATAGAATCATAAAAAAAAAAATATTTACTAAAAATTATGATAGAAATATATAGTTTCATATTTTTTTTAAATGTATTTTAAATATGTTCATAAATCTTAATAACCTAATATATAAATTGAAACTTCTTAAGAATATCTAATAATTTATGATTAAAATCTTATCATTATCAAAGTAATGTTGTAATGATTCTCTCTGAATCTTATTTTAAATATTGAACAAGAAAGTATTTTATCATAGACTAAAATTCAAGCATTTCATTGTATAATATTAAATAATATCATTATATTAATTTTTAAAAAAAATCTAGATATTATTTGTGTATTGGTTGATTGTAGGTTTTATATGGCACCCACTCTTAATGATAAAAAATGAAAACAAATTGATTTTAAGTGTAAGTGTAGTCTAAGATCAAACAAGAGACATTACAAAATATAACTAATCAAACATAATTCAAGAACTAGAGAAAGAATACCAAAAATACATATATTTACTATCATATTCTTCTTTCTAGATATAAGTGTTATTTTAAATGAATATCCTTTTAGGTGCAACATTGTTTGGTAGGAGGAACTATAGAAGAAAGTATAATAGTATTAAGTTTGATATTAGGATTGGTGATGATGAAGGGTAGAAAAGAAATATTTTTGTCCCACATGAATTAACACTAATAATAAAATTTCAAGATCTCTTTACTCTTCAATATAAAATAAGTGTTTCACATATGGTACACAAATATGTATGTAGAAGTAAAAAAGTATAAATAATATTACAAAAATAATAAATGATAAAATAATAGGTATAATTATAATAGTGTATAGGGAGGGTGTTGTTAATATTAGAAATAAAATAATAGTATTGTTTTATATTTTATGAAGTACTTGATATGACCTAATTTTCCATTGCTACTATTTTATGGGCATTTTGAAGAAGAAAGATAATCAACATTTTTTGTGAAAGACATTAAAGACTATTTCATAATCTAAAATGTAAAACTTTGAGAAGATTGAAACTCTCAATAAAAAAATGTAAAATTTGAACATGTATTGAATCAACAACTACAAAGGCTCACAAACAAAAGGAATACTAGAATAATAATTTTATATGCACTTGTTTAGGAATCTAATTTGATAAGAAATACAAAAAGTAATAATGAATCCATCTTAATATTTGTTTTGACAAATAAATTCATATTAATATATTTACTATAAACCTAGGTTAATCAATATATATAATTACATATCAAAGTTTGAGACAATTATTAAAATATATTTTTCCATGAGCAATGGAATCTAAACATGACCTAAGAAAATTAATTCATAATCTTTTTTAAACATTATTATTTGTATATTATGATTTTTGGTTTATTTTTACCCAAAAAAAAAATATTATATCTTAATTTCAAAATTCAATAATTGATAATATTTATAATATATCATAAAATTTTGAAATAAGTTTGCAAGTATTATTTATAAATGTTGAATGATATTTATATTAACTCTTTATCAAATTAATTTACTCCACTAACATATTTTGAAGCAAAACAGATAATTGAATAACAAGAAATAAACTTTAAAGAATGTTATAAATTCTATTGCTTGTCCTGAAAATATGTCTCCAAAACAAATGGGCTCCCATTGAACTAAGAATGAAACATATATAATAGGAAATCTATTCTAAGTGCTATGAAGAGTTTAGAGTACATCTATAATAATAGTTGTAACAATGTGATATAATGATAAGGAAATATGTTATATATTAGTGAAAATCTAGATATAAAGATCATAATGTTTTAGTTAGAATCATTAGAGTTTTGAGTGTGTATATATATATATCTAAAATGTAACTTAAAAAGATGCATAATAGAATTTTGAATATGAAAAAAGATTGTATATTTATAATTGATGATTAATCCTAAAAATTGCCTAATTTAATTGTGAAAAGTAAAATTACTATTAACTATTGAACTATTAAAATACATATATTCAATACAAAATACATACATTGAACTATATTATATTAAAATAGAATTTAATATGACTCCCAATATTAAAAAAACAAGAACTGTATTTCCAGCAAACTATTTGTTGGGTTTTCCTACAGACGTGAATACTATCCAAAAGGAAGGGAGGTGTTTCTACCCATTGACAAATTCGGATTTATTTTGTATAGATAAGGAGCAAGCTTGAAGTGAAGCTTCAAAGAATCAAGGCTAAGTTCAAACTGTGTGTGATTTAGACGTAGATGCATATCCATTTGCATCGGGTATTCCCAGAAATTTCGTTTGCTTTTTCTTGTTATATTAACCAAGAATAATTAAATAGGTCTATGAAAACGACATGTCACAGAGAGACGAGGGAGGAGAGGGGGTAAAATGTGTTACAGACCTTTGAATGTCCATTTTACAACTGTAATGTATTATTGTACTTGAGCCAGCTTTGTTGAAAGCTACCTGAATAGTTTGAGCTAGGAGGAACAGAGATGTACCGTCTCTCCAAACGAGAAAGTTGAATGATTCCGTCAACCACGTGGGAGTTGTGGATTTACTGAATCGGAGAATAAGTTGATTCAAATTTCAAACCTGGGAGCTTTCACGGACTATAAGATGGCAGGATGTTATCGAGTGCAATGGATTCGTACCCCTTTTGGGGACGGGTTAATCCATATTGCAGAGCGTTTCGGCTAAGATCTTCCGGTTCAAATCTGCAAGTGATTCGAAATTATTAAAGAAGAAGATGATTGCTTGCACGCGATATTATCGTATAAATACTGTAGTTCTGAGTTTTCAGATCGTTATAATGGTTATCTCTGGTTATAATGGTTTTTTCAGCACGGAAGCATTTTTTTTGGCTTTCAGGAGCCCTGATAGTTTACTAATCATGGATTCGTAAGCCCTCGGTTGCACAGTTACTAGTGCTTTGGCGTTTCGGTCGATGGAATGTTCACGTGAAGCATACTGTCGAGAGACAGAACTAGGGAACCGTATTCGAATATTATCACAGTAACAAGAAGAAGATTTATCCTAGTCACTTTTACTTAGGCTTTTTAATGTCTATGTTAGGCTTTTTAATGTCTATGTTGGGCTATTTAATTAACGTCAACGTTGGGTACGAAACATAGAATCTCTGGGCGACGGATGACAAATCGATTCTCAAGACTGTTCGAGTAGCAGAGAAAGCAACTCTTCGAAATGATCTGTACACTATTTTGTACCATTCGTGGCACAGTGCTTAAGCTGATGAATTGGTAAGTTTTTTCCTTAAATCCTTCGGATGGATCAATTCACAGACGCTTCGAGTTGAGGTCTCAAATAAAGCTTATTTCGCAGAAAATAGTGAGAAATTGGAGGTCTAATCAATGATGATTATTATTAAAAACAAAGAACATTTTTCGTTATTTTTTTGCACTATTTATTTTGCATTGTAAATGCTACTTCAGAGCTTGAATGCGTGAAATTTGTAAACAATTGTGAGTAATCATATAGAACTTACCCCACATTGAATGATAATCTGTTGAAATTTGAGAGTTGCGGTGAGCAATGCTGCTTGTTCTGGTTCTGAATCAGTGGTTTCCATGTGAAGTCGATGAGAGAAATTAAGTGGATACGGCGGCAACCCAACAAGTTATTGGACATGATTTATAGGAAATGACTGCAATCTTTGAGCCCTGGACTGCAATCTTTACGCTCTGTGGTTATTGAATGAAGTGATGTTTATGCCTGAACTCAGTGAACTGAAAGTGGCTGCAAGGTCATGATCCCGCTGGGAGAAAGTTCTTCCATGTATTCCTCCAACTTGCACTCCACCAACGCCTAGAAAATCTCTGGTCAATCCGTCTGCTGACCCATCTTCATTCCTAGCAGGATTACCCATGCCCATTGGGTTTCCTCCTTGTATCATCATCATCTCTTGTGAGCTTCTCTGGAGAGATTGTTCAATGCTCTCCTTGACAGGATTCATATTGGGTCTAGGAGGAATCATATTCATGGGTGAGAAGGTCCCACAATCTCCCATGTTTGCCCCAAAAGCAGACTGCATGGCATTCAAGCTGCCCGCAGTAGTGAGTCCACTACCATCCCCAGACAAAGAATTCATTAGATCCTGAAGGCCCACATTCTCTGATGACCTTGTGCTGCCACTGAATGACTGGGTGCGTTGGAAGTTAGAACCACCTTCATGATCCATTGTCCCTTTCATGAAGGGGTTTGAATTATGAGACCCCTGCAAACTAGTATTAAGCATTGGAACTCCTTGGGCTCTCTGGTGGTCTTGAGGTGTTCCTTGCCATGACAATCCCAGACCCACTGAAGTAGAATTTGATCCAGCCATGCCGAATCCTCTGAGCAAGGACGAACTGCTAGAGGTTGCACCCATTTGTGCAGCTTTCTGGAGCAAGGCAGTTGCAGACATTTGGGCGCTGTGCCCGTGCTGTTGACCACTGTAGTTCATTGAACTGGTATTGAGATTCCCGCCGTCATTCACATTATTGTTACCAGAAGATGAGCTACTCATCAATGCAGAGGAAGTTGATAAGGAAAGCCGAGCACTGGCAGTGCTTCTGTCATTCCAGTTGCTGACTCCTGCTCCTCCATAGCTTTCACTATTTCCACCCTGCCGTAGATTGGAAGGAGGAGCATTCATGGGGGCTGATGCGAAGAGATTTGAATAGAGGTTTCCAGAATTAGAGGAAGGCATTGGCAACAAAGCAGATAAAGGTTTTGGCCCTTGCGAATCATCATAGTCTGAAGACCCAAACATGTTTTTGGGCGTCTGAGCGAAAAACCCAGAAGCTGCCACCTCCATTGGATTCATATTACCCCCTCTACTGGCCTGTTGATCTCCTGGGCCTTGTCCTAACCACAAGGAGAGACCAGGCCTCGAGTTCATCTCCCCAGATGATACTGCATTGTTACCGAATGATTGTCTAAAGAAGGATGTATTATACTGTGTGTCTAAAGCATTGGCCACTCCAAGTCTTGATATATTACTTCTCCCTGGCGAAGGAGGAGCCCCCATTACATGAGACATTGCAGCAACTGTTCCTCCCTGCCCAATGGCTAAAGGATTATGTATCTGGCCACCTTCTGTATTTATTCCTCCAGAAATTCTTGCGCTTTCCTCGGCCAAGGCGTCGCAGAAAGCCCTATGTGTGATGAAGCTGTCTCTCCTGTTCACAGACAAAATGTACAAATTGAGGATCTCCCCTAATTACTGAAAGAATCTCCATGTCCAAATTTAGAATCCACAGTACCCTGATCTTGTATAGCTCGCAAATCATTCGATTTAAAGACAAAAATAATAAGAAAATGAAACTAATCATTCATTGCCAAACCCATAAACAGTATTCCACATTGAATGCATCAATAAATGGTGAGATAAACCTAAATCATATCGAAGGAGTTTGTTCATACATTAGTTGGCAGCTGTGAACGTGAGAGACTTCTGGGTGGCATAATTTTACCAACTTCAGATGACAGAAAGCATAACAACGATGTCGGCAACATATGGATCTAGTTTAGCATTCTCTTACTCGATACAGCTTAGGAATTAATTTTGAAAATAAGACGACAGACACTCATGTAGTCAACAATAGCAGATTGAAGGTCACTGGATGTCAGTAATGGCTATGCCATGGAAATTCGACAAATTTGCTAAGCAGACGAAGCTGTTCATCAAAATGTTCTGCTAACTTCTTAGTTTTTAGCTTCGCCATTCTATGAACTGTGCCGAGGGAAGCTACTTTAAACAAAAAAACAATCTGTAAACAAATTTCACTGTTTTTGATCTATGAATGATACTGCGAACGCCTAACAGATGATATGGAGAATGACGGCCTAGATTTCGTCGGAAGACAAAAGAGGCTTACCTTGAGAAAAGAGTTCCGCAGTCGCATCTGTACTCTCTGGTGCCGCAGGTTTTGGAATGGGCTTTCCAGTCGGATTGGACAGCGTATCGCTTGGAACACTTATCGCACTTCCATTTCTTTTCGCCGTGTTTCCGACAGTAGTGCTTTTTGATTCCGGTGAGGTCGCCGAGTGCCCTGGATGGATCATGGTGCACGCACGATGTCTCGGGGCATATGTACACTCTCTTCTTTATCTCCTTGCTCGTTCTTTGCCGCAGCTTCCATGGCAGATTATGCCCTCGCCTGTGAAGTTGCAGGTTCTGGTCGCGCTGGAACCCCTTGTTGCAGATTTCGCAAACGAATCTGTTTGTCGCCATTAATGTCTTGGGCGACAGAGCTACTACTTCCGCTTCTGGGTCTGCAAATACACAGCCGCCGTTCAAATCTTCAAATAAATATAATAGCCTGAAACTTCAAAGTTAAATATTTAGAACAAGAGCGCGTAAGGATAATTACCTGGAGTGCCTGGAAGGTTCCGCTTTCTCTTCACTGGAACCGACTGGGTAGGGTTTGATGCGCCGCCTCCTGTAGGCAGCATGTTGTTATTTCCAGATGAAAAGCTCGCCTCGCCAGTCATACTGGACATTATTTTCACAAATTTCTTCCAAATATGAACTCCGCCGGGGTTCGAACTTTGAATCTACTTACGCGAGGGATTAAACAAGGAGATAAGAAGAATTCTTATACTTTCTCCCCAATATCAACTCGGCCGGGGTTCGAACTTCGAATCTGCTCAGACAAAGATTAAACAACAAGATACGAAGAATTATTTCACTTTCCTCCTCCTAGCAATAGGAAATCTTTACTATCTCCCAAACTTCCTACTTTAGATCGATTTGCCGCAGGCACTCGTTATACTTTACCGGATTCTTCTGGTTCTTTACAGCTTTAGGATTGGGTCAATAATGGCCCGCGGCAGGCCTGGGCCTCCCGCATCTTGAAAAGCTTACAATCATTCAGCAATCCAGAGCAATTATTTAGGGAGAGAAACTAACTACTATTTTGCTGGTTCTGGGTGTGCAGAAAATCTCAAACAGGTTTACCTTGCCAAACCTCAATGGAACTAAATCTGAGGTTGGCAACAGATAAATGATCTAAATTTTGATTTTCAGGATTTCAATCCTTCCAAGCCTGTAAAGGGGTTTCGTGGATAAAACCAAAAAGAAAAGAGAAAAAAAGCAAAAGGTCGGTCACACACGGGGCCACCGCCCTGTACTGCGTCCTCCACTTCAATACCTTCAATCCGTGCCTGCTCAAAATTCAGATCATGTCGAAAAACTGCTAAACTCTCAGACCAACAGAAGCAATTTTCAATATCAGAGACAGAGACAAAGACTTAGACTGTGATAAGACTCTTTTTCCTTCCCGACTGCCATAAAAACCAACAGAAACAAGATCAAACAGGTAAATCCTTCCCAAATTGGAACCCCAGATCGGGAATCAATACACGACTATTCCCCGACAGAAAATGGAGCTAAAAAACAAAAACAGAACTTGAAAACAACGATGAAACAGAAGCAGCAGCAGCAGCGGCATGAGCCGTTAAAACTTCCCCAACGAGAAGGAATGGAGTGGAAAATATGTGCTATTTGTTTCTTTCCTCACAGTCCTCTTCTCTCCCTCACTGTAGTCATGAAATGGAATATATTTGTGTGTGGATATAGATAATTGTATTTCCGAGCACTAAAACCAAAAGGCAAAGCTCTAAAAGATG
The DNA here is from genome assembly GCA_018584345.1 of Thuja plicata. Lineage (NCBI taxonomy): Eukaryota > Viridiplantae > Streptophyta > Pinopsida > Cupressales > Cupressaceae > Thuja > Thuja plicata. The sequence continues at coordinate 483,905 of MU224373.1, forward strand.
ATAGTAAGTAACTAGTTATGGCATGATGATGACGATGATGAGGTCGTAAAGGAGTCGTCGCCTTTCCCGGAGGAATGATTAACCTATTATTAAGCCCACCTCCACCATGCTACATTGACCACCACATATTAAATAACCTCCCTTCCCCCCCTACAAACCCTAGCTTCATTTAGTATACAATACACGCGCGCTGTCCACTCAAATTTGACCAATTCCACCTTTGGAAAAAATAAAAATAAAAACTCTTTTTAAATTCAAGGCAATTCAAGCCATACTCACACTTGCGGTTTGGGTGGGAAGTCAAGTTGCAGCGAGGTGAAAGCGAAATAAGTCAATTAAATTTATCAAATTTCTATAATCTATTAGTTGATCACTTCGTTGCTTCTACAATTGATTGTGTGTCTCCTTTTCACATCAACGTTTTAGATCACACTCACGAGTGATTGGCAATCTCGATGGGAACCTAAGTTGTAGCGTGCTGGATGTGAAATATGTTGATTAATTTTATCAGATTTCCACAATCCAATCGTCAATCACTAAGGTACTTATAGATCTGATTGTTTGTCTATTTTTCACATCAACCTTTTGGATCACACTCACAGGTGACTATGTTAGTATGTCTAGGAAGTCAAGTTGTAGCCTAGTGAAAGTGAAATAAGTCAATTAATTTTATTAAATTTCCACAATCTATTAGTTAATCACTTAGTTGCTTCTGGATTTGATTGTGTCTCTTTTCCACCTCGACATTTCGAATCACGCCAATGGGTGACTATGACAGTCTAGGTGGGAAGTCAGGATGTAGCATGGTGAAAGGAAAATAAGTCAATTAATTTGATCAAATTTCCACAATATTTTAGCTAATCTTTTATTTGCTTATGAATTTGGTTATGTGTCTCTCTTCTGCATCAACGTTTCAAATTACACCCATGTGCAGTCTTATGACAATCTGAGTGAGAAGTTAAGTTGTAGCATAATGAAAGAAAAATAAGTGAATTAATTTCATCAAATTTCTACAATCCATTTGTTAATCACTGAGTTACTTTTTGATTTCATTGTGTCTCTTTTTTGCATCCATGTTTGGATCACACTCCATGATCTCCTAAAACTCTCTTACATCCTCATGATTGATCACGGGTGACTACGACACTATAGGTGGGAAGTCAAGTTGTAGCATGTTGAAAGCAAAACAAGTAAATTATTATATCAAATTTCCACAATCCATTAGTTAATCACGTAGTTGCTTCTAGATTTGATTGTGTGTCTCTCTTTCGTATCAACATTTGGGGTCACACACCATGATCTCCAAACACTCTCTTGCATCCTAATGATAGATCACAAGTAACTATGGCACTCAGGTGGGAAGTGAAGTTAGAGCTTGGTGAACGAAAAATAAGTCAATTAATTTTATCAAATTTCCACAATCCATTACTTAATCACTTAGTTACTTTTGGAATGTATTTTGTGTCGTTTTTCTCCATCAACATTTCAGAGCACACTCTGTGATCTCTTAACATTATCTTACATACTCATGATGGATCACAGTTGATTTGCAATATGGCTGGGAAGTCATGTTGTAGCATGGTGAAAGTGAAATAAATAAGGGATCTTCACTAAAGGGGCAATACACTATCACGTGCGTTCATATTGGGGGAGTTTAAAATGGGCAAAAGCAAGTGGCAATATATCACCTAAATAGGAGGGAGGGGGTTTTTTGGGGGGTTGGGGTTTATATAGGAAAACAATTGTGGGGGGTATTGGAGGGGGTGAGAAAAGAGGAGTTTGGGGCAATATTATTTGAAAATAGGGGGATTCTTTAATACGTCACAAACACACATGCTATGATTCAGGTTCATTAAGTGAAGCCCCTTGTGCAAATAAGTCAATTAATTTTATCAAATTTTGGCAGTTCATTAACTAATCAGTTAGTTGATTCTCGATTTGATAGTTCATTAATTAATCACTTAGTTGATTCTCGATTTGATTGTGCATCTCTTTTTTGCATCACCATTTAAAGTCGCACTCTGTGATTTCCTCACACTCGCTTTCATCCTAATAATAGATCATAGAATGTAATTCGCACTCTTTTACACCCTAATAACGAATGACATTATGTGGTCCTAAACATTATTAAAATAAATACATAAATAATCAAATCCTAAATAGAGCCAACTCTCACATAACTCTTCAACACAGGTAATGGCAAATAATATATAAATAAATTTGAAACTACCATCCATGGTCACACGTGTGGGAACGCAGGCGGGGAAAAGAGTGGACTGAGGACTAGAAGAATTAATAGTGGTCGGAAAGGGAAAGGCTGCCGCTTGGGTTAATGTGTGCGACTGCGTGCTATTTTTATTATAAAGAGCAAAAGGAATAAGGTTGTTGGTTGGGATGAGGATAAGGAGAAGACGGTAAAAACATGTCGGGTGGGTGAATTTTGTTGAGAGGAGGGTCTTCGTCTGCTTGCGAGCTGACTTAAGGAAGAGTGAAAAAAAGCTCTCTCCATCTCTCAACTTTTTTAATTTTTACCTTCACCTATTCCGTAGCCCAATTTCTCGGAAGGCCAACTTATGCCTTTTTCCGCCTTGTATTTTACCTCGTTTGGCTCTATGCACCCTCCACCTTCAAATTCTCTATTTCAATTTGATAGTAACATTCTCATTAATATATATAAAAATCTATTCATTTCATCCCCACTGGAGAATAACTCAAATTCCATAAGCCTCCGACCATATACGACAATCCCTCTCACAATTTCAATGCAAATACATGTTCTTCTAACTAATGTTGCTTTTAATACTATTCTTTCTCACTTAACAACACTTTTTATTTGCTCCCAACATCTTAACGATTATGATATGTCCAATACGGATCTCTACACCAGGGAATAAATGAATGACCGTCTTCATTCCCCCATTCTTTACCATGTGAACTGTTCATATACACATTTCATATATTCTCACCAAAGGTTATATACACATTACATATATTCTCACCAACGGTTATATACACATTACATATATTCTTATCTCTCTTTATAACATCATGTTTGTTGGGCATGTGTTCAACAAACCGGCACCGCCACCACAAACCGTTCGTTGAGTATATACGCATTACATATATTCTTCTTCTTTATTTATTTATTTCTTTCTAGTCTTGTATAGTCAAAGTTCCTTTGAATTTCGGAATAACAGTTACATGTTAACGTTACGCTCTGTGCCCACAGATATACATTTAAACTATGTAACTGTTTATTACATAACAAAAGATCTTTTATTCGCTGCACTAATATTCTTCAGCTAATGTAATTTTAAATTATAAGATCAGTCATTCTTAAAGAGCTTTTTTTATGTGACTTCAACTCTCGTGACTTGAGCACAATATCGCTTAAGAATATGTTGGTTAGAAATGTTATAAATATATTGTTAGGAAGGTGTTTATTACATGGCAGGAGCCATTATCAACGGTCGAGATCTTTTGAGGAGAACCCTTCAAATCCTGAATCTGATATGACAAATATGATAGAATCTCGGTCTACAATGAAGTAGTGTTTTTCCATGATGAGGACAACTTAGTGTTAATGGTTTTAACTCTATGGGTTGTTTCATGCCACACAATTCTATCCTTATACCTTTGTTTATTGTTGGTATTTTTTTTTTGTTTTCTTGTGTGTACTTGTACACTTATGGCTAAAAAACTTCTCGTTAAAAAAATATAGTGAAGGTTTTATCAAAGGTAGAAGGTTCCTGATCATGACTTCTCTTGATAATGATTCAAAACCTTTAGAAAGTACATACTTGTAAGAATACATGCCACATATATGATGGTGGTGTATGCACAATTTTTGCTTTCATGCTTATTAATTCAACCATCTATCATACTTTTCATTTGTGGACTTCAATTTTTCTGTACAATACATATTGCAAAGCGCCTATCATGTTCAAGAGCCACATAAATTGACATATCTGGTAGGTGAACTCTTCGTTAATGGATGCTCTATTAAAACCCAGACTTCATATTAGAGAAATTATAATTTGAAATATGTGAACTAGGCCATCATGTGTAAGCTATTATGGCTAGGTAGCACTACGCAACATACTATTTCTTATAGAACATATAAGAATATCTAAGAACTTATTTGTGTTAAAGAATCTTAGTGAGGGTATCATCAAGTTTGTGATCTTGACCTCTCTTGGTAGTGGTCCAAACCTTAGGAAGTACATACTTGTAAAAATACATGCCACATATATTTGTAATCTTGACCTCTCTTGACAATGATCCAAACCTTAGGAAGTACATACCTGTAAGAATACATGCCAGATATATGTTGATGGTGTATGTACAATCTTTCTTTTGATGCACATTACTTCAACCATCTATTATACTTTTCATTTATGGACCTTAATACTCTGTAATATGTACTTAATATTACAAAGTAACTATAATGTTCAAGAGGCACATAAATTGACATATTTGGTAGTTGAGTTGATGTGCTAATTAACGTTCTTTGAAAAATCAAACTTCATTTGCAGAAATTATAATTTAAAATTGGTGGAGTAGTCCATCTTGTGTAAGCTATTATCATGACTAGGTAAGTAGAGTACCAATTTACTGATGGGTTCAACAATAACTATCACTTTGAGTATCAAATAATTCAAATTAAGGACTGTGCTAATACTTTTACAACACATGTAAAGTGGCACAAAACAAAGGTAGGATGTTGTACTTTTAATCCTTATATTTCACATTCCATTGTGTAAATATATTTTTACATTAATCATGCATACCAAAGAAAAATATGCAGTCAAAGAAATATCAAGAAGACCAAGGATGAAATAATGGATAATGCATTGTGATCTCCTCATTCCTACATAAAGTTATCATATTTCAAAATTCCACAGAAAAGGTCATTATTTTTACCTTTGAAAATTAACATATTTTACAACTATACGCAAAAGGTCAATAGTTGTACTTGTCAACAAATATTAGCACATATAAATCTTTATAATCATCATTAAAATACAAAAAATGTGTAGGAAAATATGTGATAAGGGTGAAAAGGGTGGTACAAATGGGTTCATGATATAATCACGGAATTTGTGAACAAGTTGGCACCCACAAAATCCACACACATGGTGTCATGTAAAAGGTGAGTCCATAAATAGAATCATGATATATGAAGCAATATTGTATTTACTAACTTTATCTCATGTGATGTATACATGCATTTAAAGTTGAGATTGAAATGAGATTATGAAGCATAAAGAAACAATAGATTTGAGATCATATGGTTCCCCCATGAATATGCATATGTGACCATGTATGTATCTAAGACTATAAGAGATAATGATGTACAAGAAATTCATGTAGTTGTGACAAAATTGGCCCCATATCATGATAATCTCCTTAGACATGAGAATTTAAATTTTATTTAGTTGATCTTTATCCTTTAGTACAATTATTATGATATATGTTTATAATATTCATTGCTTAGATACACTTTCCTAAATATTATATTAATTTCCTAAGATCAACTAGGTTTTATGTTGCATCATGATTAACAATCTATATTACTTAAATCTAACTTGATTGACTAATATAGAAAGTTTACATGTATATTAAAAGTACTGTATTACATACAAAAATATTTTCACATTTATTTTGATAATATGAGATACCTGTATTTCAATGTTTAAACTACATGTTCAATGTAAAATGTATCATAATATTAGACACCATCCATGCTTGCAAAAATTATACCACCTTTAAAAGATCATATCAGTAGCTTTGGGTTGTCATTATTGACCTCAATATTTCAGCTCAACTCAACATGGAGTCTAATGTCAGTCCTAGTTAGTATGGTTCTTATTCACTTTTTATTTGGAAGTTCAAGTATCTTCTTTTCCTCTATTAATTTTATTTCTTTTGAATATATAGATAAGTGTACCAAGTTCAACAGTATAAACATACATCATAGTTGTGATATTTGGTCTAGAATGATTGTCAATATAAAGGTTTCATTAGTTAACAAGTTCCTTGATTCAAATCCTAAAATAATTTAAATTTTTATATTCCACTAGCTTGCTTGGTAAGGGGTTCTATGAAGATAGAAAGTACAAGTTATACATGTTGGTTGCAATAGGTAGTGTCAAAATAAATAAATACAAATTTGAGGTTACAATTTGATGAAATATAGCCATTTTTTTCTTATATTTTTTCTCCTTTATATATCTAAAGAAAAATTTGGTCTTTTTTCTCCTTTACCTAGCCTTTTGATCTTTGCTCTAATTCTTAGTCTTTTTGTTTGTGTAGTTTTCCAGATTCTTAATGAGGTTTTTATTGACATTAATTAATTATCCAATTCTAAATTATAAGGATCATTTTGTAAATCATATTCAATCTTAGAAAATTATCTTGAAGATTGCTTTTAGTTTTCTTCTTGTCTAGGGCTTTCTTCTCGCCTAGGTGCTATTAAAGAATTGACTAACTCTTCCAGGGGGAGGGGTTTCCCTTAGTCAAACCCCTGTATAGGAATCAACCTTGAATTGAAATAATGCTAACATGTAGCAAACATTATCTAAAGAGTGGAATATCATACCATATAGATGCAATTGTATCTAAGAATGTGATCAAGTATGTTGATGCAATAGCTTTGACTCAACAAAAAAACCAAAAAGGAAATCATGTGAGAAAAAAACTCATGTAGTAGATATTGTAATTCGGCTCATTGTTGAATTGAAGAAGAGAGAAGACTTGATGGATGATAGTGGATCTCATTCCTTGATGTCCAACTCCTTTTCTTGGCCTTAAATAGGGAAATGAGATAGATCTATGAAAGGAAATGCATTGTATGCGTGATAATGGATTCCTTCAATGGATGTTTTCTTTCACTTGAATCTCTTGAATGCACAATGAATATAGGATAACTTGCATGTGTGTGTAATGTTCATGATGTAATGTTTTTAATGTTTATATAGATAATTTTTATGTAATGTTTTTTATTATTTATCTAGAGCCAAGTCATCTTGAATAAAATTTTTATGTAATATTTATATAGTTAGGATCTGGTTTAGAATGTTTGCATGTATGAACAATGTTTTCTTGATGTTTATATAACATGAAATTCATCTCAAGTTTACAATGTTTACAAGAAATGTTCAAGTACAATGATTCATATTATTTAGAATGTTTAGAATATTTGTACAATGATTCATCTTGTTTACATACATATGAAATTGTTTTTTTAATTCTATTTAATATATGCACACATACAGATTTATTTATATTTATACATTTCAGATCACATGGCTTCTAGTGGCCCAAGTCATCAATCTTCTTAGCAGAGTGTTCATCCTGATTCAAAGAATAAATCACCTAGGTCTGAATATCCTAGTATTCCCTAGGATAGAGAGAGGACTCATCATCAAACTATCTTGAGGTTGTAGGTCACTCTAGCGCAGCTAGAGCAAACTTTGCAAAACATTGTCGTCCTTCTCAATAGGGAAAATTTATCTTCCATCGGGGATGAGATTATGTGTATGATTGCAATTTATCAATCATACAACCCTTAAAAAGACCTACACATTGATTGTTTCTATGTATTTTTATCCCACACTATCTCTAGCACTGTTAGATGGAGAGGAGTTGATATGAATGTATCCATTGGCAATGTCAAATCTGTGTTCTCCTTTTACATGGAGAAGACACTAGTTAGAGGATATCAGGCCACTATAGGTGAGGATCTACTTGGTGCACCATTCATATACTCTAGATGGTTTGTGACACATCATATGTGGCCGCAAAAAGATGAGCTGGCACAATAATTCTGCAAATTATTGTTTGCAAATATTCATCTAGGTTATGATGTTGATTACGTTAATTTTATATGACATGTTGGGAAAGGTAAGGGGAGATTTGAAAATAAATTTAGATTCCTAGATGTACCACAACCCCCTAGTAAGAGGGCATTATTGGTTCCAAACCTTTTGGTTCCTCCAAAAAGGTTTGGAAACTGCAACAGGTGCAGGAGATCAGGCCATTGAGGACACGTGACTCAGCATGTATTCTAGTATTGCCACCATTGCCACTCTGGTTAACAAGATGAAATTTGATCATGTGGCCAGATATATGTTGTTTTCTTGTATCAACCCTACTATTGGTTGTATGCACCCTAAAATGGTCGCCTAGACTTTGGGCCCCATTTATTATTTTATAAATTCATCAAATTTTTGAATCAATGCTTTGGAATATTTTCAATTCAAATCAATTTCTTTGATCAAATTGTAATTAATTCAATTATTTCAATATTTCCTAAGGTTTGATCATTTTTATCTAATTAAAAGATTTAATCTCTCTT
>MU224373.1:508357-540488 GCA_018584345.1 Thuja plicata
ATAGGCATGCATAAATATTTCATAACAAGGTCATGAATAAACCAGTTAAAAGGAAAGACTTCTTCACAGTTAACAGCTTTAAACAATAAAACACTAGTTACAACCTGCAAGCAGACATACTCTCCTGCAAGTAGATGCTATGAAAGGACTGATTAAGATGAATAAAATCATCCATAGTTAATCCATCAACAATCAAGACACATACAGACAAGCAAAAAAGAGACAAGGTTGACACAATCCAACAAATTGATCCAAGAATTGAAACTCTACATATTACTTCTCACAGTGAGTTACAGACTCATACAAAAAATACACCAAGGACAAAGAAATGTCATAGAGTATGCCTTCTGCATAAAAATGAACTCTTGGGTTACAAAATCTCTTTGTCTTTGTCAGGAACTCAAAAGAGTTACAAAACAACAAGAACCAAAAGAAGAAGAACCGACCCTTGCAATTGCAACTTTTCTGCTATATATAGGGCTATGACCATCTTGGAATCCCTTAGGATGCAACAAGCTTCGGATGGTCATGGAAAACCCTAACCCTAAAATCATAGGAGAGAGGAAAAGAGAGAGAAGAGGCGGTGGACAATGACCGAGTCAAATAGATATTCATGGATATTTTCATGCTCCTCCTCGATCTGACAACTGTAACCAGATTTTTTAGATGGCAGCTAGTAGCATTTATGTTTACTCTAAAAGCTGTGCACACCTGTTCACCTATAATTCTCTGTAATAACTGCCCCTCTTGTCTATGAACAATGCATAGCCAAGTGTTCTCCTTGTCATCACCCAATACTTCCTCTCTAAGCTTCCTGGCACTTCTGGAAACTCAGTCATAATTCTGCTCTGTTCTGAAACACACTGAACCTCCTCTTTTCACCGACATTGAAACAAATCTATTCAAATATCGGCAGACTGCTTTGTGTATGATTTCCTGTGACTAGAAACCCTCTGATCAATTCTGGAACATGAGAAAATAGAAACCATGGCTGCGGAGCGTTTCACAGTGTCAAACTTGCCGCCAATTTTTTAAATTTAAAGTCCTGGCGACAACGCGACTGATCGTTAGTCTCCTTGTCGCTGAACTCAGATACTAACCACAGTTAAATCTTATGACCTGGTGACATTGTATCCTTTTAACCCTTGGCCAACCTGAGTCACGATCTGACGACATGGTGACTGTGAAATATCAAAGTCGCAAGGCATTTCACCTAACTCACCCTTCTTCTGGCGACCATGCTACTAACTGTCACCCTAGACCGCCACGGCTTGTCTCTAAGTCGCTAGATGCTATCTCTCTGTCTTGAGACTACATGACCACACAGTCGCCAAGTCGGGAGAACCTTTGTCTGTGCCCCTGACCTTATCTTAACAGTCAGCATGTGTCCCTTAATCTTCTTCTGCGACATCCTGACTAACCCTTGGCGCTAAGTCGGGAGTACTTTTCTCATAGGGCACTTTGATCACCAGACTTAGCGACCACCGTAGGATCATCTGAGCTTTGTATCGGACGGTTGCCGTTAAGTCACTGGATAAAATACTATGCCCTTAAATCGTTTCGCGATCCCGCGACTGAAGGCAAAGAAACACTTAGTCTCCAAGTCACGTGATCCATCTCCTCCGTCTGGCGATTACCCGACTGAGGGCTCGCATCCACACATCATATGCCATCTTTCACACGGCCATTGGTTACTTTTCTGCACACTGGGACACTGAGTCACCATTCTGCTCTGGCGACAAGGTGACCCAAGGTAAATCACGAAGTCGAAAGATGTTTTCCTTAACCGTTGAATACTTCTCGCGTTCAAGCAACTGAGGGCGGGCCCCATTCTTTATGTGACTTGTAACATTACTATTCCATGACATCGCGACTGAGGGCTCATCACTAAGTCTGGGAACACAAAGGGAATATTCGATAAGGTCATGAGACTACGCGACAAAGTGAAATGTAGAGTCGGGAGAAGAAAAGGTATATTCACCCAGGCTGAAGCGATCACACGACTTAGAAATAAGCACATGCTCTTAGTGACTTGAAAAAGTAACTGCAAAATATAACATGACAAATCCTAAGGGTTTTAATACATCGTTTAAACATGAAGACTTAGGCTTTTTTAGGGGTTCTGAGGGTTTAGAGCAAAGGTTTGAGCTGAAGACCTAAAAAACATGACAGAGGATTGCCAGACAGGGCAGACTAGGCCAATTGCACAAGAATGAGAAATTTGGGCAATAGTTTTCTTTATTCTTGCATTCATGGCTCCTCATATAGATTAGAATCATGTTTATTTCCATATATTAGATTTGCATTCATATTTCCTTTCATAGACTAATATGCATTGCAATCATATAGATTAGGTTTCATTTTCATGCATTCAAATCTCTTGTTTCATGGTGTATTTGCAATAGACACAACTAGGTCAATCTGAGGGCCTTCATTTTACATTTTTACACATCCATGACTAGAGAGCTATGGATCGATATTTGAGGCCTCATTCTTGAGAAACCTTGAATGGAATGATTCATAGAAGTGTGACAACATTTATGCACACATTGGTCGTTCTGATCCATTTTATGATCCATATATCCATTATGAGCTACCGTTGCCTACTGAGATTGCACAATTAGCTGAGGATCATCTATGTGACATGAGCTCCTATTTAGTGAGTGATCTCGTTGAATCTTATCAGGATATTTTGACATTACATGGGATCACTCCCTAGGAAATTACAACCTTCAATAGAGGAGTACTTCAAAGACCCTCAACTGGTTGAAGCCATGGAGGTGGAGATATTGGACTGGTACTTCGAGGTAGGAGAATATTTTTATATGTCCTACAACTCCTCCATAATAGACATTAGTTTATCTTAAACCATTTGCTCCTACACATGACACAGCAGGAGTTCAGACATGACCTATTTTGTCTCTGCTCATGGATGAGGGTATTGATCTAGATAGAGTATCATTACACTCTTCAAAAATATCCAGCATCAAGCATGCATTTGAGGAGATAAATAAGCTAAGAAACCAAAATTTGATTTTTATTTAATTATATAGATATTTTTCTATATATTAAATTTAAAAATTGGTTGAGTACATTTTTTTATTTTTATATATTACAAGATATTATGCTAGGTGGAACTTATGGAGATTTGCAAGCACCTGGTGATCCTATTCATCAGGATACACGAGTAAATTTATATTTGTTTAAACATGTGTGTTTTGATTTTTTTCTTTTAAATATATAAATTTAATAATTGTACATGTACACATGTGTATACTGTAAATTCTAACTTGGAATTTGTGTATAATTTAGGCCCTGTGAGTAGGTGGTGGATCTGATCAGGGATCGGGTGAGGGCGCGAGCTAGAAATATTGTCAGATGTCGACTTGATATTCTATATATTTGTGTCTACATATTTAGACATTATAGATATTTCTATACTTTGTTGACATTTCTATACATTTAGGACATTTCATACATTTGTAGACATTTGTAGACTTGTTTTAGACATTATAGACATTTCATGTGTTACATATTTATTTTCCTGGACTTATTAACTCTTGAATTGCAGAGACTCTAATAGCATATACATGGAGAAGTGTTTAGAGTACCTTTCTCATAATAGTGTTATCATCAATGGTTCCCTTAGCTCCTATAATAGCATTTACAACTTCCTTTATCCTACCATAATATTGAACTATATTTTCTCCTTCTTGCATTTTCATTTCATCAAACTTACCTCTTAAACTTTCAGATTTGGCTCTTAGTACATTTGTATCTCCTCCATAGATGGTTGCTAGGGCATCCCACATTTTATTTACATTTGTACAGTTCTTTATGTCTTCAAACTCGTGATAGTTCAAAGATGATGCAATTGCCAACATTGCTTGATTGTGTTCCTTCTTTTCTCTTAACTATGCAGCTGTGGCAGGTTTAGTGGGGGATACATAATCATGTTCAACATAGTGCTTAGTAGAACCACCAATACTAGCCAGATGCAATTTCATCAAACTCTGCCATGCAGGGAAATTATCTTTGTTCAACTTTGGTACCTCCTTTTTATACATCTTGATCTTTGCTCCAAGTACAGGCTTCAAACTATTTTCAAGAGACCAAAGCTCTGATACCAATTGTTAGAATGAATTTAGAATAACTGAGATGGGGGAGAATCAGTTATCCTCAGGTCTAGATGTACCAAATTAAACTTTATACCACTTTGAACAACTCACATATCCTTGGAAACAATAGCATAAATAAACAACATACATATGCAGTTTTACTATTCAAATGTAATCACCTTGCAAAAACTTAATAGTAAAACACAACATAAACATTCACACAAGTTGACACCAGTATTTAATGTGGAAACCCAATTTGGGAAAAACCACCAATAACATGCTATCAAGTTTTCACTCTTTTGAAGTGAGCTTTGTTAGGAGTCAACCCTATTAAAGGTTACAAAACACATTGCTAAATGTGACCTAGTTACAAGATTTAATCACCCTGTTAGGAGTGGCCTTGTTAGAGGACATAAAACATTCCACCTGAATGTCACCTTGCTCAAAGGATTTATACAAGGACTGTTAGGTTAACTTGGTTAAAAGATTTTGACTAATACAATGGTTAGAAAGTAATCAATAGGTGTGATCTGATACATACAACTTACTTTGCAAATCCAGATCCAATTCAACTCTAATGCTAATTCACTGAGTGGCCTCCATTCTCTTTTCAATCTCTAGATCTTCTTGGAAATCCATCAAGCAATCACTCTCGCAGCTCTCTACTCCTCTGCTCAGCCTTCTGTGCTAGATTATGCCAATCAGTTAATTAACTATGCAATCCTCTTGCATACACATCATCCACCCTCTTACATTTATGAATAACCCCTTGAGGTTATCTTATACCTCTTCATCTAGGTAAAATAAATCTTTGCCACTTAATCAAGATCATAGATCTTAGGTTAGGTTAGATCCAATAGATCTTTCTATCTTTACATTTAATTTACTTCTCCAAAGCAATCACTAATTAAATCTTTGATCCATGCATTAATTATGGTTACCCATGTGTTTAAATAGTGTGGACCAATCATGCTTATCCTTAATTAACTTTACATATCCCAATAAAATCAACTATGTCGGCCAGATATCTCAAATCTCACCAATTACCAAAATATTGTTGCTCGGACAACAATGTGTTCTTCCACTCAGTCGTCACTGGTTTCCTCGGCAATTTACTGGTGCTCAGTCATCGCAAATTTCACTTAGCATAAACTATTCTCAGTAAACTATCATCAAAAGATAAACAACACATTACTTTGCCAATGTGCCAATTGATCAAGTACCCTTGTGATTTCCCATAACTCAACCATTTCACTTGGTCTTCTTGTTATCATTTCCTTCAAATCTTCTTCATCAATCAATAGATATGGTACTCAAACAGATAGCAATAGTCTCACCATTTAAGGTTTGACATCAATGACCTAAACAAAAATTGTTTCCATTGTAGCTTTGCAACAGGAAGATACCTTCATCACTTCTAGCATCAAACTTCTATATCTCATCATCTCTTATGATATAGTATTTATTTCCAAATATTTTAAAATATTTTACAGTAGGAGTGTGATTAAACCATAATTCATAAGGAGTCTTACTTGTACCTTCTCTAATCTGAATTATGTTCAAGGCGTACACAATAGTACCAACAACTTCTCTCCAATGAACATGTGATACATTTCCTTCCAGTAGCACAATTCTAGCAGCATCTAATATTGTTATGTTCCTTCTCATTGCTATCTGATTCCATTGTGGTGTCCTAGGAGTAAATGTCTATTTGTATATTCCATGCTCTTTGCAGTAGGTATTAAACAAGTCTAAAGTAAACTCACCGCCTTTGTGTGATCTCAAACATTTTATCTTCAAGCCTGATTCGTTCTCAACTTTTTCTTTGAATATCTTGAATTTTTCAAATGCCTCCTATTTCTCTCTCAAATATGTAACCCACATCATCCTAGAAAAGTCATCAAAAAAAATTATAAAATACCTTTCACTGTAGTAAGATCTTGTTCTTGTAGGACCACACAAATCTGTATGTACCAGATCCAACTTCCCTTTTGCAGAGTAAGATTTTATTTTAAAATTGCTTCTAGTTTGCTTCCCCATAACACACTCTCTACACATAGTGTTAGATGGTTTCACAATCTTAGGTAGATCTCTTACTGTATTAGTCATATTTGCCTTCACAATATTATCAGAGGTAACATGATAAAATCTTCTATGCCATAACCAATTATCATCAACCTTCACAATAAAAAAAGCAGCCTAAGATGTATTAAATTCAAATACATTACCTTTGTATTTAGTACCAGATGCAATCAAGTCCCTTGAATTAATTCTAATAGAACATTTCTCATTAATGAATTTCAGTTGATAACCCTTGTCCACTAGATGTCCAACACTCAACAAATTATGCTTAAGTCCATCAACAAGTGCAACACATTGTCAGTATTAGTTTTTCCATCCAGAGAAATAGATCCAACTCCAATGATAAGATTAGGAGTATTGTCACCAAATATTACAACACCACCATCATATATTTTCAAATTAAAAAAATTTACTTTTATCTCCAGTCATATGATGTGAACAACCACTATCTATAATCCATTCAGATTTCTTTTCAACACGAGATACTAAGGCCCTTTCTTTATGTATAGGCTCATCCTTAATAGAAATAAATCCAATCTCATCATAGTCAATAGATTTATCATCAAAAAGACCTTCAATAGCATAATAACTTTCCTTGTCCTTTGAATAATTAGATTTATAAAACTTAGGTTTATTCTTTGGAACCCTTGTAGGACATCGAGATGCAAAATGACCTATCTTTATGCATGAAAAACATTTTAAAGGAAACTTTCCTTCCAATTTACCCTAACCTCTCTTTTCTCTTCTAGCGATCAGGGCCACAACTTCATCTAGATTTATTTATTCTTCATGTATCTATTCCCATTCATCAACATATTCTCCAATTTCTACTCTCAAGTTACTATTTCTGGTGCTTGCAATTCTTGATAAGGTCTTTTTATTTCTATGCCCAGTTGCCTTAAGGCTGACTCAACTTTAGGTAGAGAATCTCCCAGTTTGACGGCCTCAAAGGTAGTTAGTTCCCCAATAGAAATATCTCTATTTAAATTAGGTGTCAAAGGTGTAATATCTTCTATAGCTTGTACTTTGGTTCTGTATATAGATGTCAGGGATCTCAAAATATTTGTAATCACCTTTTCCTCACTATAAGTACCTCTAGAGTTCCTGATGCCAATAAAAACTTTAGTAATTCTCTGTGAATATGCTCTAATGTTCTCATCATCTCTCATTTTAAACTTTTCCATCTTTGCCTTCTAGTTCTGTAACTTTTCCTTCTTTGTAAACATATCTCCTTCATATATTGCTTCCAATATTTTTCAAATTTCATGTGAAGAATCTAAGTCTTTTACCTCTATGAATTCGCCTTCAAAAAGTGCACTAATCAATGCTTCCCTTAGAACCATGTTACATAAAAATAAATTATTTTCATCTTCAGTAGCTTTATCCAATTCATCCTCAGCTTTCATTTGTTCCTTTCTTTTACTAATCATCCATTAGTCGATTCCCAAACATAAAAAATGTGTTCTCATCTTGTTCTTCCAACTGTCAAAGTTTTTAAGATCAAGCTTTGTAATATCCTTCCTATAGTAAGACATCTTCAGGATCACCTCAATTTTTTATGATTTTTCTCTAAGGACCAGTAGTTATGATACCAATTGTTAGGAATAATAGTCCACCAACACAACTGAGAGGGATGAATCAGTTGTGAGATAGATTATTAAACATTAAACTCTATAAACCAAATATTTAATCCAAATGATAACATAGTAAATGCCAACACAATAACACAATCCTTTGTTGGCTAAAATTACAAAAAATGCTGGAGAAAAGTAGTGGTCGCGCTGCAGGTGCTAGGATTTCTGCAGGGCATGCTATAGGCGCTAGGGCTTCTGTAGGTGTAGGAGAGGGGGGTTCATCAGGTGTGGGTGAGGGGGGATCTACAGATGATGGTGGGGGTGAGGGAGAATCCAATGAAGGAGAAGGTAGAGGTGTTAATTGTGATGATGGGGGCATTTCAGTTGCCTTTACCATCTTTGATGGTGTTAGGGGTTTGTTCAGCGCCCTGCTTCATCTCTTGGGGAAGGAGATTCCCTTTTTTCCTCATGGAGGGAATGCTAGAAGAGATGATTGTTGGATTCCCTCGAGTGTTGAGAGTGTGATCTCTTCCATTTCTCCTAAGGGATGGGTTTTTGGGGACAACCAGAGTGCTTATTCATATATTTTGAGGGTTGTGTTCCCTGGGTTCACTACTTTGGAGGATTCTTCTCAGTCTTCTTGGGCTATGGGGTTTTCTAGACCTAACTCTTCTGGTTCTTCCTACATTCGACTTTGGAGAGACCTACCTCTCAGATTTGAGGGAAGATTCATGGATGAAGGGTTTCTTCTTTTTAGAAGCTCTATTTTTCTTAGTTGGCCGTCTTATGGTCCTGGAGAGAATGTCATGGATGGTGGAGTGGGGAGACCCCTACGGGTCTCTGTAGAAGAGGTAGGGTAGAGTTTTGGTTGTGCTTGTGATATTTTCTATTTTTTCTTCCCTACTCATGGTAGAGGGATTATTTTGGTTGTGGAAGAGATACCCAGATGCAGATCCAGTGAAAATATTGGTGGGTGGTTCTCCCATTGAGTGATGGACGAATGGTTTGACCCCATCTGGGTTGTTTATTTCTTTTCTTGTTTGAATGTGTTGATATATACTATTTTTGGTTATCCACTATTGCTGGAAGCTTTTTATTTTGGGGATGAACCCATTTTTGGCCTATTTCCTTTGCATTATACTCCTATCGAGGTGGTGTATAGACCTCTTAAGGTGGAGCCTTTTGAATGGCTTCTTGGAGGTGGTGTCTTGCTATTCTCTAGTTCTCTACTCCCTCGCTTACTATTGAGGTGGAAGATTATATTAAGGGGAAGACTCAATCTATCAAGGTGGTCTATGGCTGCTGGGAGGATATTGCTGGTACTAGACTGTGGTCACTTCTTTCTTATAGCCACATGAAAGCTTGCTGGAAATGGCTAGGGGTTAGTTTTTTACAGACTCAGTGGGTTGTGCTGAAAAGCCAGAATAGTGCTAGTGGTACCATTTTGCTATTGGTTTTTATCAGACCTATTACTAATGAGGAGGAAGATAGAAACTGTGGTTTTACCATTTTTTGTCTTTGTGTTTTTTGTTGTTTGTGGCTATCTGGTGCCTGCAGGTGGATGCTGATAGTTTTCAAGGGCCCATTCTGGAGGCTGGATATTTTTGGTTTGTGCTAAAGGCTGGGAGTGGGGCTATGGTGCTCCATGATGATGGTCTTCTTGGTTTAGGGATCCATGTTAAAACCCTGAATTTCTACTTGGTGAGTTTCAATACTCTAGTTAATCTTATGGTGTAAGGATTTTGTTGGTTCTTTGGGCAGCTGGAGTTTTAGAGTCTCATCTTGGTTAGTTGTTGGTAGTTTACTATGTTTTGTCTACTGGTTTGAAATGTTTATTTTTAGCAACATTTCATTTCAGATGGGTTTCAGATTCCCGCCAAAATCTTCTTGCATAGAGTTTTGGGGCCCTTCAAAACATTCTTTTACCCAAATCAAAAACACAATCTTTTGTTGTCGAGGAAACACTGTTAAAGGTAAAAACCCGGTGGGAATTATCACCCACAAATAATGTACTAAGAGTATAATATCCCTTTTAAAATATTTATCCCTATTAGGATCTTATTACAGCATTATAGTACATAGTCCAGGTTAAAGGACATACCTTGTTAGAAGTGAAGAAACTAGTGGGCTCACTACCCAGGCACACTGCCTAAAGAAGGTTAATGTCACTCTCAAGAACTTATAGTTCAAAACAAAAGTGTATATAGAAAATATACAATCCAATGAATTATTTGATAGCAACTGTCTTTTCTCAGTTAGTTCCAATGAAATACAATAATCATACCCTCTGCTTAACATCTGGTAGAAAATCAAGCTTGCAGCTTCCACACTTCTCTATCTCTATCAATCACCTTCTCTTCATACATACATATATACCTGTTTTCAAAATAAAAGATCTCTCATATACCCTATTACAATGATTGATTAGGTCGGCCAATTAATATTTCCCAATATAAAAATAATTATTTAACCCCTTTCTAGGATAGAAAAGATACCTATAACAAGTATACATCAATTACAGTACATTAGATACAATCCAAGATGTGTAATCCCTACTCGCAATCCATAATACACTCTACATCTCTAAAGTTGTCCCCAAATAGGTCTCCTCCACAATATACACCACAGCTGACATCATCAACAATCATACAACTTGTGAACCATAAAAAACTTTCATGAACATGTCCTATGTCATCTCTTAAGATCTCATAACCTGAATCATCATCGCTTGTAAGATATACTCAAAACATAGAGACTCACTCTATCAATCATCACTATCATAGTGTAGTAACCAGACTTCACCAAAACATATATAACTCATCCAATATGCAATATTAAGCCAAGAAACCTTAGAAATAAGATCATAATACATCCTTCTACATATCCCCATATTCGCGCATTCTAATTCATCTGTATACTTCTGTCGACCAGTCTGTTCTTTCTCCACAGAAGCATATGTTGAAATTATTGACAAAACATGAATGCCAACAACATTAGTAGTAGCCAATTCCAATATCATCCAACATTGTGTGCTCTTGGTGTAGTGTCTACACTTTACCTTCTTCACTACCTTTCTTAGTGTACATTGCCAAGTGCTCATATATTTGCTTTTCTCCTTTTCACTAATTTAATCTTCCGACTCATATGACTTTGTCTTAACTAATGACAACATAATTTTCTATAGAGATAATAATCTCCCCCTTTGACATTATTTGAGCATTTTGACAAAAACCTCAAAGTCATCAAAACTTAGTAACTCCCCCTTGGATGTTACTCTTTATACAAAATATGTACATCTTTTCTCTTCTTTTTTTCTTTTTCACATATATACTTTTTTTTGGTATTTTCTATTGACTCTATTTGCTTTTTTAGATTTTCATAACCATCTATATTTCCCCCTTTTTTGACAAAAAGTCTCAACAATAAAACTTAAATATCAAAAAATGTATTATACATCTTTATCCAGCTATTATAATCTCCCAGGTATCTTAGAGATTCTGTAATATCACAATATGTTTATTGATATCTGTCGATAAATCAACAATAGTATCTAGGGTGCTAACCTCTACAAAACTTTCTAGTTCTTTTCCTTTCTTCAGATGTATTTGCATTGACTGCATATGGGGAATAACTAGTGCTAGAAACTCAAGAAACTCTAATCTCAGCTTGACTTCCTTCTGCCTCAATTAGAGCTAAACTCCCATGAGTTCTTGTATCTTTGAGTAGCATGTCTCGAATTATCCAGGCTCGATAGTTAGCTTTGCAAGCTGCTCAATCAGGTCTTTATTGGTATCTTCCTCCTTCTTAATTTCCTCAGTATAATTAGAAAGAATAGAAAATTTCTGAAATAATGAAATTCTAGACTCCAATTGTTCTTCAACTTTGGAACATACCTTAGAAAGAGTTACCTTCACTATAGAAATGTTTTATAGTAGGTCCTTCATCAATTTCTTCTCCATTCATATCTTGTGAATCTTCAACATATAATACGTCATATCTTTGTTCGGTTCTTTGATTTTTTGGACTAGAGTTCCAACTTGGTCTAATAGTGGCTCAGACTCATGAATGGTAACTTGAGGAGCAATTTCTTAGAAAACTTCTTTGACATCTTCTAGAATATCTACCTTTTTCTTCTTCTACAATAGATTTTCTTATTCATCTTTTCTTCTAACTAACTTGGCATAGATATCTAATTCCTTAGACTTGATTTTTTTGGGGTCTCCTACTGGTATTATAATAGGCTCACCCAAATAAATGATTTTTTTCCTTTTCTTACTCTTATTCTCACTCAATTTTCTCTCTCCAGTAGAGCGTTTAGAATGTTATTGCATTTTTTCATCTAGCGACTCGGTATGGTGACCAAATATGCTTTCCTCTACTTTCACTTCCCCTTTTTGTTTTGTTTCTTCTTTCTCTACATCCTTTCCTTTTTTATTTAATTCCTACAAAATTTATTTTTATGTATCTTGTGGCTTTGGATCATTATGAACATTGTATGTGTTAGTCATTGGTGTGTTCAATGTCTATCCTTCAGTATCAGTTGGAGCTTCTAACTTTGTATCCTTCTTATTTTCAGTCTCGGTAGCCTCAGGCTTATCAAAATTTACATTACCAGTGTCAACTCATGGCTTGGTTTCCATAACTTGTGTAACATTAGTGTACCAATTTTCATAGTAGAATATCTTTGTACTTGTACGAATACGGGATCAGTACTCTTCAATGGTACAACATCTACATCCATGTACTCGGTGTCTGGTACTTGACAATCCATTATATCTTCATCCTTTGACAACTCCTTTGCAGGATCAAAATCCTTTGATGCATCTTCAATGATTACTTTTGCATTATTAATGGTAAGATCAATTGGATCTATTTTCCCTATGCTTTCCTTTATCTGATTAGTGATGGTTTCACTTTGAGTCTTTGTTGCATTAGGTTTCTCGGTAGTAGATATGTCAAATATATCTCTCCATTTTGCATCAGTTTCCCTATCTATAGATAGTATATCTCCATTCATGATTCTTAGGGCTCTTCCCTTGACTATAAATCTTCTTGCATATTTCAATAGTGCTTCTCTAATATATAATGGTGCTAGGTCAGGAACAGTATGTACAAGTGACCTCTCTCTCATTTCTCTTTTAGCATTAAGTGCATACTTCCATCTAGCACCAATCTTATTATACAACTCATCTAGTATCTTACTTGCTAGATCGATTGGAGTCAATCTGTATCTCATTAGTATTATCATCATAGCATCTTCAATATTTTTCTTATCTTCATAATTCCTTTTCTCATACTTTGCTTTCATAAAGGCTCCAAGTCTTCCTTTATTCTTTATCTCTTCCAGAAAATCATCTAGAATTTGTGAAACTCTTGAAAAATCTGATATAGGTGTTGACTTACCTTCCTTATCTGATCCAATTTCACTATCATCCTCAAGTCTTAAATTTCTCCATGTTGTGTGAAATATGACTTCATGATTATGTAAAATACGATAATGTCAAATTCATAGGATAGACATGGTTTATAAGGGACTTTGAGATTTTCAATTATATTTTCACTCTCTTGGCACTCTTTGAAGATGATTGTTATCTTTGTTTATATTGGAGCATCTACAACTTGATAATTAATTTATTACTATTTGGGCACTAAGGTATATTTATTATAAAAATTAGATTGTGAATGATTGTTACTATATGTGGATCGTGAGTATATAGAATTATAATTTAAAGTCAAAATTTTAAGATATGGGATTGATGGTTTATTAATAAATCAAAATAATGAATTTATTCAAAAATGCACTCTCTCATAAAAAAAAAATAAGTTTGTCTCCCAAGTGTTTAAAACACTATGGCAATTTTATCAATTTCATAATTGACACATTCAAGGTTTTCTTTGCACGCAAGATAATTACAATGTTGGAGTAATAAGGTAATATATGAATCTTTGAATGGAAAATTCAATAATATTTTTTTAACATGAGAAATTTACAGTTCAAAATCATTAGTTCACTAATAGAATTTTTGGTAGAGTGGGTAAAGTGGGTGGAGTCTTACATTTATTTCTTTAAAGTTGATGAAATAAGGGGGGTGATTGCATCATTTATACATAAATAGTATACTTAAATTTAAGATATATTTGCATGTAACCTTCATAGGCACTTTAACGTTGAAAATTGTGCATTGGTGTAGCTATGCATTATTAGTGGAAACTAACATCCAAGGAGATTTTCTAATTAAGGAGGAGGGGGAATAAGAAACATGTGTCCTTAATATAAACCTAGAAAATGGTGGTGCTATAAGACTTTTTGTAAAGAGAATGTATAGATGATGGATGAGAAAATGTATATGTGTATGTGTGTATGCGAATGGAAAAGTAGAGGATGAAAGAGATCATTGAAGATGCTTGTTTTTGTTCATTACTAAGAACACTTTTTAAAAGAAGTTTTGTTGTAAGAGCTATAAGCTCAGTTTTCCCCTAATAGGGTGTTGTATACCTTTGACAGGGTTGATATTCCTTTAACAAGGATATGTACTATGTAATATTCAACTCCTAACAAGGATAGGTCTCTTGATAGGGACATTATACTTTAGTGCATTCTTGTGGGTACCATCCCCACCATGGTTTTCCCTTGGCTAGGTTGTTATGCCCTACATACCTGTCCCTACATTTTGTAGGAAAAATGTTGGGTCCCCCTTTTTTCACTTTTCCCTTGTTTATTTTCCTTTTGTTTTCTTCCAGCCTTTGCTTTCGTGAGGGTCATTTTCTCTGCTTTTTTGTTTTCCTTCCTCCGAGACCCGATCCCAAAGTGTGTTTGCCTTCTTTGTGCCAACCAGATCTCCAAACTCGGGGATCTTTTGTCATTACTTCCTCTTTTATTAGAGGGTGTGATTGCATGAGATCCCCAGGCCCAAAGTCTGGAGGTTTTCCTTTCTCGAGGTTTGTGGAAGGAAAGCACAAAATGTCTTTACCCTAAGGGTATAAATAAATTTTTACTTGTCACTTTCACATTTACTGTGAACAAGATTACCCAGAGCAATTAAGAGAAAAATTATGAATAAAGTGTGAATTGCTCCGGAAAGTTTAACAGTGCCTTGCAATTGAGCTGATATCCAATTTTATGCATGTGTTTGGCTTCCCTATGAGATTGTGGGTGTTTATGGTCTTTGAAAGCTTCCTATTTTGCAGAGTCCCTCCTGTGCTCCTCCCGCATTTCTAGTGTTAAGGTAGGTCCTTCGGCTCTCCTTTCTATTTTTGTCTTGTTTTGTTCTTGTCCTTTATTTTCTCTGGTGGTTTTGTCCTTGCTTCATTTTGTTTTACTTTCTGGTTCGTCGTCCCCTCCCATTGGTGTGTTGGCTCTGCCAAAAGGTTTTCCACCTTCCTCGCATTAAGTTTTGCCCTGTAAATGATGTACAATAGTGTAAATTCTATAAATTCTTTTAGTTCCTATGTAGAGCATCGTAGTTTCACTATAGATGGTAGATAGCTCTTAGGGTAGGGGTAGTTCCTATAAATTACATCATTTTGTGGATTTCCCCTGTATATTATGGTCTCTACATTGTATTGGTAACCCTCCCCATAGTGATCTTGTCACACTCTATATGTTATAACCCAAGTTTCGAGCTTACCCTCATGGTGTCCACCTGGCTCAAACTCAGCACCTCGCCTGTTTGAGTCATGGTAATTTTTCTCTCTCCTCTATCGCTTCACCATTGATGGCAGGATTAATTTCCCATGAGTGAGCATTCATAAACATCCCATCTAGCATTCATTTCACTTGTGTCAACATGTCTATCACCATTAAGGTCCATAACGCTGCTTATTGCGTGACCACATGACAACCCATGTCAGCCAAGTATGACTCATTGCCTTGTCACTTCAATAATGTCTAGTTTCTTTGGGATCTTGGTGCTAAGAAGTCCCCAGGATTTCATCTCATTTTGTCGCATGAACCAATACCCCAGGATCTCTGGGTGATGATCAGAATCAAGTCATTATTAACTATTATATTCTAGGATTTTGATGCACACTAACATTTTGAATAGGTGTGACATGGCGGTGAACTCCCTGGAATCCATAAGATTATTTTATATTTTTATTGACGGTTGTTGGGTCTTGCAGGTTGTAGGTTATCTAAAAAAATATCTGAAGTAACAACTCCTCTTGGAAGTCCGGAGCCTCCAACTACCTCCACTCGGGTGGCCACAAAGACAAAGGCAAAAAATATGTTGGCCAAGCTTCCCTTAACATCCAAATACCCAAGGGAGGGTGTTCTTGTGGGGTCCAAAGTGGACTCCAAGATACAGGATATCACAAATACAGAGCCCAGACTATGGACTGAATTATAGGGCCTTGTCCAAATGATGTACCAATAGAGGGATGCTAGAGATGATGTGGCAAGAATGTGGCCACCTCCAACATCATCAAAGCTGCATGTTTCCCCTACTTGGTGCAAGCACTAGAACTGATCCTTCAATTGGTGAAGCACTACTATGCTCCCACCTGGGTTGTTTTTCTTACCGACTCTCTACCACTGAACTACCCAGCAGCCATTGTTACTCTCGATGCCGCCACCTTTGCTTCAAGACTGGGAATCCCATAGTTCAAGGGAGCCATTGTTATCTCCTAGTCCATATCACTAAAGGAGTTTGAATAAATTCCCACCCTTGCCTGGCAACATCTCAATGCTCACTTGTTAAAGTCCTTGAGAAGAGACTATAAGAAGATGAAGCTGGAGATTCTCCGCGGAGATTTCAAGGAATGCATACAGGTGGGAATCATCTTTTTATGCAGGCTCTTTGGAGAGCCCCATGCCAGGGAATTTTCAGCATGGATGTATTATTTCCTTTACTACATCACCACCTACAGTCAGACCTTCGACTAGGTGACAATAATCGCCAATCATGTAGATTTCTAGCTAAAGAATGTCAAGAATTCAAAGTTCTACATGACTTCATATGTATTATGGGCACTAGCTCAATAGCGACTAGCTCTTCAGGGTTTGCAGATAGTGGGCATTCTTAGCTATGGGCTTGGCCAGCTTTTCCCATGGGAACATTATCCCTAGATCCAGTGGGAAACCTCTTTACCCTATTTTTGCACAGTAAATGACATGTTCATTTACCATAACATTTTGACACTTACTTCTGATTCTGGGTATTGATTCTCACAAGAGGCAATGACCTTGGTGAGTACATATGGAAATTATTTCATTTAGTTCTAGTAACATTCTTATATTCGGGTAACCGAGTTCTCTGGGAAGCCCTACCTACTCCCCAGGCATTGCGGGGATAGGATTATTATTTTAGAGTTCTACAGGAAGAACTCCACACATTATTTGCCTTGAAGAAGGTTATGTCAATTCCATTCCCAATCAATTTCAGAAACTATTATTGTAGTCTCATAGATACTATGGAAGCTGATAATGAATTTAAGAGTATGGGACTAACGAAATTCCACCTTACCAGAAACAATTTTGATCTAGTTGACAAGATAAGCGTAGTGCTGCCCCGGGCATCCACACCGTATAAAGTTTACATTGAAGATTACTGGGTGGATTGTCAAGATGGTTTTGATCTCTGGGCCTAGCAGTATTCACGGATGTCAAAAATTTTGATGAAGAGCCTCGGCCTTCAATACTTTCTGAAGGAATTTTCTTACAATGGGCCTCTGGAGGATCCAACATACAAAGAACATGGGATTGACAAGTTGGATCTCCCTCCAGTGGATTGGGACACCCCAAATAATTTAACAATTGAAGATGTGAGTCACAACATCATCAAAAATAGAAACAAATATTTTGAGCAAGTGTGCAAGAGGAGCACCCGTAAGGGTCCAATCTTGTGAGGGTCTACTTCGACCTCTGGAGTCATGGGACTAGGTAAAAATAAGGGGAAGGAAAAGAAAGACACCCCAGCCCAAGTTAGTCCCCAGGGTCCACTCCCCATTTTGGGGAAAATTCATGATCAAATAGAGGCATCCAGATAGATGGCTCAAAAACTAAGTGCCCAGCTCACCTGTGGTCTTCCAATCACTCTAATGGGATATGCTCGCCTAGCAGGATCCCCTTCATTAGCGACACTCATGAGCTGGAAGATGGAGGCTGAGGCTGAGGCTGAGGCACAGTCTATAGATATTCAAGATGTCAAGGCCCCATTCCAATTGAGAAGGAAGAAGTAAAAGGTAGAGAATCCCCCGAGCACAGACAAGGGCCCTGGCATGCCCAACATTCCCCCGGTGGAAGTTATTCCAGACTCCCCCAAACTAGATAACCTCCTGGAGACCTCCCCTCCACATGATGACTTTGATGACATCTTTGGGACCGATGAGATTATGAATATATAGGGGGAGATAGGAAAGGCGATGGAAGAAATAGCCACACAAGTAGTAGATATAATCCCTGATGAAGGGGATACACCAGAAAAGGAAGAGGTTCCAGAGAAAGAGGTTTGAGAACCTAAAAAGGAGCTAGAACAGGAAGAAACACAAAGGGATCCACAAGACATGGAGGAAACACCGATCTAGGGGATTGAGAGAAATCTAAGGAAAACAAATGATGAGAAATTGAAAACTGGGGAAATTGGACCTTCAGGATCAATCGTACCCCCAACCGTCACGCTCCAAACACCTTTAGTTACTCTAAGCAATCAGGTGCCCTGAAGTATGACATTGAGCAAAGTGGTATCAGTGACCCAATAGTCAAATATTGGTCAGACACATCTTCCTCCTTCGGAGGAATGTTCCCATGGAGAAGGATGTCCTGACAAATGATGCCAAAGATGAACAATAGCAATAGGATGAGGGGAAGATCCCCAGGAATTTAAATATTGATTCAACAGATGCTAAAAAGGATGGAGAGAACCCCAGTAATACAGATGATACTGGTGCTAGTGGAGATGGGGTCCCCAACACCATAGAAGAGTATTCCACCAGGGTGGATGACACCAAAAACCCCAGGGAAGAAGAAAAGGAAAAAGAGTCTGATGCGACCGTAGATACCAGGGATACACCACTAGACCCCAAAGAAGGCCCTGATGCTTAGGCCTTAGCAGAAAGACTACCCTAGCCACCCCAATGGATGGTAGAATCCATGAAAATAAAATCCCCAGAGGCAGCAACTGTTCCCCTCTCCTTGGCCAAGATGATGGCCTAGAATCAAGAGGCTAAAAATCCCAAGAAGGTCGGGACCATCCATACCCTCTAAACCAGTCTGGGAGGATGTATAGTTGTGACAGTTGCAATGCCTCCCTCAAATACAGATGCAAAAATAGTAAGAAATAAAGAATATGTACTCATAGAAGTTCCTCTAGGAAGGAGAGATAAGTAGGGTGAGTTGGACCTACTAAGAGAGGATTCCCGGGCAGTCGAGACCCAATATGACAAACAAGCGCAGAAGCTAAAGGAGGAAATGGAAAAGAATGAAAATCTCTTCAAGCTTCTCGCAGAACTTACATAGACACCGGTCGAGATCCATCTAAAAGCCTCCACCTTAGGACTATCACTTCCATAGTGTGACATGGATGCTCTTAGGGAATTGAAAAAGAAGGCACAGACTGTAGATGGGTGGATCACGGAGCAGATCAAGGTCATACGGAAATTCTTAGATGCGACACTCCTAGACCTTTATCTGGTTAGTAATCTTTTGGGCCAGGTGAACGGTGTCATCATCCTATGGGAAAAGTACATAGAGAAACATGAGGAGTGGAGGACTGGATTAGAAGAAGTAATAAACTTCGGTGAGGAAGCCACTACGGAGGCTGAAATTTTGGGAGAAGAACCCTTCAAATTCCTCTGAGCCCAACACTCCAGACTTGGCCTCAAAATTGAGGTAAGAAAGAAACTGGTTACGACCCTACAAAATAAGATCATGGGGGTCTGGTATCCTTTGGACCTATATAAAGTATTCGTTGGAAGGCTTTCACAAGTTGATCCCTTCACTACCAGGACTTGTGCCCTAGAGGATTATGTCTTGAGTAAATTTGATGAGTTGATGGAGACCCAATATTAGTGTGCCAAAGAATTCGATGGAGGAAAAATGTCAAGAATATCCAAGATGATTCTTTAGGCTCATAACTCTATAAAGATAGTCAAAGAATTCTGGGACAGGGCCGAAGATATTGAAGAAAGATTCAATCATCAGTGATTGGTGGGATAATGTCAAGGACATAAATGAGGATGGCATTGGCCAAATTTTTGAGGCCTTCAAGAACAACAAGGGACAATAGAGTTCTCCTAACTCTGGAGATTTTTACCAGAAAGGTGCATTTTTGAACATTTATTCTTCTTTGAGCATAAGCTCCTGGACTCTGGAATTATAGATCCAAAATTTTTCTATTCTTTTGTTGACCCATGTCTAGGTTCCCTGTAGCCGACCGGTCATTGTCAAGCAGTTAATAAGGGGGTCAACAGGTAGGTGATCCCGATAAAGCATGTTAGATAGAGGGATGGCTCTGACAGGTGATTTTCACAAGGTGGTGCTCCAGAATTAACTACCTAGTACATCAAAGATAGTGAGCCACATTTTGCATTAATGAGGCATGTTTCCTCTAACTCTGAGAAGATCAGATTTCTTCTTTTCTTACTCTGGCACTCTTCTCGATGTCAATTCTTCAATCCTCTCTTCTTGTCTTCTTCCTTTATCTTGTTAGACCTCTGCTCTTTTTGAGGTGATTGTAAGTGGTGCAGGTAGTACCGACCACTGGATATTATATTTTAATATTGAGTGTATAGTTAGATTAGGTTAGTTTTAGGGAAAACTATGTGTATAAATAAGAAGTCCAACCTCATTTCAAGGGTTGAAAAAATTGATGATTTTGAATTCCAAGTAATAGAAAATAGCTCTTTTCATTTCTAGTAGTTGCAGGAGCTCAATGCTCAGTAGTTCTTAGTTGTTAGATGCTCCCTTGGAGCCATTGATGTACACACCGGTAATGCTGGAACACTTTGTTAATGAAGAAGGAAGAACAGTTTCTGGCGATGACATTGTTGATATTTTGATCTCCGAGTTAGCAATATCTCTTTTGTGTTGAATTTTCCTAATGTCCTTTACTCTAATGTTTAGTTTAGATTAATGATGTCATTTCCCCTTGCTATTGAATATGTATGAAGTGTTGGTTCTGTTTGCCTTTAGTATTTAGTGTAGTTCATTAGTGCATTGTTGAGCTTGGAAATATATTTCATAACTATAAGTAGAAGTAATGAACTCTTAACTCTGGCCTATCTTTTGTTGTTTATTTGGTAAACTTAATGTGCTTGTAGGAAACCTCAACCTATCATTGAAATCCTTGAAGAAGATGAGTCAGAAACCAGCTACCCCCCTAAAAAAATAGTCACTTGCCCAACTTATCTCCCCGCACCGTTGATACCTAACACTTGGGTGCTTGAAGGCCAGGAGAATTTATTCCCAGGATAACCTTTACAGGCAAAGTTGGCCAGTACCCCGGTATGCAGTGATAACTTATCATCTATTGATAAGACTGATCACAAAGTCCTGTCAGTAGTTACCTCGACAACCAATAATGGTGTTATGAGTTTTGTGTTATTTGTTTATGTTCCTTTCATTTAAGGAAGCTTATGGTTTATTTAGAATTGGTTTAAGTTTATGTTAAATTGATGTAATACTGATTCATCCCCATCTCAATATTACTTAATCCTAACAATTGGTAGCAGAGCTTTTGGCCCTTGGAGAGAAAGTCTAATAGCTTAAGGGAGATCAGAATGGATTCAAAAAATTTACAAGAGAACTTTGAAGCAACACTTGAAGACCTTGATAAAGAAAAAGAAAAAAATGGTGACCTGGGATTCAAATTAAGGAGAGCTAAGGGATTCATCAAGAAAATTAAGGATTATCTTGAACTTTCCAGAAATTAGAGATAGGATCTTATGGTTTAGATAAAAGAAGATTCACACAATGATAATGCAGATCAGATAAAGCAACTTGAACAAGAGAATGATACTTTGAAGCTTGAGAATGAAATGATGGCTAAAGAGATTCAACAAGAAAAGAATGCTAAAATCAAGACTAAAGAAGCTTTGAAAGATGCTAATACTCTGATGGGACAAATGAAGATTGACCTTGACCATTAAAAGAACAAGGATCTCTTTAGTTGGATAACCTTTAGAGGTGAAGTTGGCCAGTAGCCTAGTACTCAGTGACAACTTATCATCTGTTGATGAGACCGGTCACAAAGTCCCGTCAAGAGAAACTAGTGCTAGAAGGAGGGAATGAGCTCGTCCCCTTTCGAAGATTTTGATTTCACACTGCCCAAGGGATCCCCAAGCCATAGTTTTAGGAATTAATATTTTAGTAGGATTGGGTCTTCTTCGCCCTTACATTTTGAAAGAATCCTTCGATCAGCCCTAAATCTTGGAAAGTTTGTTGAGTTCGAGCTTCCTACTCGAAAGAAAAGGACCCCGTGAACCAAACAACTAGCCAACCTTATCTATGGATTTTCTACACCTCAAAATACCCAAGCTCCTTAGATAACCCCTTGGACCAATACTCAACCTAGCCAAACTCTAGCAGCCCCAATGGCGACTTACTTTGGTAACACCGGGTCCCCAATGGGGCAGTTCCCTAGCATTACCAATCACCTTCCTCCACATCTGGAGAAGATCCATCCCAAATATGAACATCTAGACCCACAAAATACAAAAGAACATCTCTAGGCCAATAAAGATGCCATGAACTGACATCGAGTACAACATTAGGATGTTGTGACCTAGATGTTCCCTCTGTCCTTAGGAAAGAATGAGTTAAACTAGTACCTCAACTTGTCGGCCAACTCCATCAACTATTGGAAGGATATGGAAGATGCCTTCTTTTTGGCCTTCCGCATTCATGTAGACCCAGTGTGGTCTCATAGCCAGTTTATCTCCATCAGGAAGGAACCAAACAAACCCCTAGCCACATTTAACCATTGGTTTCAACATGTCTTGAAGAAGTGCACTGGACCCTTCATCCCATCCACTGATGTAACCATCTAGACATACCTAAATGATTTGGACCCCATTGTTTGAACTCTCCTTTGGAGAACCACTACTGCAAATGACCGGGACACTCTATAAAAGGTTTACAACCTGGCCCTAGAGTTGTCCAGTGGTTTGAGCAAAGCTCCCGATGGGATTGGACAGAGCCTACCATTCAACATGATACCCGATATAACTTCTTACACTGGGGGATACAACCCCAATCCAGCAATGGGTGCCTCAATGATGACCATAGGCCCACCACCAGTAGACCAGCAGGCCTAGTACGTTTATCCATCACAAGCCTAGATAATACCAGGTCTAGAATTTGTTCCTTTGAACTAGCCTCAACAAATGAAACAACCCTTTACACAACCCTCCAAAGTACCTTTCTTCTAGTCGCCTGCGGATGGAGGATTTTCATCCTCAACTCCAAGAGATGCTATCATTTTTCTTGGGAACCCACCATAACAACCATCATATTGTGACACAACTATCGAGCTGTCCACCAAGGTTGAATCCATCCGGTGATTGGTGTCCTCTTTAACGATGGAAATGGGACAGCTAAAGGTGGGGCCCTCTGTCCCTCAGAACTCCAATTCCTAGAGAGGGAATGTTTTCTTTAGACAATGAAATATCAATTCGAGAGGTAGAAAATACAATGTGCCTCATCCCAATCAACAACAATGGAACAACAACATGAATACCAGAGGTCTTCCTCCAAACCAAAAAACCACTCAGGGTGGTGCTGGACCCATTCATTCTACATATCTTACAGAATTCCACCCCCTAACCAATTGGTGTAGATTGTATGACACTGACTCTTATTACAAGGTGAACTGTACCACTCTGGAGAAGATCATCATCATCTCCCAGTCAGACAAACAACAATGTGTTGATCCTACTCCCCTGGAATCATCTGCATTAGAGCCTACTCATAGTGCCTTCACATGTGAGACCATCTTCTTCATGATAGATGAAGAGGATGAAGAAGAGCCCAAATTGCAAGGGTTATTTGATGAATCTATCCTGACCTTTGAGGCCAAAGCCTTCACCAGCCCACAGACTCCCTACAACACTCAGATTCAAGTTAGCAAAGGGCCAGTCTACACACCAATGCCTCCCAATAATACTTCTCCCCAGAATAACACAAATAATCGCTCCTTCCCATCAAAAGGACCTAGATCTAACCAAGCTAGGGATCCAGTGGAGGGAAGTCAACTTTACCTGGGGGGAAGGTTTGACATCACTAAGGTGTTGGAGAGAACCACCACCTCCATGACCTTGATAGATTTTTTGTTGAATTTTCCTGAGCAGAAGACATCCCTTGTGAAGCTCTTGGGAAACCCAAAAGCTATCATTCATCCACCAAAGACTGTCACATTTGATGATGCCAACTCGCCTATCTTCCAGGGAAATATAGAGGATCCTCCCTTCCTACTAGGCTTGAACATACAATGGAAGAATCTATACAACTTCTTGATAGATTTTGGTACTTTGGGCAATATCATGCCCTTATCTATATGCCACAATCTTGGACTCACTCCAACTCTATCCAAAGGCACAGTAGTCCAATTGGAAAAAAGTGTTGTGAAAATGGTAGGTGAGCTAAAAAATGTCCATATTCAGCTCATTCAAGACCCCTAGATATCAAGCACAATAGACATCCAAGTGGTAGACATCCCTAAGACCTACGGGATGTTACTAATTTGAAATTGGTCTAAGGCCCTTAATGGGTATTTTTATACAGACTTCTCCCACTTGTGACTCCCCTGGAAGGGGCAATCAAACCAAATCCAGGTAGAGAGTGAACCTAGAATGAAGTAGGCCCTCACCAAAGTCAGGAGGGTAAATGAAGTCCTTTTCTTTAAATATTCCCCCAGGGTGTACTGACCCCTAGACATCCTAACATTTGATTTCACCCCCATAGTTGTTCAAATAATTTAGGACCTAGACAAAAATATGAGGGGTGAGGTAAACTCACAAGGAAACATGACAACCCCTGCCACACTCTTATCTGACACTTGGTGCCGGTTACATTACCAGAAACATTTTAAATTGGAGTGTGGACCTTGCATTGCCACTTCTACCCACCATATCAATGCCCTCCAAGAGAAAGAACATAAATCTGGTTCACCTAGACCAAATGGTCCATCCTGCAACACACCTAAGGTGCCACTTGTCAAGGAGCCCAAAATAGATACTTGTCTGGAGGAAAGCCTCACCCATGCACTATCAGGACCAGAGGAATCACCCCCCAACCCTCCCACAATCAATCCAAAGGCCACTTTGCCTTCCCAGCCCC
Source organism: Thuja plicata (assembly GCA_018584345.1). Classification (NCBI taxonomy): domain Eukaryota; kingdom Viridiplantae; phylum Streptophyta; class Pinopsida; order Cupressales; family Cupressaceae; genus Thuja; species Thuja plicata. The sequence goes on from MU224373.1 coordinate 533,404, forward strand.
AAAAAATGAACAATGACCTATGGACCTTGAAGTTTTATGAATCTCGGTCTAAACAAGGCTATGAGGTTAGAGTGGAGCTAAAAAACCCATGGGGGAAATTCTTCCTCACGTCTTATAGGCTATAGTTCAACTGCATGAATAATGTCATGGAGTATGAGGCCTTGGTCCTTGGACTCCTGTTCGAACTAAGAAAAGGGATCACTCACCTCCGGGTGATGGGTGATTCAGAGTTAATTGTAAAATAGGTCTGGAGCCAATACATGTATCATGACAAAAGGTTGGCCGCATATCACAATCGGGTATGGAGCCTAATTGAATACTTTGATGCTCTTAGCATCGAGCTTATTCCCCAAAAATGAAACTATGTTCTAGATGCCCTTTTCGTGTCCGCCAACATTCTTGAGCCAATGGTTGGCTCCCAGATGAAATTTTTTTTTGTTGAGACGATCCCCACCCTATCCATCCTGGAAAATATCACTCACTTTTAGGTTTTTCAGGATGACCAACATATTCTGGCCTTCATGGCCAATTTTTGCATCTTTGAGGATCAAATAGTGGAAGAAATAAATCATGATGATACTGGGAAGGGTGAAGAAGAGGATGGGATTATCAACCTACCAACCAACACCATCTCAAAGGGGATGGTAGCTTTGAATGCATCTTTGACTCAGAACCCTAGGGATGAGATAAGATATCATCCTCCTTTGAGGGAGGAAAATTTAAAAATTTCAACATCCGTCAGGCCAATGAAGAAAAATTTGTACACATTGGCACCTCTTGTTCCCCAGAGGAGAAGGAGAAGATTCTCGCGGTTCTCCAAGAATACATTGACATAATCGCATAGGAGTATGAGGATTTCAAGACCTATAACACATCCATCATGACTCATATTGTCCCACTGAAACCAGATGCTAAGCCCTTCCCACAAAAACAAAGCCTGGTAAACCCATTGATTGAACCTCTAATTCATCAGGAGGTTTAGAAATTGCTATCAGTGTGGATTATCTTTCCTATCTAGCACACAACCTAGGTTGCAAACCTAGTCCCTATGCGAAAGAAGAATGATGAGATCTGCCTGTGTATAGATTTTTGCAATTTAAACAAGGTATCCAAGAAGGAGAATCACCCTCTCCCCTTGTTGGATGAGGTATTACAAATTGTTAACGGTTCTTAAATCATGTCCTTCCTGGATGGGTACTCTAGATATAACCAGGTCATGGTTAAGTATGAGGATAGAGATAAAATGATGTTCACCACCAAGTGGGGAATATTTGCATATCAGAGAGTTCCCTTTTCCCTCAACAATGCAAGGGCCACATTTAAAAATGCCATGGACATTGCATTCAAGGGCCTAGTAAACAACTGCATAGTCATCTACATGGATGATTTAACAGCCTTTTCCCAAGACAGGCATGATCACTCCGCCCACCTTACCCAGATCTATGAGAGATGTTGTCCGTATGGAATTTCCCTCAACCCTAAGAAATGCATATTCAGGGTCATTCAAGGGAAGCTTCTTAGGCATATCATCTCTGAGAAGGGGATATCACTCAATCCTGAGAGAGTTGAAGCACTATTGAATTTATAGATGCCTGATAGTAAGAAAGAAATGAGATCTTTCTTCAGAAAGATAAACTTTGTTTGGTGGTTCATCACTGGATTCATTGAGATAGTAAAAATACTCAATGACATGATGAAGAAAGATACAAAGATTGAGTGGAGCCCCGAAGCAAAGTGAGTGTTTTCTCAAATCAAGAAAACCATAGTGGATGCACCAGTCCTGGAAAGTCTGGACTATTCCCTCCCATTCCACATATACTCCTTCACTTCACCGCATTCCACAATAGTAGTCCTAACCCAAAAAGTTGAAGGGGAAGAACAACCCATTGATTTTATGAGCTCCCCCTTCAAGAACACCAAAGTTCGATATTCATCTTTGGAAAAGTAGGCTTTTTCTCTAGTCTAGGCCGTGAAGAAATTCTGACACTATATTCTCCAGAGCCAAGTGCATGCTATCATTCTGGACCAAGCTGTGAAATCTTGATTGCTGTAGAGTGAACTAGGAAAATGCTAGGGGAAATGGATGGCCATCCTCTAAGAGTACAATATAGAAATGCAACCCATGAAGATATTTTGAGGCCAGGGACTATGTAGAGCAATGGTGGAAGTAACTCCAAGCATTGAATGCCAAAATTACACAGTGGTGTCTGTCACTCAAGACACATGGTATACCAATCTGGTGTACCTATTTCTCAATAATAGTTTCCCAGAGGGGCTTGCCCCAAACAAATATCATTCCTGTGGCTGAAAAGTGCACATTTCACGATAAAAAAAGGAACACTTTTTCATAGGAATTTTGAAGGGATTTACCTCTGGTGCATAGATAGGGACCAAGCTGCTAAAATGCTTAAAAAATTCCATGGGCAGTTCAAAACCAAGCATGGTTCAGGTGATGCTAATAACCACTAGATTCATCGAGCTGGTTACATTGGCCCTTCATCTTTAAAGATGTCTACACTCACTTAAGGAAGTGCCACATTTGCCAAACTGTAGCGCACTATGAGTAGAACCCAACCGTGCCTTTGCAGCCAGTCTTTGAAGTTTGACCCTTCACCTAATGGCCATTTTATTTTATTAGGGAAATAAACCCCAACTCATCTGCCAACCACCAGTATATTCTGAATGCTACTGATTAATGCACTCAGTGGTCCGAAGCGATTCCATGCAAAAACAACATGTCAGATGTAGTTATTAAATTCCTGGAAAAAAACATAGTCACCTAATTCAGAATTCCTTTTTCTATAGTGTGTGACAAAGGTACAAAATTTTCTTCAACATAGTTACTTGAATGGACCTATGAGAGGAAGACCACCTTGAATTTCTCCCGCAACTACTACCCCCAGGGTAATGGTGTGGCTGAATCCACTAATAAAAATCTGTTAGAGGTGATCAAACACTTGTTAGAATAAAACACCAAGACTGGCACAAAAAGATTAGATTTTCCTTGTGGGAAGATCATATCAAAATAAAGGTAGTCATGGGGACTTCCCCATTTCATCTATTTTACAGCCTAAATCCTATTTTCCCTATCAACTTACAAATCCTGGTCTTACAGTTTATGTAGGAATTTAACAACCCAGACAACATTGTGGAAGTTCAGCTTCAGAACCTGGTGAGAATGGAGGAACAAAGAGACATGACACTGGAACATTTTTCATGTCATCAAGGAGTCATTAAATGACAGTTTGACTGGAGAGCCCAATATAAGGCTTTTCAGGTTTCAGACCTAATCCTTCTGTGGGACAAGGACCGGGAGAACAAAGAAAAGCACACCAAGTTTTGAAAACTCTCGCTTGGACCATATCTAATTTTTGAGATCTACAGGGAAAATATGTATCACCTCAATACCATGACTGGGGTAGCCTTCTCATTTCTTTTTAATGGACATTTTCTCAAGCACTACTTCAAATAAGGTGGGTGGTAAGTTTGCCCAAAGTTGTACTATATGTAAAATTTCTTGCTTGAAAATATTTTTTCCAGTGCTCCTTGGGAGTGCCTTGTCCTTGTAAATAATTGTTGGTAGTCCTCTGGGGTTTCCGTTCCTTTTACTTTTTGTCTTTTCTTTCTTTTTTTTTTTTTTTGTTTTCCGGGTTCCTAGCATGTTGCCTTTCCCTTGTAGATAGGTATGCTTCGCATGACATCTAGTCCCTAGAATGGTATAATATACATTTCTGGTAGTCTGGAATCTATTGTTACCACGGTGGAATTTGTCTACACTCTGGATTTATTTTGTGCATATGGTAAAATGTTATGGGTAGTCTTCATCAAATTCATATCTTGAAAGTCTGGACATTGGTTAATAGAAAATCTAAGAAGCAAGTAATCGCATGGTCCTTGAGGGAAGATCAGTTGCACTAATTGTTGGCCAAGTCTGAAAATCATAAAAATATGCCGTGTCTGGAATGTCTATCCTATTCAACAATTTAAAATAGATGACAAGGTGAAAGAAGTATCACCGTAAAAATTAGCTAAGCTTAAGGTTCACAGTGAAAGGAGTACCACCTTCCCCATCTTCAAATAAAAAAGAAAAGAACTGAAGAATAGAGACTTCTAGAATCTAGGGGATCATGAAAGATGTGATGATTTTGGTTTGATGTATTCAATGCCCCCTCTTTGTTTCTCCCAGAAATCATCGGCTTGATTTTCTTTCAAAGCACACTACACCACTGACGAAAGATTAAAGGGTTAAATCAGTGATGAGTTGGATTTCACCAGACGCCTCGCACCTTGCAAGCAAAATGCCCTAGGTAAATGTAAGTTCTAGTTGTACTAACCAAAGATTCTAAAGTTCTCAAATGTGCTAAGGAATTTGTCCCAGTGAGTCATCCTTTGCTATGCCCTGCAGACCCATGCCTACATTTTGTAGGAAAAATGTTGGGTCCCCCTTTTTTCTCTTTTGCGTTGTTTCTTTTCCTTTTGTTTTCTTCCAAACTTTTCTTCTACGAGGGTCACTTTCTCTGCTTTTTGGTTTTCCTTCCTCTAGGTCCTTGTCCCAGAGTGTGTTTGCCTTCTTTGTGCCGACCGAATTTCTTGACTCTGGGATCTTTTTTCATTACTTCCTCTTTTATTAGAGGATGTGATTGCATTAGATCCTATTAGGGGGTTAAGAGTCGCCTTTATTTGAACTTTCCAAGTTCATGTGTCTACAATGGTCAAAGCTTCACTTTGTTCACTTTCCTCCCTTGTTGGTTCCTCCAAAGCCTTTATATTTGAGTTTGTCAAATCTAAGCTTTTGGCATCGTCAGGTTCAGTTCCGGTCTATTATAAACTGATCACTCGCACTTTCAAGCCATTTGAACCACCTTGAACCTCTTTGACCTCCGGTTCAAAGTAGTTCAAAGTAGTTCAATAGCGGCCTAAGTCTTTTTATTGCTAATGATGTGTTCCCGTAGGAAAGCATGCGGTATTTCCCCTTTGTGAGATGTTGAACCTCTTTGAACCCCTTTGAACTCTAGTTCAAAGTAGTTAAAAGTAGTTCAGAAAGGATGCAGGCAGGATTCTTAATGACGCGACACCTGACAAGATGTGTTGATTGACGTGGCATGATTCTATTTGCTGGGATAGTACATGGAAACCAAGGCAATCACTTGCACAGGTGGAAAATATTTGATTTGGAGAGAAAATAATTATGATTGGAAAGGGTGGCAGGTCCCGAAGATACATGATGATTGGAAAGCATTTATTTTTAGCATCACTTGGCATTGAAAGCCCAATTAACGCTCACATAAAGTTGTCTATCCCATGCTTCAAACTACAAATAAAAAGAAGCTTGGTAAGTCATTTTTCCCTATTATGCATTCGCGAACTCTTGGCACTGGGAAGGTGGTCTGGTCGAGTTCAAATATTACAGGTAGCTTTTTCGAGCTTTTCCCCTCATTTCTGGTTGTTGCTTAAAATTCAATATTTCGAGCAGTGAGGTGGTAGACTTTTCATCTTCTTATGTAAATATGAAGTCTGTTATGCACTTCTTTGGAAATGTAAAGAATCTAGAATGTAGGGCTCCAGTCATAATAGACACAAATTTGTTAGGGGTTTCTGTTGACGCCATAATTTCAAAGCTTTCTTCTCAAGTCGACGAAGAGTCTGTTGTAGAAATTTTAGCCAATGGTTTACTAGAAGCAGCCGCATTCCCACCATCCGCCATCTATCTAGAGTCGATACAGGAGTGCATTAATAGATATGATGTTAAATTGAAAAGTATTTTAAATTTAGATGGTCAAACCTTAATACCGGTGAACCGTAGAACCATTGCAGTAGTTTTCAAAATACCTGATGAGGATCTTGTTAATTTCACCGCCACCCAGTCATTGGCTCAATTTAGGGAAAATGTTGACAAGAACAGAAGTCATATAGAAAGAAAATGGACAAAAACCAACTACAAAGGAGGGTCGCAGTTACCCAAATCCCTTACAAAGGATCACATGAACCCTCTGGTACATGATATTGTTGTCCTTCTCCACTGATTAAAAGGTTCAGAATAGGCCCTGTACTTTGACGAATGGACGTTCCATTTTGTAGAGATCATTCTAGAAGGGAGACAGCACATAGACTGGGCCGAGATCATAGCCGTATCCCTTAGAGATAAACTCAAGCAAAATCAAATGACCAAAGAAGGGTTTTATATGTCCTCGTACTTAATGTATTGCTTGGCCTGCACTCAAAATTTATCTCCTATTCAGCAAGTTCCTTGGAATGAAAGCTTGTTTATTTATAGGTACTGCCCCCTGTTGAGAAAAGATAAAGTTTTAGAGGACTACAGGAAAGTACACGATGTGTTTTAGGGGAAATTATGCCAAGAACTCACAGGCGCGCTGAACCAGAGAATTTTGAAGAACGCTCAGAAATTGGTTCAGATGTTTGGCAGTTTCTACATTCAATTTCCCCACTTTACATATATTTGGGTAGGTGGATTCGAAGAGGAACCCTTGAAGCTGCCTCGGTACGCTTTTGATTGTTTTGTTCTGGCAGAAGTTTGCAGACAGCTATTTATTGTTATCAAAATTTCTCTCCCGGAAGACAAGTGGAATTCTTTGTTTCCGGTGAAACTAGGCCATTTAGTCTGTAACAGTATGTTGGATGCATCCATTGTTGGGAGCAATTTACTGAACTTCCACATGCCCTTTTATGAACCAAGGAAAATATTTGATAGCAAGGGTTTTTCCAGGCAGACTCTAGGGCTAAGTAAATGCCCTTCCGCAAGTTTTCATCTTAAGGATCTATGGGAAAATCTCAGTGATGAAAAAATGATATGGGAGCGAGATCGAACCAGACTCACTATATCTCAGATCAAGTTATTGCAGTTGAGGCTTGATATCAAAAGTGTAGAAGAGGACAGTTTAGAGGTGCCCTGTCCATCCACCACCTGTTCAGAGGCAGAAGGTGTCCCAATTATCGATTAGGGCAGGAAAGAATCCAGCGATATCAAACTCTGAGCCCGCAGCATTTTTGAAGAAACTGAGAATTGGATTACGGCAAGGAAGAAAGGAGTTCAACTCCTTACAAACACATGCCTTGATGCTGGGTCA
>MU224373.1:553604-597921 GCA_018584345.1 Thuja plicata
TTGTAAAATTCAGAGGGAAGCAAAGTAAATGCTTACCCAACTGTTGTTTAATGATTTGTTTCCAAGGGCATAGAGTTAGAAAATAAACATCAAGATTTAAGGAGAACAAATCTGTTAGCCAACAGATCCCTAGGCTCAAAGTCTAAAGGTTTTCCTTTCTTAGGTTTTGTAGAAGGAAAGCGCCGAATGTCTTTACACTAAGGGTATAAATAAATTTTTACTTTTCACTTTCACATTTTCCACAAACAAGATTACCTATATATATTAAGAGAGAAATTATGAATTAAGTGTGAATTGCTTTGGAAATTTTAACAGTGCCTTGCAATTGAGCTGATATCCGAGTTTGTGCGTGTGTTTGGCTTCCCTACAAGATTGTGGGTGTTCATGGTATATGAAAGCTTCTTGGTTTGTAGAGCACCTCTTGTGCTCCTCTTCATGCATTTCCTGGTGTTAAGGTAGGTCCTTTGGCTCTCCTTTCTGGTTTTGTTTTGTTTTGTTTTGTGCTTGTGCTTTGTTTTCTCTTGTGGTTTTTTCCTTGCTTCATTTTGTTTTTATTTTTGGTTTGTCATTGGCTCCCGTTGGTGGGTTGGCTTTGTAGGAAGGTTGTCCCCCTTACTTGCATTAATCTCTACCCTGTAAATGATGTAAAACTGTGTATATTCTATAAATTCTTGTAGTTCTTGTGTAGAGAGTCATAGTTTCACTGTAAATGGTAGATAACTCTTAGGGTAGAGGTAGTTACTATAAATTGTGCCATTTTTTGGCTTTCCCTTATTTTTTTTGTACATTGTACTGGTAACCCTTCCCACAAAGAGCTCATCATGCTCTGCACATTATAACCCAAGTTTCAAGCTCACCCTCATGGTGTCCACCTAGCTCAAACTTGACACCTCGCATGTTCGAGCCATGATAAATTTTCTCTCTCCTCTGTCACTTCACCATTGATGGTAGGATTAATTTCCCACAAGTGATCATTCAAAAACATCCCATCTAGTATTCATTTCACTTGTGTCAATGTCTCTATCACCATTAAGGGCCATTACATTTCTTATCATGTGACCATGTGACAACCCATGTCAGCCAAGTACGGCTCATTGCCTGGTCACTTCGATAATGACTAGTTTCTTTGGACTACGAGTGTTAAGAAGTCCCCAAGATTTCATCCCATTTTTCTGCATGAACCAATACCCTAGGACCTTTGGGTTGTGATTAGAATCCAACCATTATTAACTATTATATTCTAGGATTTTGATGCACACTAACATTTTGTATAGGTGCGAGATGCCAGTGAACTCCCCAGAGTCCATAAAAGTGTTTTATATTTTTATTGACGGTTGTCCATTCTTGCAGGTTATCCAACAAAATTTCTGAAGTAACAACTCTTCCTAGAAGTCCAGATCTCCCAACTACCTCCACTCGGGTCGCCACAAAGACAAAGGAAGAAATGATGCTGGCCAAGCTTCCCTTGACAACCAAATACCCAAGGGAGGGTGTTCTTGTGGGTTCCAAAGTGGACTCCAAGCTGCAAGATATCACAGATACAGAGCCCAGACTATGGGCTGAATTGCAGGGCCTTGTCCAAATGATGTACTAATAGAGGGCTGCCAGAGATGATATGGTGAATAACATGGCTGCCTCTGACATCATCAAAGCTTCATGTTTCCCCTTCTCACCGCAAGCACCAAAACTTTTTATTCAATTGGTGAAGCACTACAATGCTCCCACCTAGGTTGTTTTTCTTTGGGACTCTCTACCATTGAACTACCCGGCGGCCATTGTTACTCTGGATGATGCCACCTTTGCTTTGGGACTGGGAATCCCACAATTCAAGGGATCCATTGTTATCTTTTGGTCCATATCACTGAAGGAGTTTGAATAAATTCCCACTCTTTCCTAGCAACATCTTAATACTCATTAGTTAAAGTCCCCGATAAGGGACTATAAGAAGATGAAGCTGGAGATTCCCTGCGGACACTTCAAGGAATGTATATAGGCGGGAATCATCCTTTTTGTATAGGCTCTTTGGAGAGCCCCATGCCAGGCATGTTTAAGCATGGATGTATTATTTCCTTTACTACATCACCACCTATAGTCAGACCTTCGACTGGGAAACAATCATCACTAATCATGTAGATTTATAGCTAAAGAATGTCCTCTAGAATTCAAATTTCTACATGAATTCATATATATTATGGGCACTGGCTCAACATAGACCTAATCTTCATGGTTTTTAGAGAGTGGGCATTCTCAGGAATGGGCCTGGCTAGCTTGTCCCATGGGAACATTATCCCTGGATCCAGTGGGAAGCCTCTTTCCCCCATTTTTGTAGGGTAAATGACACATTCATTTATCATAACATTTTGATACTTACTCAGGATTCTAGGTATTGGTTGTCACAGGAGGTGATGAACTTGGTGAGTACATACATCAATTATTTCATTCAGTTCTAGCAACATTCTTATATTTGGGTAACTAGGTTCTCCGGGAAGCTCTATCTACTCCCCAGCCATTGGAGAGATAAGATTATTATTTTGGAGTTCTATAGAAAAATCCTAGAACTCCACACATTCTTTATGTTGAAGAAGGTTACATCCATTTTTTTCCCAATCACTTGTAGGAACCATTCTTTCAGTCTCGAAGATTCTATGGAATCTGATAATGATTTGAAGAGTCTAGGACTAGCGGAATTCCACCTTACCAGAAATAATTTTGATCCAATTGACAAGATAAGCGCAGCGCTGCTCTAGGCATCCACACCGCATAAATTTCACATTCATTATTTCTAGGTGGATTGTCAAGATGGTTTTGATCTCTAGGCTCGACAGTATTCGTGGATGTCAAAAGGTTTGATAAAGAGCCTCGGCCTTCGATACTTTCTAAAGGACTTTTCAGATAGTAGGCCTCTGGAGGACCTAACATACAAAGACTAGGGAATCAATAAGTTGGATCTCCCTCTGGTGGATTGGGACACCCTAGAAAATTTAAAAATTGAGAATGTGAGTCGCAACATCATCAAAAATAGCTACAAATATTTTGAGCAAGTGTGTGAGAGGAGCACCAGTAAGGGTCCAATCTTGTGCGGGTCTACTTCAACCTCAAGAGCTAGGGGACCAAGTAAAGACAAGGGGAAGGAAAACAAAGTCACCCTAGCCCAAGTTACTCGCTAGGTTCCACTCCCCATTTTGGAGAAAAGTCATGATCAGCTGGAGGCATCGAGATAGATGATTTAAAAGCTAAGTGCCTAGCTCATCTGCAGCCTTCCAATCACTCCATTGGGATTTTCCTGCTTGATAGGATCCCCTTCATTAGCAGTACTCATGAGCTAGTAGATGGAGGCCGAGGTGTAGTATACAGATATTCTAGATGTTGGGGCCCCATTGCAATTGATAAGGAAGAAGAAAAAGGCATAAAATCCCCAGAGCATAGACACGGGCCCTGACATGCCCAACATTCCCCAGGTGGAAGTTATTCAAAACTCCCCCAAACCAAAGAATCTCCAAGAGACCTCCCCTCCACATGATGAATTTGATGACATCTTTGGGACCAATCAGATTATGAATCTATAGGGGGAGATAGGAAAGGTGGTGGAAGAAATAGATACACAGGAAGTAGAGATAATCCCTGATGAAGGGGAGAGACCAGAAAAGGAAGAGGTTTCAGAGAAAGAGGTCTGAGAACTTGAAAAGGAGCCAGGATGAGAAGAAACACAAAGGGATCCACAAGACATGGAGGAAACACTAGTCCATGGGACCAAGATAAATATAAGGCAAACAAATGATGCGTAATGAAAATATGGGGAAACTGGACCTTCGGTATCAACTGTACCCTCAACTGTCACATTCCAAATGCCTTTAGTTACTCTGGGAGATCAGGTGCCCAAGAGTAAAACATTTAGCAACATGGTCTCAGTGACCCAATAGTCAAATATTGGTCAGACACCTCCACCTCCTCTGGAGGATGTGCCCATAGAGAAGGATGTCCCGAGGAATGATGTCAAAGATGAACAACAATAGTAGGATGAGGGGAAGAGCCTAGAAGATTTAAATATTGATTCAATAGATGCTAAAAAGGATAGGGAGAACCCTGGTAATATGGATGATAGTAATGCCAGTGGAGATGGGGTCCCTAACACCATAGAAGAGAATGCCACCAGGGCAAAAGACACCAAAAACCCTAGGGAAAAGGAAAAGGAAAAAGAGTCTGATGCAACCATAGATACCAAGGATACACCACCAGACCCCAAAGAAGGCCCTAATGCTTAGGCCTTAGCAGAAAGACTTTCCCAGCCACCCTAATGGCTAGTAGAATCTAGGGAAAGAAAAGCCTTGGCTGTAGAAAGTGTTCCCCTCTCCTTGGCCGATATGATGTCCCAAAATCAAGAGGCTAAAAAGCCCAAGAAGGCCCAAACCGTCCATACCCTCCAGACCAGTCTGGGAGGAAGTACAGTTGTGATAGTTGCAATGCCTCCCCTAGATATAGATGTAGCAACAATAAGAGCCATAAACTATGCAGTCAGAGAAGTGTCTTTGGGGAGGAGAGATAAGCAGGGTGAGTTGGACCTACTAAGAGAAGCTACCCGAGTAGTCAAGGATCGATATGAAAAATAGGCACATAAGCTGAAGGAGGAAAGGGAAAAGAATGAAAATCTTGTTGGTCTTCTCGCAGAACTTACACAGCCACTATCTGAGATCCATCCAGAAGCCTCCACCTCCAGAACTTTGCTTCTCTAGGGTGACATGGATGCTCTTAGGGTCATGAATAAGAAGGAACATGATATAGATGGGTGGATCATAGAGGAGATCAAGGTCGTAAGGCAATTCTTAGAGGTGATAGTCCCACACCTTTATCTGGTCAGTAATATTTTTGGGCCAGGTGAACAGTGTCGTCATCCTATGGGAAAAGGACATAGAGAAATATGAGGAGTGGAGGGCTAGATTAGAAGTAACAAACTTTGGGTAGGAAGCCGCCACAAAGGCTAAAATTTTAGGAGAAGAACCCTTTGGATTCCTCTGAGCCCAGCACTCTAAACTTGGCCTCAAAATTGAGGTAAGGAAGCAACTAGTTACAACCCTAAAAGATAAGATCATGGTGGTCCGGTATCTTTTGGACCTGTATAAATCATTTGTTGGAAGGGTTTCACAATTTGATCCCTTCACCAATGGGACTTGTGCCCTAGAGGATTATGTCCTCAGTAAATTTGATGAGTTGTTGGAGTCTTGGTATTAGTCTGCCAGAGACTTCAACAGAGGAAAAATGTTGAGAATATCCAAGATGATGTTCTAGGATCATGAATCCATAAAGATAGTCGAATCATTCCATGATGGGGCCAGAGATATTGAAGAAATATTTGGAATCATCAATGACCAGTGGGATAATGTCAAGGACATAGATGAGGATGGCATTGGCCAAATTTTGGTGGCCTTCAATAACAACAAGGGACAATAGAGTTCTCCACACTCTGGGGATTTTCACCAGCAAGGTACACTTTTGAACATTTTTTATTCTTTAAGCATAAGCTCCCGGACTCTGAAATTCTAGATCCAAGATTTTTGTATTCTTTTGGTGACCCATGTCTAGGCTCCCCGCAGCCGATCAGTTATTGTCAAGAAGTTAATAAGGGGGTCAGCAAGTAGGTCACCTGATAAGGCATGTTAGATAGAGGGATGGCTCTGATAGGTGATTTTCCCAAGGCGCTACTCAAATATTAACTACCTTGTGCATCAAAGATAGTGAGCCACATTTTTCATTGATGAGGCATGTTTCCTTAAACTCCGAGAAGATCAGATTTCTTTTATTCTTACTCTAACACTCTTCTCAATGCTGATTCTTCCATCCTCTCTTCTTGTCTTCTTCCTTTTCCTTGTCAAACCTCTTCTCTTTTTAAGGTGATTTTAAGTGGTGCAGGTAGTACCAGCCACCAGATATTGTATTTTAATGTTGAGTGTATAGTTAGATTAGGTTAGTTTTAGGGGAAACTATGTGTATAAATAAGAATTCTGACCTCATTTCAAGGGTCAAAAAAATTGATGATTTTGCAATCCAAGTAATAGAAAATAGCTCTTTTCATTTCTAGTAGTTGTAGGAGCTTAATCCTCAGTATTTGTTAGTTCTTAGATTCTCCCTTGGAGCCATTGATGTACACACCAGTGATGGTGGAACACTCTATTAATAAAGAAGGAAGAACAATTTCTGTCAATGACATTTTTGATGTTCTGATCTCTAAGTTAGAAATATCTCTTTTGTGCTATATGTTCCTAATGTCCCTTTCTCTAATGTTTAGTTTAGATTAATGATCTCATTTCCCCTTACTATTGAATATGTATGAACTGCTGGTTCTATATGCATTTAGTATTTAGTGTAGTTCATTAGAGCATTGTTGATCTTGGAAATATATTGCATAACTATAAGTAGAAGTAATGAACTCTTAACTCTGGCCTATCTTTTTTTGTTTATTTGGTAAAATTAACATGCTTTCTAGAAACCTTGACCTATCACTCAAATCCCCAAAGAAGACGAGTCAAAAACTAGCTATCCCCCCAAACAAAATAGTCACTTGCCCAACTTTGCTCCTCACACCGTCGAGACCCGACACTTAGGTGCTTCAAGGCCTAAATAATTTATTCCCCGGACAACCTTTATAGGTGAAGTTGGCCAGTACTCTGGTACCCGGAGACAAATTATCATCTATTGATGAGACCGGTCACAAAGTCCCGTCAACAGTTACCTCGACAACAAATAATGGTGTTATGAGTTTTGTGTTTTTTGTTTATGTTCTTTTCATTTTAGAAAGCTTATGGGTTATTTGGAATTGGTTTAAGTTTAAGTTAAAGTGATGTAATATTGATTCAGCCTACTCTCAATATTACTTAATCCTAACAATTGGTATTAGATCTTTTGGCCCTTGAAGAGAAAGTCTAATAGCTTAAGGGAGATCATAATGGATTCAGAAAATTTACAAGAGAACTTTGAAGCAGCACTTGAAGACCTTGATAAAGAAAAGAAAAAAATGGTGACTTGAGATTCAAATTAAGGAGAGCTGAGGGATTCATCAAGAAACTTAAGGATCATCTTGAACTTTCTAGAGAGATAGGATCTTATGGTTCAGATAAAAGAAGATTCAGACAATGATAATTCAGATCAGATAAAGAAACTTGAACAAGAGAATGATAATTTGAAGCTTGAGAATGAAATGATGGCTAAAGATATTCAACAAGGAAATAATGCTAAGATCAAGACTGAAGAAGCTTTGAAAGATGCTAATACTCTGATGGTACAAATGAATATTGACCTTAACCATTACAAGAATAAGTATCTGGAATTGGAGAAATATAATTAGATCATAAAAGGTGAACTTGTTAAGACAAAGAAACACATTGATAAAATTCACATGAGAAATGACTTGATCGATGAAAAAAGAGATAAACAAAAACCTAATGGTGATATGACTGGTACTGGCTTCAATAAAGCTGAATTCTCAAAGAATCAAGAAGAAAAATCTGATGTGAAGATTGATGCAGAAAAACCTATTCTTGAAGAACCTAAAGAATAGATCAGACCTTTTAGAGGAAGATGTTTTGGATGTAACAAGTTTTGACACATGAAGAGAGACTGCAAAGGTAATACCCCTTTCTAAACTTTTTCTGGTTATTGTTTTAATTGCAATGCATATGGGCACAAGAAAGTAGAATGTAGAAAACCTGATCAAACTAGATACACACAAGACAACAATAGAGGAGAATCATAAGCTAAGGTCACATGTTACAAATGAAATAGCATTGGAAACATTGCAAGGAATTGTAAATTACAACTTAATCAGTACAATAAACCTCCTATATGCTACAAAAGTAACCATCCAATTCATATAGCAAGTTTTTAAATGTATAATGGAGTAAATAACAAAAGAGCACCACCTCCTATGGATACAAAGAGGAATGATTGTAATACTGGTAAGAGTCTTGCAGAATACAAGAGTGACTTTGACAATTGTTTCAGGAAAGTAGAAGATAACAACAATGGTAAAGTATGGAGAGTTAAAGAGTATAATTATGTATTAGTTTAGGAAGAGACAGAAGATGCTACTAGATCTTGGGCTAATGCTAGCAAAGAATAATTGACCTAATTGGCTGAGCATGGCCTTAGGGGGAGCATTGGATGAGAATAAAAAGAATATATCCAGCCCCTAGTTATGTGGATTAAGCTCTACCAATCTTAGGTATGATATTGTCTGACATCATAGAACTTATATCTAAGAGTACAACATCAGATGATGCATAGTTTGTGATCGCGAGATTTGTAACAAACTAGATAGTATTGGGTAATGTGATTTTTTAACACTTAAAGATGTATAAATCACCTAATGGTTATCTATTTGTTCACCATTTAAATGATTAGGGACCTAAGGATATCATAGAGAAGAGATATTCATACTATCTAGAAACTACTTTGCATGATTGATCAAAGAGGAAACTCAGAATTCAACGTGTAAAAGCTATTTACATCATTTACATCTATTCAAGTCTAAGAAGCATCCATTCAAGTCTTGTGAAGATGACTGTGAAGGAGAATTTTCCTAGACATTGTATGGCATTTTGCATGTAGAAGATATTAGGGCATACATTTATTGCAAATATGATATACTGGATGTTGATGAAATTTCTACTGAAATGGACTATATGACTGATAATGGAAAAATGAGGGGTGAATTTAAACACATTGACAACTTGAGCATCATGAAGATATTGGATTTATATGAATTCAATGAAGATGAATGGTTTAAAATCTTACTCAGTAGAGTTCATGATCAATTCATCTAGATAGGAGACCAACTTATAAAGATATGTAGTTAATTGATTCATGAGATTATTGAATTAGACAACACTGGATTTATCCCTGTGGCTAAGAAGAATGTAAAGAAACAAGTAGAAACCCTAACATATTCAAAATGGGACAGGCAAGCTATGACAATGAATGATATATTCTTATAGGATGTCAGATTGATTGTGATGATACTTGGTTACAAATTGTATTACAACAATAGACCCAATTCAATATTTGTAGGTTCTATCATGATGGTCTACAGGATGGTGAAAGAAAACACTACTTATAACTATGCGAGCTTTTGGTACAAATTTTTTTGGAGAATGTTAAACTAATCAAGGACTCTAAAACCTTTTGATTTGGCTCACTCTACATGCATATGTATATCCACATTGAGCACAAGTTTCCAGGCATGCACCCAAGTAGATGGAGAAAAGGGATACCTACTGGTATTCAGATTTATGAGACCTACCAAAGAAAGAATAGCACATAAGTTGATGGTGAACTATTCGGCATGATCAACATTCTTCAGAGGAAAATGAAGGAAGGAGTCAGAATTCCTAGAGAATTAGTCTAAAAATATAAGGACACAATTTGTTTTATGGTTGAGACAGACTGTGTATAGTTATAGACACCTAAATCTGATTAACACATCTAATCATATTTAGTGCATTTTAGGACGTATTAGCTAAGTAATTAAGCATTACCTAATTGACATATGTCATCCCCTATCCCTAATTAATTCAATTAATTGGCTATAGTCTTGATTAATTATTAAAAGAAACCAATAGCTTAATAATTAATTAAAACCCTATTCCCCTATTATTGAATGAATATATTATTTATGTAATTCAATTCATTAATATTTCCTTTAACCCCTAACCTAACCTATCTCAACCACCTAACCCTGAGTTCAAACTCAACCTAACCCCTTCACACATGCTAACCTAACCAATCCCAACCCCTAATCTTGAGTTCAAAATCAACCCAACCCTTTCACACATGCTAACCTAACCAATCCTAGCCACCTAACCTTGAGTTAAAACTAATCCCAAGCTCTTCACACATGCTAACCCTTTCTTATCCCCCTAATCACCCTTCTTATCTCCTAACCCTAATCCTAATTCTATCCCTAACCATGTCACATTCCTAATCCTTGATTAGGAACACAACCCAAAAAGTAAAAGTCAATAATCTCAATCCATGCTTATCCATAAGAATAAATATCTCTTACACCCTCATAAATTCCTCTTACACCCTCTTTATGAGCCTTATCTTCTAGAGGCTTCTTGGTCCATTTCCCTAAATGGCCACATTCCTCCCTACTTTTAACCCAATAATATTGTGACAAGTGTCACAATTTGGTGCACTTGAAGAAGCACAATCCATGTTCTCTCTTCTAGTGGCATCCTGACCTCTCTTTAGCTTTGCATCTGAACCACCCATTTTCAACCCCATTTCCTATAAATAGAAGGCTCATTCCTTCAGATTTCAACCATCTTTTGAAGCAACATCATAATGTCAGTTTTAGCTTAGATATTCCAATCTTGAAGAGTAAACTTATAATTCTAGTTTAGAGAACATACATTTGAAGCTTGGAGCATATCTTGAGCACACATCCATAAGCATGAACACATAAAAAAGGGGAGCTTAGATTAAGTTTTGAGGAGGTTTTGGACTTCCTTGTTTACTTATTGTTTAAGTTTCTCTTTTTCGGTTCAATCATGTATGTAACTTAGATTATTAGTTGTTGAGTTTTTTGATTTTTTATTATGCTCCCTTACTTCTAATTTTCATAGTTTACATTCTGGCACGCCCGGTGGGACCCATTTCACGGGTTCCTTTCATTGTTTTTCTTGCAAACTAACCCTCTAAGGTAATGTGTTTTTGTTGTTTGAGTATGTTTTGCAAGATCTTATTTTCTTTTGCAGGTTGAAAAAGGCAAGAAGACTATATTCCTTCTATCTTCTATCTTCTTTATCTCTATTACACTTCCATGAATATCATTGATACACAAACAAGGTGACTATATTCCTTCTATCTTCTTTCTACTTTCTCTCTATTACCCATTTGTTGAAATATGGTCTATATCACTGGGACCATTATTTGTAAAAACATGGGGGAAAGGCACTATAAACCTACAATAATACACTCTTACTAACTATTTTCATTTTTTTTATAGGTCTATGGGTTAGCCATCTAGTATGGTAAGAAAGCACATAATCTTTTGATTAAAAAATTCCCATTTCGCTATTTGGTGTTTAAAAAGAATAGTGTATATACTCACATCATTTCACACTTGGTTTTGGGTTTCAAAGTCAACAAAAGTCAAAGTCAAAAAAATTCAAAGTCAACAAAAGTCAAAGGTCAAAAATTCAACAAGAGTCAAAAAGTCAACATTTCTTTTTTGGGCTTAAAACGAACATGCACAAAATCTCGAATACTTTAAGGAAAATGAACAAATCAAACATCTAATTTTGGGTTTAAAACTGAACAATCAAATCACACATCTTGTTTTTGGATCTTAAAATTGAACTAACTATCAAACACTTCACTTTTTGGGTTTTAAAATTTGACAAAGCAATCACACATTTCCTCTTGGGTTTAAAATAGAACATCAAACAAACTCAATCTCAAATGCATAAAGACAAATTGAACAAGGCAAACAATATATCACTTTGGTGCTCATAAAAAGATCAAGCTTGCGAGTTCATTTTAAATTTAGATCAAACACACATTGCTTAACTTATCAGAAATCAATCATGTGTCTTATGTGTTTGGTACACTTGTAGAAACTTTTGTAGAACGCAACCTCACTTCATGCACTATCTCTCCCATTGGCTCTCGTGGTCGTTGGTGCAAGAGAAAGGTAATTCTGACTGTTCAAACTTTTTTTGCAGATCTACTCTTGATAAATCTTTAGATCTTCTTAGAGGGGCTTGTCTAAAAGAAGCACGAGTCCTTCTGGAGAACGACCCCAAACCGGTAAAATCCTTTGGCCAGTATATAAATAAGGCGCTAACCAAAAGAGTGTCTATATCCTTTCAAGCTCGTGCGGGTTGTGTTCAATGGTAGTCTAGACTGGGTGACCTCCCCAGTATATTGGTATGATTGAACTAGGATCCCTTACTTCTAATTTTCATAGCATTCTTTGGGGGAGAGGAGGACTCTAGCCAAAAAATTGAAAAGAAAAAAAAATGTATCACTTAGTGAAAACCCTTTTAGGGAATTATCAAATCAGAAACTTCTGGTGAAAACCTTTCTGAGGCACTAGGAGATGGAGATTCTCCTCTCCCTATCATCCATGATTACAGGTCAGAATAGTCATCTATTCTCATCGAGGAAACCCAACCTATTAATCTGGGTACAGAGGACCAGCCTTGCCTCACTCACATTGTAGCATCCTTGATAGAAGCATAAGAAATTGCCTTCATAGCTCTTTTAAGAGAATATCCAGACATCTTTGCATGGTCCTACTCTCACATGCCTGGCTTGGATCCATAACTTGTAGTTCATCATTTATCCATGGATCCTAACATTAAACCTATCAAACGAAAGCTCTGGAAAATGCATCCCCAAGTTGCATTAATGGTCAAAATAGAACTTGAAAAGCTCTTAGCAGCTAGAATCATTAGAGTGATAGATTACTCAGACTAGATTTCAAACATGGTCCCAGTCTCTAAGCCAGATAACTCCATCAGAATCTACACCAACTTTCAAGATCTCAACAAAGAATGTCCAAAAGATGACTTTCCATTGCCTAATATCGACATGATAGTGGACCTCACTGTCAGACATGAGATGTTGTCTCTCATGGATGGATTTTTAGGATATAATCAAATCCATATAGTACAAGAAGATCAGCATAAGACCACATTTACAACCCCATGGGGTACCTTCTATTACAACATGATTCCATTTGGGCTCAAGAACATTGGAGCAACATATCAGAGGGCCATGATAGTCATCTTTCACAACATGATCCATAAGATCCTTGAAGATTACGTGGATGATATATTGGCTAAATCATAAAATAGAATGGATCACCTAAATGATCTAGAGGTAGTGTTTGATCAACATTGACATTATGGTCTCAAGCTAAATCCAAAGAAATGCGTCTTTAGAGTTACATCAGGAAAGCTCCTTGGATTCATCGTATCACTACGTGGCATCGAGATAGATCCTAAAAAGGTTAAAGAAATCATGGAAATTCCTCCGCCAAAGACACTCAGATAGTTGCGCAGTCTACAAGGAAAGCTTCAATCAGTGCTCCTCTTCATATCACAGCTTGTAGACAAATGCTATCCTTTCACGCATTTGCTGAGGAAAGATCATAGTTTCAAATGGGGTCCTATATGCCAAAAAAGCTTTGACAAAATCAAGGAATATCTAGAAAATTCACCTATTCTAGTGCTTCCTACACCAGGAAAACCTCTCATATTATATATATCTGCAACAACAATAGCACTAGGGGCACTCCTGGTCCAGTTAGATGAAAATGGAAAAGAGCATGCTATCTACTACATTAGCCACACTTTGGTGGGTTATGAGCTAAATTATACACCAATGGAAAAATCATGCCTAGCAGTGGTCTTTGCCACTCAAAAGCTTCATCACTACATACTCAATCACACAGTAAAGCTTATATCAAAGGTAGACCCACTCAAGTATCTGCTATCTAAAAGAACTCTCATAGGCCTCATGGCTAAATGGGTAATTCTTCTCAGCAAGTTTGACATCCAATATATCGATAGGAAAGCCGTCAAAGGTCAAGTCATCACAGATCAGTTAGTAGAGGAACCATTGATTGATGCATATCCGTTAGTCATGGATTTTCCTGATGAACATCTATGCATGATCAAAGAACAACTAGTCTGGAACTTGTTCTTTGATGGTTCATATACATCTCATAGTTCTAGGGAAGGAATCCTGTTTGCTACCCCACAAGGTGACTACATCCCAAAATCATTCAACCTAGGATTTCCTTGCACTAACAACATAGCAAAATATGAGGGACTGATTGCAGGACTCAGCATGGCCATCTAGTGTAACATCATGGATATCCAAGTCTTTGGTGATTCTCAACTAATCATAAAGCAAGTGTTAGATGAATTCAAAACAAAAGATGATAAGTTTTTACCTCACAAAGAGACGGTAGATAAAATGAAGGAGCATTTCATCAATCTATAAATCACCCAAGTGCCACGTCTACAAAAAAAATTTGTCAATGCAATGGCTATGATCGGGTCTCTTCTAGAAATACCATGTGATGCAATGCAGTATGATTTCTTGGTTGAGCAACTTCATGCGCTAGCTTATGAGAGTGATGATGTTAATCAGGTTTGTGTCTTGGTTGGTCGTCAGTCCCCATGGTACCATGACATTCATGCTTATCTAAATAATGGTATCATATCCCCCCATCTAAAAAACACCGAACGCCAAAACCTCATTCAAAGAGCTTCCTGCTACACCATTGTAGCTGACACCTTATATCATCGTGGTTATCGTAATGTTCTCTCTAGGTGTTTAGATGAAGTTGAAGCTGCCCAAGAATTGTGAGAAGTGCATGCTGGAATCTATGGTGCCCACATGATTGGCATGGTCCTAGCTAAACAACTTCTTAGAGTCGGGTATTATTGGCCTACTATGGAACATGATGCCTGTGAATTTGTAAAAAAATTCTTACCATGTCAGCAACATGCAAATTTGATCCATGCACCAGCAAAAGAGATACATCCTATTGCACCTTCTTGGCCATTCTCATATTGGGGTTTTAACCTTGTTGGTAAGATCACTCCCCTATCCTCTAAGGGACACAAATTTATCATCACAACAACTAAATACTTTACTAAGTGGGTTGAAACAATCCCACTTACCCTTATGACAGGCATCCAAATCTCCAATTTTATCCTATACCACATCATTTTTTCCTTTGGCATTCAATCCACCATTTTCATAGATTACAGTTCACCCTTTAAAAATAAGCATATGGTCGATCTTTGTGAGCGCCTCCACATCCATATTCACTTCTCTAGCCCATATTTCCCATAGGGTAATGGCCAAGCTAAGGCAACCAACAAAACTCTTCTAAAAATCCTAAGAAGGTTGTCAATGATATTGGTCATGATTGGAACCTCTAAATTAATCCCACCCTTTGGGCCTATTTCACTTCCTTCCGCACTCCCAAAAGCACAACTCCATATTCCCTTGTCTATGGTGCTAAGGCTATCTTACCAATTGAGGTTGAACTACTATCCTTATAGGTATCTCTCAAAGACCTAATCGCAGATGAAGACTACATAGTAGCAAGACTCACATAGCTTGATCTCCTTGATGAAAAGTGCCAGCAAGCATATGACCACTTGGTCGTATATCAAAAAAAATTAAAATGAAGTTATAATAAGAAGAGTCACCCACACCAGTTCCAGGTAGGGGACTTTGTGCTCAAAGAGAATAAGAAAGTGGGCGCTAATCGAGAAAATAAGGGTAAGTTTGAAGTTACCTGGCAAGGCCCATATATTATTACTGCATGCTTTAGTCCTAGGGCATATTAGTTATCTACTCATGAAGGAGAACCCCTGAATGATCCAATCAATATCATTCATCTTAGGCACTTCTATGCCTAGCAGTTGATTAGTTATTCCAATTAATCTAAAAAATCCAAAAACATTGTAAAAAGTCTTGAAAAACTCATTGTCTTGGTGAAAATTTGGTACACAGGCACCTTGATGATAGACAAAAAATAAAAATAAAAATAAAAATAAAACAAAAAGAAGAAAAAGAAAAGAAAAAAAAAGATCAAGAGAAATCGCTTGTCCAATGGTGAAAACTTGGCAATCAAGCACCTTGGACAAGTATGTGTGGTGAAAACCTGGCAATCAGGTGTCACACATAGTGGGCCGTATCATTATCTATCAAAATCTCTTTCTCCTCCATCTCATTCATTCCACTCCACTTTGGCCTGATCCTTACCTATATTTCCTAGATGTTCCATTATCGCTTGCATCAGCCAGCATTGGTCCTCCTATCCTACATCCTGAGATTTTGTACATATCCTTCCTATATATAATCATCTGTCCCATTTGTATATATGTTGTCCTATCCCAATCCTTGAGATTTAGTCTTGTAAATATCGTTTCTTTGTCAGTCTAGTCTTGTATCTAGTCTGGCTTGTACATATCTCGCATCCTTGGTTGACCTCCTTCCAGAAAGTGATCCAGTTCCATTTTGAATCTTGTGCTTCAGCAAGTTCCTTATGACAAAATCTTGTTTCAGAAATTTGATCATCATCACATCTTTTGGCTAATCAGATACACACATGACCTCTGCATGGAAATGGGTCCTTGAGGGTGTATCCTTCCTCTCGTTGACCTAAATCCAATCATCTTTCTGGAAATGGGTCCTTGAGGATGTATCCTTCCTCTCGTTGACCTAAATCTAGATCATCATCATCATAGGGTTCTTGTAGGATGTATCCTTCCTCTTGACCTAATCTCAATCCAATTGTTATCCCATATTATTGATCTCTCTAGAAAAAGGCATCTTGTTATTGAGTTTTTTTATCTTGAAACTTGATTTTGGTTCTTGGTTATCATTTCTGATTCTTTTAATTGTTCTCCTCCTAAAAGTTTCTATGATTCTTTATATCATGGTATGTTGTGAATGGATGCACCTGGGATAGGGAACTTTATATTTTTGTTTTCTTCTTGTGATTCAGTCAGATATGACCCTTGTACGTATGTAATCCATTTGGGTTTGCATGCTACACTTGGGAAATGTCATTTTCTTGTGGGCTTTTCCAGCATCATTTACACCATGGTTTTTCTGGGACCCATGTGTGATGCTGGGGAAACCCTCGTGTGTTTGTTGTGTCAGTCTTCTACAACACCGGTGAAAAGGACTCGTGTTCCTAGTAACCTTGACATGGTCTCTAGCATTGCTATATCAAAATAAGTGCTCAACTACATGGCGGTATTCCATCCTAGAATACCCCTCGCCCAACCTTCAAGAAAAAATCCCCCATCCCCTCCCCAGCATAGAATTTCCTTTTTAGTCCAATAAAATCTCATCTCACACCTAACCCTTCATCTTTGATGCAAACCTAACTATCCCATCCCTCATTCTTCTATCCCCCCTTCCTTTTTCTTCTATCCTATCTCTCCTGGCCGTCTCTTTTTGAGATGTCACCAGGGCTTTTCCTTTTCTCCCTCTCACCCTCTTGAGGGGGCATCATCCTAGTCATCCTATCCTAACTCTTGTAACCACCTGAATTTGGTTTGTTTCGACTATAGACCCTATTTACCTTAAATGTGATCATACCCCTAATTATGTCATGACAATGTTACTTTGGCATAATTCATTTTAAATCAAATTTAATGTCCTAGGTGATTTTCTTATCACTAAATTATATTAACTATTATAGCCATACAATTCAAATCAATTTAAATCAATTAAATCAAAACAAATTCAAACATGGCTATAGTATTTAATTGTAAAGGAGTTAAATAAACCCCTTAATCAATTGTTCACTTGCAAATAACCCATTCCCCTAGCCTATTTAATTTAATTAAAATGGCTATAGTCCCCTTAATTATTAAAAAGCAATAAAATGCTTAAATAATTAATTCCTATATTTTAAAAGAATTAAATAAGTTTAATTCATTTCATTTATATTCCCTTAAACCCCAACCTAACCTATCTCAACCACTTCTACCCTGGGTTCTACCCATCTCACACTATTCCCCCATGCTAATCTAATCCTCATTCTAATTCTAATTCTAATCTTAACCCACCTCCTAATGTTGTCACATTCCATTAAGGAATGATTAACAACTCAACCCACTTGAGAAAGTCAACTTTTTCAAGCATGACTTCTTTAAGGACCAACTTGCCAACTTGAGTCTTACACCCTCCCATGCCTCTTAAATAAATTTCATTAATGGCTTATTAATGGATATTCCCTCTTGCCCATCCCTCATTAATGCCCAAGGCATTAATGGCTCTTACACCTCATTAATGACCTTAGTGGCTCCATTAATGAACCTTCTCTCTCTCTCTCTCTCTCTCTCCCATTCCTCTATAAATTGTAGGGATTTGGAGCTCATAATAAGCCTTAAATTTTGAATTGTAGTGTTTTTATGCCAAGATTTTGAAGGAATCTCAAAGCATTATTATGCTACCCATTCCTTCCTAGCTTCATACACACTCCATTAGTCACTTTCTTACATAGTTATAATGCCCATTTTAGACTAATATGCATGTTTAAATAGTTAAATAGTTTGTTTTAAACATAAATATTTCATGCTAGGTTTTTTATGTCACTGGTATTTAGCATAATCTGAGGGTTTTTATGTTATTTTCTACACTCATCCTAGTTAGAAAGAAATAGGTTGATGTTAGGGTTTTATATGCTCATTAACCCTTGTTTCTCACTAAGAGAATGACTTATTGAAGTGTTGTGTCGTAGGCAATAGGTGCACAAATATACACACATTTCTAGTGCCGACCGTGGGGCTCGATTTCCAACTTGGCCTCATTTTGTATCACTTTTTTAATAATTTGCATGGCTAGAATTCTATTACAGTGTCATTTTTGGTCATTCAGGATCACATCCAGGATATGCCCTTGCACCGCAACAAATGAGGCTCGCATCTAGGATTTCTTAGATCATTTTTCATTTAGGATCGCATCTGGTAAGCATTAAATCGTGTCTAGTAAGGAAGGTCTTATCCGATTTTGTGTCATTTTCTATCTTTTTGGATCGCATCTGTTGAAAATTTTAGTGAACTACATTTCCTAACCACTAAAATTTGTGTGTTTGACTTCTTTGATCTTTTGAATAGCTTAACGATCATTTACAAGTTGACATTAATGGTTTTTCATGGGATTTGCTACATAACAAACTAACTCGGTTTTTCAGGTTTCCCAACCCCCATCTTGACCTCTATTTACTTGCTTTGAAAACTAAGGAACGTTTTCCAATCTATCACTAAACTCACTAGAGGACTATGCTCTTTTCCTTTTAAAAGAAAATCAGAAACTCACACATTAGTTTGTGGGTTGAATGGAACTTGGAGTTAATTGAACAAGAAATCACATTGTATAATTTATTTTAGATCAGTAAATGAACAACACAAATGTAGAATTTGAGAAATCCAACTTCACAGATCGCCAAGAACACTTGCATGCAAATAACCTATTGCTGAAAGGAAACCAAAGAGATAGAAGCACAGGTTTGGAAAATCTCAGCGGAGTGAGAGCAAATTGTATTCCAAAGTAATGAAACAATAATTACAAAAGTTAAACCTTAAAGGTGAAAAAAACCCTAAAAAGGTAAAAGATAGGTTGCACAATATAATTAATATAAAATATTAATTATATGCACCTAAGAGACAACTTAAGTGAAAATACAGTACATAGACAACTTGATAATTAAATCAACATGATCTAATTAATAAGTGAAGATAAATAGATACTCTAAAACCACCCCTTAAGCGAAGCTCAGGAGGTAAGCTAACCTAGCACAACTATGAAAGTAGGAAAAGAGGGTCCTAGCCACAAAGCCTGATCAGGTACCCAATACAAGGAAATCTCTATGAACCAGAGATAAAGGAGAAAACCCAGTGGGAAAAACCCCTCTCCAAAAAGAGATAAAACAAACATGCTAAAAAAAACATGAAGGAAGGAAGGCCTCAACAAGACACCCCAAGAATGACTTCTGTCACCCCAAGCATAGAATGCAACTAAAGATAGCGCAGAGATGGAAAAGGTTTGGTGAAGATGTCAGCAATGTGTGCATCAATGGGAATGTACTCCAAAGTGAGAATACCATCCTGAATCTGCTGATGGATGAAATACATATGAAGCTCAATGTGTTTAGTGCACTGATGCTCCACTAGGTTGTGGGAAATGTGAATAACACTCTGATTATCGCACCATAGAATAGTGGGATGATCGGGGGGAAAGCCAAACTCAGTCATCAACTTTTGAAGCCATAGAATCTCCTAACTAGCAGGCGCTACTGCTCTGTACTCAACCTCTGTAGATGAAAGTGTGCAAGAATTCTACTTCTTGCATGACCATGTGATAGGACCATAGCTAAGACAAAAAACAAAGCCAGAAGTAGACTTCTGATCATCAACATCACTAGCCCAATCTAAGTCAGTGAAGCCAACAATGTAAGGAGCCCCTGACCTGTAATGAATGCCATACATAAGTGTGCCCTGAATGTATCTCAAAATACACTTGGAAACTTTCCAATGACTCTCATGAGGCTCATGATAGAACTAAGAGACTAGACCAACTGTAAAGGAGAGATCAAGACGAGTGTGTGTCAGGTATAATAAACTGCCAACCAACTGCCAATACAATGTAGGATCCACTGAAGGTGAAGTGCAAGAGGTAGACAAAGTAACACCTGACTGAAAAGGTGTGGGAGTAGGCTTGCAATCAAGCATATCAAAGCACCAAAGCATGTCAAGAGAATACTTCTACTAGTAAACAAAGATCCCAGAAGGGGACTAAACAATCTGCAGACCCAGAAAGAAGTGTAATAGACAAAGGTCAGTCATCTAAAATTGCTCCATCAATGCACACTGAACATCCTGAATCATAGAAGATGAGCTACCTGTGATGAGAATATCATCAACATATACCACAAGGATCAAAACCTCATCCTCAAGATGCTGAATATAGACTTTATGATCAGAATGATAGCGTGTGGATAGTATAGAAAGCAGAAAGGAGTCCATCTTCTTATACCAAGCCTGAGGGGCCTATTTGAGACCATACAAAGAATACCAAAGTTTACAAACCAAGGAGGAATCCTACACAAATCCCTAAGGATGCTCCATGTAAATCTCCTCAGTAAGATCACCGTGCAAGAATGCACTCTTCACATCCATCTAAAAAATGGGCCATCCTTGAGAAGCTATGAGGGATAAGACAAGGTGAATAGGGTTCATCTTGGTGACAGGGGAAAATGTCTCATTGTAATCAATACCCTCAACCTATGAAAAACCCTTCGCAACAAGACATGCCTTGTACTTATCAATAGAACCATCAGTAGAAAAATTAATATGATACAACCACTTGCAACACACTAACTTTCTTCCCATAGGAAGAGAACAAAGATCCCAAGTGTGATTCTTCATCAAAGAAGAATACTTCTCCTCCATAGCACTGTCCCACTAAGTATGTCCTGTCACTACCACAAATGTCTGAGGATCACTAAAAATAGCATGACTCAGAAGACTAGAACCCACAATATGAGACCTGGTGTGATGGGAAGTGGAAGGGTCACCAGCCAGAGATCCTACAACATCAACTGTAACACGAGCCCGTCTAGGCATCGGTGGAGGATCTTGTGGTGGAGGTAAATGGGGATCACCAAGATCATCATCCTCATCATATTGAAAAAAAACTGGAAGAGATGAGGGAGTAGTGGTAAGTGAAGTAGACTCTGGAGGCAAGGTATCTACTGCAGTAAGGCACTCATCAAACTGGACATCCCGTCAAAATAGGACCTCTCTGGAATTAGGATCAAACAACATGTATGCCTTATCATCCTCGCAGTAGCCAACAATAATGAGGTGTTGCCTCTTCCACTCCATTTCTCTCCTCTGAGTGTCAGGCACGAATGCACATGCTTCACTACAAAAAATTTGGAATGAAGATACATCAGGCTTGACATGAGACCAAGCCTCCTCAGGAGTCATATGTTGAACTTCCTTGTGAGGCATCT
Source organism: Thuja plicata (assembly GCA_018584345.1). Classification (NCBI taxonomy): domain Eukaryota; kingdom Viridiplantae; phylum Streptophyta; class Pinopsida; order Cupressales; family Cupressaceae; genus Thuja; species Thuja plicata. The sequence continues at coordinate 575,164 of MU224373.1, forward strand.
GATTCTAAATATAGTTGGCACAATTGACTACCTCTACCCAAAAGGATGAATCCATGGACCTGGACTATATCATACAATTAGCCATCTCCCAAATTGTTCTATTCTTTCTCTCAGCCACACCATTTTGCTGATGGGTGTACGGCACTGAAAACTGAGGTTGAAGACCATGTTCAGAGCAAAAATCCTTGAAATCTTGGTTCACATACTCCCCCCATTATCTATGTGTATCCAGTGAATAGAAAGACCAGATTTGTTCTCCACAAATGTCTTAAAGACTTGAAATGAATCAAAGACATCAGACTTATACTACAAAAAGTACACCCATGTGTGCCTGGAGAAGTCATCAATAAAGGTAAGCACATATCTAGCACCATAAAAAGGAGTAGGAAATGACATGAGGTCACTATGAATCAACTCCAATGGTTCCAAGGCACGAGTAGCTCATCCGTGAGGAAAAGGATCCCTATTTTGTTTGCCAAGAACACAACCCTGACAAACCCCATCACTGTAAGTAATCTATGGAAGCCCAAGAACAAGTGCCTGTGTGCTCATCTGTTGAAGATATCTATAATTGACATTGACCAAATGCTCATGCCAAAGTCTTCTCACTGAATCTGCATGTGCTATAAGAAAGGAACCTGTGCCAGTAAAAGACTCAAATCCATCAAATCTATATAGGCAGGATGTAGTGTCAACACACCCAGTAGCCACAATCATATCAAAATCATGTAAGTCCAAAATAAAAACATCATGTGGTTAGAACTCAACTGTCTTACCAGAGCTAGAGTGACAAATCTAATAGATAGACAATAGGTTGGTCGAAATTTTAGGAACAAAAATACCATCCTGAAGAGAACCCCCAGCTAATGCAATAGAACCATAACCCAAAACTAAAAGATGAGATGAGTTCCCAACATCAATCTGTGAAGTAGCACAAGTAGCAAGTGAGGTGACCAACTGCTGAGTGTGAGTCATGTGGTGAGAGGCACCAGAATCAAGAATCCAGGTGGGCCCAGAAGTTGTTTCTCATTTAGTAAGAGCATGACCTTTCCCTACAAGGGAGGATGTGGACTAACGAGCTGAAATGTGATTCTCCTACATGGATTCCTCTAAAACCTCCAAATATTTCTAGCACCTAAAAGCAGGATGTCCATCCTTTCCACAAAAGCTGCAGGTCTCAACTGATTTCTTCTTAGTCTTGGAGGTAGACTCAGTAGACTTCAAAGAAGATTTACCCTTGGCAGGGTTAGCTGGAGGTTTGGAATCAGTTTTCTGTGTAGGTTTGGAGGAATACTCATTGCCTACTGAATCTTTCTTCAGTTTGGCTTTCTATTTTGGTTTCCCTTGTGAAGACTGAGCAACCAATGCTTGGCTAGAAGAGCAAGAAGCATCCATCTATTGGATCTTTGCATGTTCCCATGTCAACCGATCATAGAATGTCTTGAATGAAGGCATGGTGTGTCTAGTACCCAAAGCATCCATGGTGGAGTAGAAAGTAGAAGAAAAGATCTAATATTGTCCTCTCAACTTTGAGAGTATCAGGAAGATACACTCACCATCTGTCTTGTTTCTCCCACATCCCTGCAAAACTGAGTGTGAAGATTTCAACTTCATAAAGAAGTCCTCCATAGTGGGAAAGCTAGTAGGAGTCAAAGTGGTCAGCTCTACATCAAGCTGTAGTGCTTGGAACTCATTCACTGTGCCAAAAAAATCTGAAAACTTGCCCCAAATGGCCCTAGGAGTTGTCAAACCATCCAAGTGAAAAATGAGACTGTCAGAGATGTTCAATGCAATAAATCCCATGGCTTCATCCATTTTATTCCTGTGCTGAAGAACCTCAAAGGGAGGCTACAAGATAGGTTGGTTTTCATCTATACATGACCATAAGCCACGTGACATGAGTAGCCTGGTCATGTGTGCTTTCTAGGTGTGGTAATTGTGTAGTGTCAGCTGGGCCACAGAAGGGTCCGACATTGAAAGAAGAATAAGATGGAAGTAGAAGGGTCATTTTTGAATTTAAATGATAGAAAGAAAAAGCACCCACCACAATGTATAATTCTATCCCCCATACAGCAAAGAAATAATTACTGAAAGCACAAAAAATGAGAAAAAAAACTAGATGCCAAATGTAGAAATGGAGGAAACAAAAGCCTCTACTTCAACACAAAAATAGAGAGATCAAATGATTGAATCAGTAATCAAGAGTAGCACCATTGCATCCAGCTCGGAAACACTTTTTTGACAATGTTTTATTTTTCAAAAATGGACACCGTATGCTCAAGTTATGGCCAAACAACCAATGATGCCTCTAAAAAACAACTCTCTGGAAAAAACCAGACACAGGAAAAAATTTGACGGTCAAACGGCCATCACCCATCTGCGGAAAAAAATTTGATGTTCGTATGGCCATCAGCTGGAAAATTTTACTGGTTGCCAAAAAAAACACAAACTGCCAGAAAAAATTAAAAAACCTGCCAGAAAATAAAAACTAGCAAGTGATGTTACTGCTAATGTCACTTGTCATGGGCAGGTGGTCCGGAGGTGGTGGGCTAGTTGCTGGCACCAGTAGTAGTGGCAGTTGGGCTTCTCCTGGGTGGTTCTCAGGCGACAGCTCCTCTGCAGGCTGCTCCGCCGGTTGCGGTGGCTAGTGGGTGGCGCAGGTAGGGCCGGGCCGAGCCGGGGTGGTGCACTCTGGTTGCGCTCCGGCTACACAAAAAAATGTGCAAAAAAGTGTGTTTTTTTAATTTTTTTTAATTTTTTTTTCTCAAAACTTGTGCTATACGGCCTAGGAGGGAGAAAATTTTCCTCTGGGGTCACTATGACCAAAACCAACAAACTTTATATGTATTTCAACTCTCCTGGGCCTTCTAAATGCAATAGTAGAGTCTATTTTGGCTCAACGTGCTCTAGAAAATAGCGCCTCCTCCAAAATGAAGGAAAAGACCTAGAGAAGCTGTGGCTTTCGTCTATGACTCATGAATTAAAAAAACCCTCTGACTAGGCAACAACAAGGATGCTTTGATACCATGTAGAAGTTTAAAAATGCAACTTCATAGATCACCAAGAACACCTGCATGCAAATAACTTGTTGCTGAAAGGAAACCAAAGAGATAGAAGCACACGTTTAGAAAATCTCAGTGGAATGAGAGAAAATTGTATTCCAAAGTAATGAAATAATAATTACAAAACTTCAACCTTAAAAGTGAACAAAACCCTAAAAAAGTAAAAGCTAGGTTGCGCAATATAATTAATATAAAATATTAATTATATGCACCTAAGAGATAGCTTAAGTGAAAATAGAGTAAATAGACAACTTAATAATTAAATCAACATGATCTAATCAATAAGTGAAGATAAATAGATACTCTAACAACAAATCACTAAATCTTGTGGATCAAAGAACAAATTCAACTGTATAATTCCTTTTTGGGACACAGAAATTGAACAAGCAAACTCACTAAATATTGAGGCTAATTGAACAAGGAAAATCTCTTTTTCAAAAAATCTTGTTTTCATTAAAATAGGAACATCTAAATCAAGCACAACATTAATTGAGGGAAAGAACCACTTTGCTTGACTTTGTTTTGGGAGAAAATAGCTTAGATTAGGAGAGTATACTCTTCTTCTTCGGAAGAATCAGAAATCCAGACATCCAAAGCTCGCCAATCCTTGGTACACATAATTAAACAGTAGAGGGCCTGCCAGTTGAGGAAAAAATCTCCCGAGAACGACCCAAGTGAGGACAGGTTTTACGCCAACCCTTCCAACTCATTATAAATAGTTGCTTCCTCATAGGCTAAAGCCTCGGAAGATGGAGCTGGTTTTGTTCATGGAATTTTGACATCATTCCTTGAACATGATTGGGTATATGTAGAGTGGAGCCGCTTGAATCTTTCTTTCAAGACTACATATATCCAGGTACTCATAGGGCTATATGCCTAAATTTTTCCTTGTACAATTCTATGAGGGATGGTTTCGAATAGATTTCCCAATAATCTACAACAACTTCAACTGAAAGAATTCCTGATTCATCCCCGAAAGGGTGATAATCTTTGTGCAAGGCAAAAAGTAATTTCCATAATACACTCGTCATATTGTGCCCTCACTTGCATTTGGAGTCGGCTAATACAACATCATGACTAGATCCATTGTGTTCTTGGTGATGGGTGTATTCTAATTAGCATTTGAGTGTGTACCTGATTCAATGAGCAAAGATTTTCATCCTACACCTAGAGAATAAGAAAAAGATGAGTGTCTGTTTCACCCTCTTAACAATGCAAATCTATTTTATGTGCTTGAAAAATCACTAAAAATATAAACTCTTTCAAATAAGAAACAATATTCAAACCTTCAAATACATGTGTTCTTCACTGGAAATTCTCCAAACACAATCATAGATAAGACAAATTGCATGAACTTCCAAAATGCAAATTCCAAAATTGGCAAAAACTAATAAAAACATCATAAGATCGCATCCTAGATTTCCCAAATCGCATTTGGTATTTGGGATCGCATCCATTATGCTAGCTCACATTTGGTTAGCACATAGTTGCATCCAGGATTTAGGCTCACATCTAGTGTCATCAAAGGCTTACATCTAGGATCTCACATCTAGGATAGAGGGTACTTGCAGAAGTATTTCTTAGAAAGTCTTAGTTGATTAGGATACCCTTTTAGCTCTTTAGCTGGTTCCTATTGTCTTTTCCGGTCTCCCTATTGAAATTTCAAATTTTTTTTGAATGTCTACCTTGCATGCTTAGTAAGTCTTTCATGATCAGTTCAATATGTGTGGTCTACCCACTTTCTACCAACAACTTGGTTCCCAGCTCACTATCAGGGCATTCTAACCCTCTGATGCTGGAATCATTTACATCCACCAACAACAAACAACTACTCTTACCTAGACACACCCACTTGAACAATCTGGAATCTTTACTTGCACTATTGGAAAATGTTGACAAAGTTGAGAAATAACTTTATGGTTAACACAAGACACAACAAGTACATGTCTAAAGGATTGAAAGTGCCTCCTAAAACACTACACTTTCAAGGAGAAACTTCTCATAGTTCCCTACTCGATCTAGATTCCCTGAAAATGGATAGTGACACTTGTAGATAGAGAGAGGCTTTTGAGGAATATAACAATGGAAAACACCAAAATCCCAAAGATACGGATGAGGAGGAAGGACCCAATTTTGAACGGCCCATTTGGATCAGATAGTGAAAGAGAGATCCCCAAAGATGAGTATGAAAAAATCAAATAGAGTAAGAGGTTCCACAAGATATTGGAATGGATAATTGATGACGATAAACAAAAATACTTCCTACATCTAGCATCCATAGGTGTCAAATTACCTAAGGATTATGATCTGAAAAAGATCAAAGAAAAGGAGGTACCAAATCATATATCTATTCTCACCAAACAACTCAATTTGATGCAAGTAGAGCTCACAAACCTCAAATAGGAGAAAGAGAAACCTAAAACACAATACTCTTTGGACACCATTTGTCCATTTCCTTTTGATAAGAATATCACTATGATCCCATTTCCTCCCAACATGGTAAGACCAAAGTATGACAAGTACATAGGAGAAACTAACCCACATGACCATGTGAGGGAATTCTATGATCTAAGCATAGAATACATGCACGAACCTACATAAATCATGCGACTGTTTCCAGGAAGCCTAGGGTGAAATGTCATGGAGTGGTTCTCAAAACTGAACCCTAAGGTCAAAAAATTTGAGGAGTTAATCCAATTATTCATCCAACATTACTCCTATAACATCCAACATGATGTGACTATGATGAACCTATGTAATACCAAATAGTGAACTGGTGAATCATTTATACACTTCCTACAAAGATGGAGGAAGATCTTTGCATGATATTCAAGGGCCATTCCTAAAATAGAGAAGATGGAGATCTTCATTAATAACCTAGTGCCTGAATTGAACTATGCTTTAGAAATGAAAGATTCTCCAAGCTTCGACAGAATGATTAAAAATGCCCTCTGTATTGAGGAAGTCATGGTCAAAAGTGGAGAGATCACCCTTCAAATTGAAAACAAAACCAACAACTCCAACTCCAAGCCTAAATGGTGGAAGCAAAACAAGAATGTTGTTAATGACAAAGTGGTTGATTCCTCTAACATTAATCCTAAACCAGAGGTGTTCAATATAACTAATAGCATGCAAGTAAGAAAAGATGCTAAGGTAACAAATCCCGTACCGAAAGCAAACAATGATAATAGCAAGGGTCGGACATGGACTTCAAGACCCCAAAGAACATTTAATCCTTTGGGAGAGCCTCTCAAGACTATTATAAAAACACTATTGGATAACAAAGTCATCACAATCCCTAATTCCAAACCATGGGAACCAATGGTCAAACCTAGGTGGTGGGATGATAATTCCTATTTTGTCTTCGACAAAAACAAGGGACACAAGACTTATAATTGCCTCAAGCTTAAACATGTCATCTAAGACCTCATCGAAGGAGGTAAGATCAAAGTAGATGGACACACTACCAATGAGGATCATACATCATTCAACAAACCCTTTCCTAATTACGATGAAGGAGAAACATCTAAAGGGAAGAGTAATGAGGTAAACTACACCTATTCCAAAAATGACAATGTAATCAATATGTTAGACATTAAAATTGAATCCATCAATGTGTTCACAATCAAAGGTGTCTCATTCCACTCAAATGTCATAATGTGGAGCCAAGCACAGGTCATGATCAAAGGAATTCCAAAACTGACACTGACATCCAAGGTTCCTATCATACTATTCCTAAACCAGTAGAAAAACACGTGGTTACTATTCTTGGAGAAAAATATGACTTGGTAGACCAATTGCAGCGAACCTCTGACAAAATTTCCATTTTTGAGTTTCTCAAAATATCCATAGTACATAGGGAAATCCTAGAATAGGCTTTACATTCTATTAACGTCCCAAAGGATATCGATATAGAAAAATTCCAAGCGATGGTCAATCACATTTCAGTGCCACATTACCTCTCCTTTTCTGAAGAGGATGATAAGTCATTGACACATCCACATAATCAAACCCTCCATATTGAATTCCTTATTCATAAATCCCATGTTAGATGTGTGCTGATAGATGGAGGTGCAGGATTCAACATCTATACACTTGATCTAATCAAGAGACTGGGTCTCTTAGAAGAAACAATTGACTCTAGAAGCATGATAACCATCAAAGCTTATGATGAGGAAGAAAAATCCTCCAGAGGTCTTATTGTTCTACCCATCAGAGTCAGAATGATTAAGAGGAACTTCATATGTCAAGTTCTGGATCTACCATTGGCCTACAATATCCTATTAGGTAGACCATGCATTCATGAAATGCAAGCTATACCATCCACTTACCACCAATGCATAAAATACCCACATAATGGGGTGGAAGTGACGATTCCTACAGATGCTAACTACAGTTGTAATAATATCAAAGCTGGTAGCATGATCCCACATAGAAAAAAAGCTATGGATGTAGTTACTCCTAAAACTACCAAGGACATGGTTATGAAGAGTTTTGGCAAAACCTTAAAACTTGAAGAAACAGGTATGGGAGAGTACAAGCTGGACCTGACTCCCTCACTAATAGAACTTTGGTATCACCATGATCCTATGGAAAACCTTCCTCAACATTCACACCTACAACATCCAAGGAGCTAGAAGTACACAAAGCAACTAGCATGGTAAAGGCATCCACATCTTCTTTAGATAACACAGAAGAACAGGCACTCTTGGACTGGCTTTACAAAGGAGAACTGGAGGAGGCTGAGGTCAAACATGTGAAGATATCCCCAGAGTAGTATGGAAAGGGATATGATTTCCTCAATTAGATGGGATACAAAGGAAAAGGACCTCTGAACAACATAGGACATGGGCTTATTGAACCTATACCCATGGATTTCTGGAATACCAAAGACAAAATAGGACTGAGTTTCCATACTAAAACTGATACACCCGCTTCAAAAGAGAGTCCACACTCAGAGAAAGGGAGTGATGAAATAGATGAACTAGAGTAGTGGTCCTATGAGAGATTGTTACATGTTGGCACAAAGGACCCCAACTACCAAGGATAACTCTATGTACCTAGCTTTGAGGAACCACAAGATCTTCACACCCCTTTGCTAGCACAACCTCCCATTCAAGAGGTAGGAGACACCATAGCACCAATTACTCAAGAGACTCCTCGACAATAGGATTTACATCCTAACTAGGGGAAATTGGTCACAGTTTCACATATCCTTGATCTACCACACTTTGATCCACAGGTAGCTAATCGGGTACATCAGATAACCTTTGTTGAATACTTAAATAGATCTGATGATGAGGTAAATTACTCTCATGACTATGAATGGGAAGAGATATCTGTTGCAACTGAAGATATTGGAATAGATACAATTAACATGTTTGCGGCACCCTTAGCTCCTTGTAAATAGTCTGACACTCCTCCCAATGACACTGGTAATCCTGAAGCAGAAGAAGAGTTCCTTCACCTGATCATTGATGAAGAAACTGGTGATTACATAAGTCTAGAAGAATTTCAGAGGCTACAAGCAAGAAGCCTCCTTTTACAGATAGATTATTATGAGATCTCTACTGAAAATTCACTAGAATTTGGTTTGCATATAACTAACAATGACCCTTTTAGTGATGATATCACTCTTATTGATCTAAACATTGAAGAAATTAACTTAATAGATCATGTCATATCAGTTAATGGTCTTGATGCTAACACGATGTTGTCCTTCCCAAAAAATGATTCCCTAACATTGGTACTTCTAGACTTGATTGATTGGACTAAAATAGATCCTACTCCTATCCTCAACTTTCCCAATGATCACACTCTCACTTGTTATCTCAATGCATTTCAAGCATACCCTTCTTCCACCAATGCAAGGAGCGAGAACATGTCACAGGAGGATATCAAGTTTCTCAATAAAAAATTGACAAATAAAAAGACAAAGCAGAATGATGGTGAAAACCACTCTGTAGTAGTATCAGATCCCAAAATATTAAATAAAAAAGACGTATCCAATGGTGAAAACCTCTTTGAGGCACCAAAGGATGAGACTCTTGATATCCTCCCCAAACACTTTGAGGAAAGGTATTCAGTACTGATTGAACCAACACAGCCAATTACTTGGGGACTATTGAAAATCCTCAAATAGTCCACCTTGCACAATCTTTATCAGAAGAGGAGAAGACACAGTTCACAGAGTTCTTGAAAGAGAAGAAGATCAACTTTGCATGGTCTTATACTAATATGTCGGGTCTAGATCCTAATCTAATCATGCACCACTTGTTTATATCTCCCATGATCAAGCCTGTGAAATAAAAACTTAGAAAGATGCATCCTCATGTTGCATTATTGGTAAAAGTAGAGCTAGAGAAGTTGTTAAAAGATAGATTTATCTGAGTCATTGCCTATGCAGGGTGGATCTCCAATGTGGTCCCCGTGTCTATATCCAACAAATCTATCAGGATCTGTATGGACTTCAAAGACTTGAACAAAGCATGTCCAAAGGATGACTTCCCTCTACCTGACATTGACATGATCATAGACCTCACAGCAGGCTTCTAGATGTATTCATTAATGGATGGATTCTAAAGTTATAATCAAATCAAAATCGCCATAGAGGATCAAGAGAAAATTGCATTTACATGTGCATGGGGCACCTTTTTCTAGAACGTCATGCCATTCAGGTTAAAGAATGTCGGTGCAACATATCAAAGAGCCATGACAACTATATTCCATGACATGATGCACAAAAATATGGAGGACTACGTGGATGACACATTGACTAAATCCAAACAAAGAGGTACTCACATTGCTGACCTAAGAAAGATCTTGGATTGTATGGAACAATTCCAACTCAGGCTCAACCCAAAGAAGTGTGCCTTTGGGGTCCAATTAGGGAAGCTCCTAGGATTTATAGTATCAGTGAATGGAATTGAGGTAGACCCCACTAAAGTTAAAGATATTCTAGAGATGGCTCCTCCATGTAACATTAGTCAAATGAGGATGCTACAAGGGAGACTTCAGCCCATCAGGAGATTCATGTCCCAACTTGCAGATAGGGCACAACCCTTTACTAAATTATTACATAAAGGGGTTACCTTCAAATGGGATGAACACTGTGAAGCAAACTTCAAATAATTGAAGGGATACCTAGCTACTCCTCCTATTCTTATGGCACCTATTCATGGAAAGCCCCTGCTCCTATACATTTTAGCTACAGCTACATCCCTAGGAGTATTACTAGTACAAGAGGATGAAAACAAGAAAGAAAGAGCTATCTACTACATTAGTAGAACACTAGTCACCTATGAGCTCAATTAAAGCATTATTTAAAAAGCATGCTTAGTAGTCATCTTTGCATCACAAAAATTGAGGCACTACATGATCTCTCATATAGTAAAGCTCATTGCTAAGATTGATCCTCTAAAGTATCTTTTGAGCAGAATAGCGTTAACAAGATGTTTGGAAAAATGGGTCCTGATTCTAAGTGAGTTTGACATTGAATATATAGAATGGAGAGCTATCAAAGGACATGTCCTTGCAAATCAATTAGCTGATTCACCACTCCAGTATGACAAACCTTTCACGATTGAATTCCCTGATGAAACAATCATGCACCTAACTGAATATCCATGGACGATTCATTCACTCAACAAGGCTCTAGAGTAGGGGTCCTATTCATAACTCCTCAAGGCTACAAGATTCCCAAATCTTACAAATTGATGTTTCCAAGCACCAATAATATTTTAGAATATGAAGCATTGGTAAACGGTCTTAAGCTAGCTATGGAATGGAAGATCGTATAATTGCACGTTTATGGTGACTCCCAACTAATTGTCAACCAGGTCAATGGGGAGTATCAAACAAAATATGAGACGTTTATGCCCTACAATAAACTAGTTGATGATCTAAAGAAATAATTTGTCTTCCTAACCTTCCAGCAGATACCAAGATCGTAGAACAAAGCTGCAGATGCTATGGCTACCTAGGCATCCATGTTACAACTGGAAGAACATCAATTCCACTATGAATTCTTGCTAGAAGAAATATCCTATCCTACCTTTGATACCCCTAAATACCAAGTAATATGTGCTTTGAACACCCCAGACCAATCTCGGTATGCCAATATCATTACTTACCTTTCTGACCAAACCGTCCCCAACAATCTATCCAAAAATGAGAAAAGATCCCTGATTAGGACAACATCGGATTACGTCCTCATAACTAACAACCTATATCAACATGGTCTCGATGGTACACTTCTTAGGTGTTTAGAACTCGAAGAGTCTATTCTAGCATTAAAAGAGTCCACGAAGGTGTATGCAGATCACACTCAAATGACTTTTCATTAGCAAAGAAACTGCTTAGAGTGGGCTATTATTGGCCTACCATGGAGAGAGATGATATTCAGTTTTCAAAAGCGTGTCTTAAATTCCAGACACATCGAAATCTTATCCATGCTCCTTCCAGAGAACTTATACCTTTCATAACACATTGGCCATTCCAGTAATGGGCCTTTGACTTGGTTGGAAAAATATATCCCAACTCTTCAAATGGACACAGGTTCATCATTACGGCCACTGAGTATTTCACAAAGTGGGTCGAGGTCATGCTGCTAATCAAAGGCACTAGCAAATAGGTGGCTGTGCTCATTCTGAACTACATTATCTATAGATATGGGATACCCTCTTCAATTGTAATATACAATGGGTGCCAATTTAAAAATAAAGACATTGATGGCCTTTGAAAACAAATCCACATTACTCAACACTGCTCCTCAATCTATTACCCTCAAGGTAATGGACAAGTTGAGGCATCTAACAAGAATATTCTCAAGATTCTACATAGAACGGTGAGTAAGTCTGGAAGAGACTAGCATATACAACTGAATATGGCACTATGGGCCTATAGAACAAGCATCTAAACACCAACTAGAGCCACGCCATTTTCTCTAGTCTATGGTTCTGAAGTAGTACTACCTATCAAGGTTGAAATCCCATCTTTGTAGATATCTTTACAAGGTCTTGTTACTGATGAGCAGTACTGCATAGATAGGGTGAATTCTCTGGACCTACTAGATGAGAGCAGACAACAGGCATTTGACCACCTCAAAGTGCATCAATCATGTATGTCCGAGGGATACAACAAGAAGGTCAAGCCATGCAAATTTGAAGTAGGAGATCTTGTCCTCAAAGAAAATCCTAAGAACCAGCCTAATAGAGAGAAGAAAGGAAAGTTTGAACCTAACTAGCTAGGCCCTTATGTTATCACTACTACTTTTGGGATTGGAGCTTATCAACTAGCTACACTTGAGGGAGATGTTCTTCCAGATCCTATCAACACTCTACATTTGAAGCAGTTCTACGCTTGATGTTTGGCTAGCAGAGCCTGTACAACAATTTTTTTTTTACAAAATACCAAAAACATTCAGAAAATTGATCCTGAATAAATCCAAAACAATGGAAAAGGTCCTAAAGAAAGGGTATCCTTGGTGAAAACTTGGAAAATAGGCACCTTGATACTACAAAAAAACATTCAAAAAAGCAAAAAATAGAAAAAAAAAATAGAAAAAGAAAAAAGTGCCTTGATGAGCACCTGGAAAAACAGGCATCTTGGTAGCAAAAAAAAAATAAAAGATCTTTCCAAGTAGTGAAAACCTGGTAATCAAGTATCACTTGTGTTCTGCGCTCCATCTATCAATGCGCTACTGATACTAAGCCATCCTAATTTTGTCTATGCTCAAACACTGACTTCATTTCCTAAATGGCTATCTTATCTTTGCTTGGGATTTGTCTGCATTTACATGTTAGGAATAAGTCATTTTGTACTAGGGCCATATTTTCTAAGCATGGTAAGTTGTGGTTGCTAGGTTTCTCTAGAATGGTTTTCCTCGAGCACACAATGTTTCTTAATACATGCAAAATAATGTCACTTTTCAAAACAAGGGTGTATTTTCAAACATCACATATCCAGATATGATATCTACATTAATGGAGTTCCTACAAGGCTATATTGGATCGTAAACATGAACGGATTATCCTATCAATGCACAGACATGGAATGCTATATCACTTGCATTCCAATTTTTTGATTGATAAATCTTTACTGTGTTTGACATATGAATGAACAAGACTACTTAAACACACACTTTGATATTGGTTTGATTATGATTATTTCATGTCCTGATGATGTTTTCAACTAGGGACATCCAACTAATTATAAATTTTATTTCATTGATTCACAATTGATGATTTCTTATATCTTCTTAGTTACTCAATAATGTCTGCGCAAAGACAAAGAGTCACAAGGATAGGGAGCATAATGATTTCTTGATTTTTTGCATATGGTGATTGTTCCAAATGATCCTATAAATTTCACCTAACTTGGATGTTTATGGTAAGAGCTGCCACTATGGGTGGATAGCCGCATATATCTCAATCTTTGTTATGTGGAAACTAGGGTGAGGTTGAAACAATTTCCTTGTCTATTTTCTGATCTAGATTCTCACTAAGGTATATGAATCATAATGTACCCAAGGTTATGAATTTTTAAGGTCATTGCGGGTCCAATATCTTGCCTTAATCAGAATCTGGTATATTAAAAGGAAGGTGACTATTTTGTTATCTTGGCTTCTATGCCTTGATGCCTAAGTCTATTTCCAACATTTCAATAAAACATACTATTCATACTTTCATAATATCAGTGGGTATTAGTGATTTTTGTACTATCAGGTGGTATCCATTCCTAAAAGTGCCCAATGATGATAAAAATTTATACATTTGCATACCAGTGACAAAGTCATAAGAGTCTGCATATCATTACATTTTTGACAAATTACATGGGATATAAAAAATAAAGGAGAAGCATTAAAGGCATTATGAGCTCCAAATTAATTCAATTTTCTTCTTCTAAAAATCAAGCTAATTACGTCATCCATATTATTGAAATATCTATCATTGCACATCCATAGCATACATTTTGCATTCATAAAAAGAAGCAACAGGAAAATACCAAAACAAAGCATCCATGTATTGCATTTTTACTTTTACATCCTAAGTGCATCCATACATCTAAATTGCATAAAGAAAATAAAAAACATGCATTTTCATCTTCAAAAAAGTATCATTTAAAACATATTTATATCAGTGATCAAATCATAAAAATCTAACTCATCAAAAGACCAAGATATCATCACATGTGCAAATAAAATCTATCAAAGCAAAAAGAACTCATGAAACATATCAGAGTAAGGAAGCTACATCATATATATATCACCACATGGTACCAATAAAAATATGGAATGAAATACATAAAGAGTATCAGAGTATCATTGAGATAGAATGAATCAGATATACATGTATAAATGTCATATACAAAAGCAGATCTCAGCAGGATCTAGATATACAATGTGAACTCAGATATACAATATATAAAAATGTAAATCAGCTCTGGCTCCCCCTCTCCTTGATCTAGAGGAGGAGGAGGAGGTACAAATGGAGGTGGAGGAGGCATCACCCCCTCAGACTACTAGACTAACTGTGAAAAAGATACTGCCCTCTTCCCCTCTGGCACTATTGCATGATAAAGAGCATAATAATATATAGCCCTTTATCCCTGATGTGTAGCTATATGGGCTTGTATGTCCTACTCTACATAGAGTCTCTCCATCTTCCTATCCCTATCTATAAGCAAGGCATCTGATATAGCAAGTCGTGAATCTACTACTATAGCCCTAGCCTCTATTGCTATCATTCTGGCCTCTAAAGCTATAATCTGAGCTCTAAGATACTCTCTCTCCTACTCACACCTAGAAAGAGGATCTCCCTCTCTTCTTGAATCATGCCCTAAGGCCCTATCCTATGGTCTATCCAGTTGTCTCTGTCGATGTTGTCTCTGCTATCTTTGCTGCCTCTGTTACTCTCCTATAAGTAATGGACCAGGGTCCATCCGAGGAGCAAAAAACCTAAAGCAGGTACGTTGACCCTCCCCACTCCCACTAGCAACATCTACATGGCCACCCACTGCGCCACCACCCCTATCATCTCCATCATCGACATCATCAAGAGGAGGACACCTACCATCTCTACCATCTCTACCACCATCCTGACCTCCATGTCTACCAGGGGCCCTATCTCTCTATGCTCCTCCCCTCCCTCTGGCAGGATGATCATCAGGATCATAGTCTAATGCCTCCTCTATGTGAGGAATGATCTCCTTAGGTACAGTGAAATGAGGAAATGGGCACTGGAGCATCTCCATGGCATATCCATCAGAAACACCTACATCAGCAACATCAAGGCAAAGATCCTAGTCTACCCCCACCATATCCTGAATCTCCTGGTGTGCTATCTCATACCTCAACTATGCACCCCACAATGCTACCTCATCCTGGATCTATGCATACATAGTGATATCATGTATCCTACCCTAGCATCGACCATACTATCTCAGCACTTGGGTATGAATAAACTTCTCTACCACATATTTGGTCTGCCTAATGAGATATCAACTCTGAAATAAATAAGGTACCTGTCATGCATCCGAGGTCCACTCCTTGCAATCTAAATATGGTCACGAAATGACCTCAATCATATCGTCAAAAATTTGATGCTAGTACTCAACCTTGGCTAGATGTGGCTACTAAATAAGACCTACATAGATGTATACATAGGGCTACTCAGGTGCTTGCTATCTATCTACAATCGGCCGTGTAACAAGGATGTGCTCCCTAGCCTAGATCTGAAGAATAAGAATACCAATGGTCATGCTATGAGTATAATGGTATACTATCTTGTGAAGCTCTTGATACATATGGCCTAAAATACAACTGCCCCATGCAAATCTCTACCTATGGGTGACCATCTACTCCAACATATCTACCCAGCCGACCATGAATCCATGCTAACCTCTATCGGGTATCATGATGCCACCTATCAGACCTGCTAAGTATATAAATAAATGATCATAATGATCAACCATATAATCACATGAAAGATATCTATGATCAATGGTGTCATCCTGGAAGTATCAACATGCAGTACTAAATGCCGCATCAGTCGTCGACTCAAAACACACCTCAGCACCAATCATCAGAACCTAAAGTATCTGCCATATATCCTTTAGTGTCACTGTGATCTCCCCAGTCGACAAGTGGAATGTGTTTTTCTCTAAGTGCCATCTCTCGAAAAGATCAGTCAACAACCCTCAATTTACCCCTATCTCAGGTAAACCAATCAACGAGCATAATCCACATCAGATCACTGTAGTCTACTTATCATCTGAAAGCAGTCTAGACAATGCAAGAACATGACCTAGGTAGGTTTTGTGAAATGTGACTACCTTAAACTGATTCTATTTTGACAAATACAACCATACATTAGTATTCTATCTACAACAAAGATGCAGATTCCTAAACAAATAAGTACTTCATGGTTCATGGCACGCGAACCGGTCCAAAAGATTAACTTTACAAGTCTCATGACAGATGCAATTCTTAATCGACAGGGTGCGATCTCCTTTCTTGGATATGATCCTGGAAATACAGGATGTGATGGAGACCATAGGGTGCGATCCTATAAATACAGGATGCAACCCTAAATATCGGGCATGACTTTTCAAGGACATGGTACGATACAGAAGCAAAATTAAACAAAAATAATGCAACTAGATGCAATCCAAAGTATCCTAGATGTGATGCAGGAATCTAGAAAAATTGGATGTGATCCAGGAAAAACCAGATGCGACATGGGTTTTACAGGTTGCGATCCAGAATACTAGATGAAATTCAAAATTCATTTGGCTATAAAAACTACAAAAATGCTTGAAATTGAAAATTGCAAAATTCACAAGGTAGTTTTATGAGCACTTACCGGAGGTGGTAGTTGGTCAGGCACTGATGTTGAAAACTCATCTCAAAATGATGCTTCCTCATAGGGACTACCATCTTCTCTGTAGAGCTCTCAAAATTACTATGGAGGAAAGTGAAAAGGAATAGTAAAATGGTAAATTTTGAGCCTTATATTGGTCTTTTGAGCCATTTAGAAAGTTCTAAAACTCCTCCCAGACAAATACAACTACATTTTTGTTCTCTTTTTGATCAATTGGGAATGAAATCAAAGGTGCCTAGGATGTTTTTAGTAGCACAGTGCCATTTTTTTTTATAGTTCCAAAAACTGCAGATTTTCTTCATTTGTTCCACAAATCTGTCAATACTACACATTTTATCATAAATCTTGGTCTAACATCATTTTATCAGTCTCACCACTCATATTTTCATGTAATTAACCTGGTAATAATTGTTTATTTTTAAACACACCATCTTTTTCTACTTCTTCTACTCCATTCTTTCTTTCCCTAACCGCTTCCTACAAGTGACACGATCTTTCAACTGAGGGATTTTATTCTTTTCCTTCAATTTCATTCCCGAGGGGGTATGATCACACTATCATCAATTAAATTTTTGCTCAAAACAACATTAAAATGAATTTGTTATCAAACAAACTAGGGGCATAACAGTTTCCTTGACTAAAGTCAGAACTGTTGGATAGAAAGCTTTGGTTCTCATAAGCTAGATATCTTGTGTTTCCTCATTTTAAAAGATTCTTATTAAGCTCCTAGCAGCTTTATACTAGCTTTTGGATGACAATGAAGTTCAGAATCAGTATTATCAATCTTTGGATGACAACTAAGTTTAGAATTGGTATCTTTTAAAAATCTTTTATTGATCTTTGGACGACAACCAAGTTCAAAATCAATTCTATCAGTTTAGTTCAATCAAGTACGAGACTGATCTCATCAACATTTCATTTGACAACCAAGAACGAAATTCTCAATCTTTCTGAAGTCAAAATAAAAAAACTTTCTTTGAATCAATGCGCTGCTCGCACATCAATTCAAAGAGGGGAAAATGTAACCACCTAAATTTGGTATGTTCCAACTATAGACCCTATTTTTCCTAAATTTGATCATACCCCCAATTATGTCATGATAATGTTACTTTGGCATAATTCATTTTAAATCAAATTTAATGTCCTAGGTGATTTTTTTATCACTGAATTATATTAACTATTATAGCTATACAATTCAAATCAATTTAAATCAATTAAATCAAAACAAATTCAAACATGGCCATAGTATTTAATTATAAAGGAGTTAAATAAACCCCTTAATCAATTGTTCACTTGCAAATAACCCATTCCCCTAGCCTATTTAATCTAATTAAAATGGATATAGTCCCCTTAATTATTAAAAAGAAATAAAATGCTTACAAAATTAATTCCTATATTTTAAATGAATTAAATAAGTTTAATTCATTTCATTTATATTCCCTTAAACCCCAACCTAACCTATCTCAACCACTTCTACCCTGGGTTCTAACCCATCTCAACCTATTCCCCCCATGCTAATCTAATCCTCATTCTAATTCTAATCCTAACCCACCTCCTAATGTTGTCACATTCCATTAAGGAATGATTAACAACTCAACCCACTTGAGAAAGTCAACTTTCTCAAGCATGACTTCTTTAAGGACCAACTTGCCAAGTTGTGTCTTACACCCTCCCATGCCTTTTAAATAAATTTCATTAATGGCTTATTAATGGATATTCCCTCTTGCCCATCCCTCATTAATTCCCAAGGCATTAATGGATTTTACACCTCATTAATGACCTTAGGGGCTCCATTAATGAACCTTGTCTCCCCTCTCTCTCTCCCATTCCTCTATAAATTGAAGGGATTTGGAGCTCATAATAAGTCTCAAATTTTGAATTGTAGTGTTGTTATGCCAAGATTTTGAAGGAATCTCAAAGCACTATTATGCTACCCATTCCTTCCTAGCTTCATACACACTCCATTAGTCACTTTCTTACATAGTTATAATGCCCATTTTAGTCTAATATGCATGTTTACATAGTTAAATAACTTGTTTTAAACTTAAATCTTTCATGTTAGGTTGTTTATGTCATTGGTATTTAGCATAATCTGAGGGATTTTATGTTATTTTCTACACTCATCCTAGTTAGAAAGCAATAGATCAATGTTAGGGTTTTATATGCTCATTAACCCTTGTTTCTCACTAATAGAATGACTTATTGAAGTATTGTGTCACAGGCAATAGGTGCACAAATATACACACACAACTCTATCCTAATCATTACTCTAGGGAAACTTCATTTCCTACATCCACATCTTCACATTGTCTATTGTTCTAAATGTCTTTGAAATAGCGTTATTCTAACACTATGTCAAAGAGGGGAAAAATGTAGACACCTAAATTTGATTAACACATCTAATCATATTTAGTGCCTTTTAGGATATATAAGCTAAGTAATTAAGCATTACTTAATTGACCTATGTCATCCCATATCCCTAATTAGTTCAATTAATTGGCTATAGTCCTGATTAATTATTAAAAACAACCAATAGCTTAATAATTAATTAAAACCCTATTCCCCTATTATTGAATGAATATGTTATTTATGTAATTCAATTCATTAATATTCCCTTTAACCCCTAACCTAACCTATCTCAACCACCTAACCCTGAGTTCAAACTCAACCCAACCCCTTCACACATGCTAACCTAACCAATCCCTACCCCTAACCTTGAGTTCAAACTCAACCCAACCCTTTCACACATGCTAACCTAACCAATCTTAACCACCTAACCCTGAGTTCAAACTAATCCCAACGTCTTCACACATGCTAACCCTTCCTTATCCCCCTAATCACCCTTCTTATCTCCTAACCCTAATCCTAATTCTATCCCTAACCATGTCACATTCCTATTCCTTGATGAGGAACTCAACCCCCAAAGTCAAATTCAAAAATCTCAAGCCATGCTTATCCATAAGAATAAATATCTCTTACACCCTCATAAATGCATCTTACATCATCTTTATGAGCCTTATCTTCTAGAGGATTCTGGGTCCATTTCCCTAAATGGTCACATTCCTCTCTACTTTCAACCCAATAATATTCTGACAAGTGTCACAATTTGATGCACTTGAAGAACCACAATCCATGTTCTCTCTTATAGTGGCATCCTGACCTCTCTTCAACTTTGCATCTGAACCACCCATTTTCAACCTCATTTCCTATAAATAGAAGGCTCATTCCTTCACATTTCATCCATCTTTTGAAGCAACATCATAATGTCAGTTTTAGCTTAGATATTCCAATCTTGAAGAGTAAACTTATAATGCTAGTTTAGAGAACATACCTTTGAAGCTTGGAGCACATCTTGAGCACACATCTATAAGCATGAACACATCAAAAATGGGAGCTTAGATTCAGTTTTGAGGAGGTTTTTCACTTCCTTGTTTCCTTACTTTTTAAGTTTTTCTTTTTTGGTTCAATCATGTATGTAGTTTAGATTATTAGTTGTTGAGTGTTTTGATTCGTTATTATGCTCTCTTACTTCTAATTTTCATAGCTTACAAGAGTTTGAGGCAGTTATAACTAGGGTGTAATGGTGTTACCCTATGTCTAATGAAGTTAGTTCTGAGGTCCTGACTATGTAGATTGAACATGCGTTGGCATCTGAGATAGATACATCTAAGGAGAGATTGGGCACCTATGAGGAAAAGTCAGCTAAACTCAGAGAAGAGAAGACTAGAGGAAGGAGGAAAAGAAAAGTAGATAACATTTTTGATGAATGTGGAACTAATTCAAGTTTGACTAAAGAAGATTTGAGAGAAGTAAAGAATAAGATAGAAGAGCAATCTTCTGGATTAGCAAGTACTCATACTATAGCCCTTTCACCTCTAGAGATTGGGCAGGTAACTAGTCCACCTTCTACAATTACTGATGTAACCACCCCTTTTCCATCACTGAAGACATCACAAGAAGAGGCAGTAATGATTTTACCTCGGATAAGTACTAGATCCACTAAACCGTACTCACCTCTTAAGGAATAGAGGACTAAAGGAGAAGAGAAGAAAGGAGAAAAAGAGACCATTAGTAATAGAAAAGTGTGGAAGCCAGGCTTGAAGATGATTGAAAAGAGAGATATTGATCAAGGGAAGCTTGTTTCTATGAACAAGTACTTTGAAAGGTATGAGGAATTAGATAAACTTAAGATTGAAGATATTATGGTAAATTACTTACTTGTTTTCAAGAAGAATCTACTAGAGTTAGAGGGAGGTATACTTGAGGAGATTTATGGTAGACTGGAAGTAAGGAAACAACTTGCACACATTGAAGATAATGCTATTAGGAATCAAGCTATCGACTACCAGCAGTTTCAATACAAGAAAGAGAAAGAATGCTTAATGCACTAAAACTCCTATTGAGTACTAAGGCAAGATTGGTGAAAATTATGGGAAAAAAGTATGAAGAAGTCTTAGAGGAGACTCAAAAAGAATTAGATCAGATACTAATGAGAAATATTCTTGAGAAGACTCCACTTTCTAAAACTACTACTCCTACACCTATAGGAATTGGTGAATGTTCTAAGATAGCTAAGGTGAATGTTGAGATGAGCAAAGAAACAATGCAACTAGATTTCTATGTTTTTGGTGTGCCTATGACCGTTGACACATCACGTGATGAGAAGGACCCATTTTTAGGGGATGTTGACAACACAATTGTAGAGGAGAAGGAAGAACAGAAAGAGGAAGAATAAGAAAATGAAGAACAAAAGGAGGAAGAGCATAATATTGAGTCTGAAAAGAGAATTTAGACTAAGATAGTAAAAGAGAAAGAGACAAGAGATGAGGTAAAAGATGAACCTGATACACCTACTAATCTATTGTTGGAAAGTATGGACAACACATTCAGTACTGGGGTTGGCAGTATGGATGAGGTTGAGTTGATGAGACTATCTTTGATCGCATTCTCTAAAGCTAAGGAAAGATCTCAAAAGAAAGTAGGTATAATATCTAAAGTGATTACTAGGGAAATCAATACAGTGAAAAAATCCTCCCTATACCTATTGTATTTCAAGGAAAGGATGAAGCATAGAATCTGAGGTTGACACTAGATTATTTTTACAGTCACTATGAATCTTTAGTGAAGATTCCTAAAGACAAGGATGAGAAGAGTTATCTAGAGAAGAAGTTGAAGGAAGTTTTCCAATCTATCTCATAGGACTTGGGAATTCTGAGAGAAGATACAGCTAAGGTCAGAAACTGTGTCACACATGGAAGGATACTATACAACCATTCTATAAATCCTATCAGACATATTTAGAACATTTAATATATTTCGTAAAAGGAAAGGGATTTCATGAATAGAATGATAGACAGTTGTGAAACCTCCACACAGTTATATATTAAAGATGGAAAAAGATATAAAAAAAACCTATGACAAGATGAATGTATTGGATATTGAGAAAGGGAGAGTCATGACAAGATTTGGTTTTTTGAAGAATTTAATCACTCCTAAACTATCAATTCTTGAAGTTCATTTATCTGATATGGAAAAGATGTTAGATTCATTGACACATTCTATGCATGTAGATTTAAAAGCCATAGAGACATCATCATATTCACTAAAGGCACTAGTTCATTTTAGTCATTTGTTGATTGATTCATGGAGCACTGAAGTGAAGATCATGGAAGACACCTTCCAAGATGTACTAAAACTGGTGAGCAAACACTGAAATCCTACAATTTTGTAAATTATGGATGCACCTTTGTCATTGTTGTCAAAGGGGGAGAAGGGAGGAAAAATGAGTTAGTAGAAAATGATAATGAATATACATA